>VWZX01005505.1:150727-698350 GCA_013399015.1 Galbula dea
AACCAAAAAAAACCCCCCCCCCCCTCAAACACCAACCCCAAACCTAACAGGTTTTGGGGAAGAAGATTCAAACACAGCAGTTTTGAAGATCTCTTCCACAAGGAGGAGAAAACAGTCAAGGGTTATCAATCATTATTAGCAACTGTAGCATTGAGGACAAAGACAATTTAGAAATAATCCATCAACTGATCAAGAATTTTCTTTCTCCTCCCACCTTATAAAGCAGTGTCACATGAAATCACCCCAAAGCCTTACAAATAGCATTTTCACAGCTGAAAAAATAAGGCATTCAAGTCTTTTCATCTGTGTCACCATGAAGTGTATCATGATAAACTGTATTTTANCTGGCACTACACCATGCCCCTAAGTACCACATCTAGATGTTTTTAAACACTCCTGGGCAAACCTGCTTGTTCCTGTCCACACCTAAACTCCATATGTGGTACAATGAAGAACAGAAGGAAGGAAAAAGCAGATACACTAGGGTCAAACAGCTGAAGTCTTCACTTCTGGGGTATTAGGAGCAATTTCTTCCCTGCAAGAGTGCTCAGGCATTGGCCCAGGCTGCCCAGGGCAGTGGTGGAGTCACCAGCCCTGGAGGGGTTTAAAAAACCATCTATCTAGATGTGGCAGTGAGGGATGGGGGTGAGAGGATAAAGGTTGGACTTGATGATCTCAAAGGCCTCTTGCAACCTGAATGATTCTGTGATTCTGGGAAGGAAAGAGCAAAGGAGGGAGTTAAAAATGCTAACTGTAAAGCAATTAAAATTCCCCCCCAAACTATCAGTGGTACCATTTCCAGAGCCACTGAGAGGTACCATAAATTAGCCAAATGACACACTGAAAAGCTTTAAACTTAAAATCTGCTAATCCCTTTAGACTCNATTGGAGACTCAGAGAAGGAAATTAATTTCCCCAACAACCTTGTGTGATAAGGAGAGACTCAGCTATTGGATGCCAGAAACAACTCTTAACATTCCCAGAGAAAAACTGGGATTTAGGATGACACTTTTGTCATGCCAGAAATGGGACAGGTAGGATGGGGCTGAGAAATGCTCTTGTCTTTTCTTTCAGTGATCAGCTGGAGCTGTAAGATTCATGCCTTAGCTGGGTTTCAAAAGTTCTACAGAGCACACCCATATATATATATAATATATTTATATATATTTATCTTTCTCATGCCCCTGGCACTACACCATGCCCTTAAGTACCACATCTAGATGTTTTTAAACACTCCTGGGCAAACCTGCTTGTTCCTGTCCACACCTAAACTCCATATGTGGTACAATGAAGAACAGAAGGAAGGAAAAAGCAGATACACTAGGGTCAAACAGCTGAAGTCTTCACTTCTGGGGTATTAGGAGCAATTTCTTCCCTGCAAGAGTGCTCAGGCATTGGCCCAGGCTGCCCAGGGCAGTGGTGGAGTCACCAGCCCTGGAGGGGTTTAAAAAACCATCTATCTAGATGTGGCAGTGAGGGATGGGGGTGAGAGGATAAAGGTTGGACTTGATGATCTCAAAGGCCTCTTGCAACCTGAATGATTCTGTGATTCTGGGAAGGAAAGAGCAAAGGAGGGAGTTAAAAATGCTAACTGTAAAGCAATTAAAATTCCCCCCCAAACTATCAGTGGTACCATTTCCAGAGCCACTGAGAGGTACCATAAATTAGCCAAATGACACACTGAAAAGCTTTAAACTTAAAATCTGCTAATCCCTTTAGACTCAGCCTCCACCAATTTTGCAAGAGGAGCTGCAGCTCCTTTTGACAGAACCAGTAAATCACCCCCTGAAGCAGCATATCTTAGTGCAAATAGGTATGTAAGGAACTAAATCTGTCCCAGTTGGTGCAGAGCAGAGCTTTAGAGCAGCTTATGATTATATTTTAGAAGAACTTTCTTCCTCATTTAAAAAAATTCCACCACTTTTCAAGTTAAATCCAGAGATATATTGGGCACTTGGAGATATTAGAGGCTTTTGCAATGGATGTTCTGGACATTGTACTACCTTTCATGTTATTCTAGAGGCTAGTTAAGCTCATTGTTTGAAGTCCAAAAGCTTGGGGAAATTGATGGGCTAGGGCTAAGCTGAAATCTTTAACCACTTCTCAAAAGGAGGATTCATTCTGAGAGGCCAACAGCCCCAGCAGTTCATCAGGACCTTATTTGCAGAGATGGATCTCAAATGAATTGCTTTATCTCCCTGTACCAATGAAAGCCATTGCCAGGAGAGGAAAAAAAACCCAAATAAATTGTTCACACATCAGTCTCTTGTGTCCACAGAAAGCAGCAGCTTCTCAGTTGCCCTTCATGCAGCTCCAAATGAAAGGAAGAGCTTTGATTCTCTAGCTTGAGGGAGGAAGTGAGGGGTAAAGAAGGGAAATGGAGATGTAAAATACTGAGCTCATTTGTTTGGACAGTAGATGAGGCAAGAGTGATACATGTATTGATTTGCTGCTCTGCTAATTAACAAACTGCTTGCAGCCTTAGAGCTTTCATCAAAAGGGTGAGGTGGTTAAGACAGTCTTGGAAAGTCACTTTTTGGAGATGCCAGCTTAAAAGAGAGCAAAAGCATGAGCATTTCTGGGTTTAATTGCTAATGAACAAGCCAGTTCCATGAATGCTCTGACATGCAGTTGTGCAGAAGAGTGTAAAAAGCAAACCAAAGCAACCTGTTGAATATTTCCCTCTAAGTAACAAATCCTAGCATGGAAAACAATCCCCATGATAAGGCTGAAGGCATCAGCTCTGTGTCCTTCAGCATCAGCCATCTCACTTCCCCCCTTCCAGGATGCACCCCTCCATGCTGACCCAAGCCAAAAAATTCCTTAGCAAGTAGGAGAGAGGAAACAAAATAGGAGGTCTCAAAACTTCAGAGCTTATTTCCATTAAATTCTCCCATCCTTAACCAGAGAGCAGCTCCTTCATTTTCCAAGAGCTGTTCTCACTCATCACCACAACAAACCAGTGCAGCTCAAAGAGCAGGAAGGGAAAGAAGATGTTCTTCATGTCCTATGGTCTCTCCACATCTCCTGACATCAAGGAGGTTGTGCTTAATATGAGCTTTTTTGTTGTTTTTAAATGATCTATATCTAAGTGGCATCTCAGAAGGTAGGAGAGGAGCAGGTAGTGAGGGATTCCTTTCTCCTGCACCACTGCAGGGACATGGGCACTCTACACAACAGTCTCCAAAGAGAAGCTCCACCCAGAGCAGCCCTGCTCTGTGCAGCACCTCTAAACTCTGCAGAGGTGCATTCTGTGGTTTGTATTCCTGCCTAGAAGCACAGTTGCTTTTCAGGATACAGCTACAGGAAGGTGTCAACTCCTCATTTACCTTCCTAGCTGACCTGTTCTTCAAGTATAAACATGCTGGTGACCCTCACAAAATGAAAAATGATTTATTTTTTTTTCCTCCCCCTGTTAGCTTTACAGAGCCAACAGGGCAGCAGGTAAACCACATTTCAGTTGCCTCTTCTATGGAGGGAAAGTGGCTGCTAAGCTGTATTTTGTCTCACCTGCAGAACCCCACTGAAAAGGCAGGTGGGAGCAGAAGCTGTAATTTGCCCTGCTGCTACTGATGCATGGGAAGGCTAAAAACCCAGCTTGAGGCAGAGCCCCACTTGAATGCACAATGCTGCCAGGCAGAAAAACAAAACCACCTTTTTACTACCCCCAAAAAAAATCACTAAATATGGAACCCCCACAAAGAAGCTTGTGTTTGGTTGGCTTTGTTTTTTATCCCAGTCCATTTTTTCAGAAGAGAGCTGCAATTTCTGTAATGAACATGTACTAAAACCTCCCCAAAAAAAAGTTAATTAAGAAAAGGAGGTATTTACTTTTTTTACTCAAAATAACTATTCTGCTGCTGAAAAAACCCAGTACAGACAGTAAACATGGCTTGGCAGAAAAGGGCTTTGTTGGTACAGAGAACAGTTCTCTTGCAGTACAACTTAAACACTACACAGGGAAATAAAATATGGAGGAAAAAAAAAGCACCAGCACATGAAATACCACAAGATCATAAAAAAAAAGCAGCACACAGGTGTGCAGAAATGGCATAAAACCCACAGGAAAAGAAAAAAAAAAAGGTCAGATATCTGCTCTTAAAATGGTTAACTAAAGTGTATTCTTTCCCCCATCTCACATCACTGCAAGTTTCAGTAGAAGCAGAGTACCACACAGTTTCTGCCATCAGTAGTTTGGAACAAAAAGAGCCTGTAAAGAACAGAAGGTTTCCTTTTTTTTTTTTTTTTCTGGTCAGACAGATTAAGAAGGAGCTTTTGAAACCACATTCAAACATCCCTGTATGGAGAGAGTCCCAATTTTCTCTTTAACTCATTCAAGAAAGAAATAATGGCAGTGCCCTGAAACAGGAGGCAGTAAATAAGGATATCAGAGAGATGACAAAGAGAAATACTGAAGAAAGTTCAGAGAGAAAAAAAACCCTGTGTGTGTGGTGTGACATAGACACAAGCTGTATGGAATGGAAGCTGCAGATTAAAAGAGTCTGTTAGTCACAAGCAGAGAGACATAAAAGGAGGAAGAAATCAAAGGAGGTCTACTTGTATCATTAAGTGAAGAGAAACACAGAGTAAACCTCTAAAAATGAAATAAACCCCCATATCCTAACCTTTAGAGTGGCTGATAGCTAGCAAAAAGAAAGTTTTGGCAAAGCAAAGAGGAAAAAGAGCCAGAGGAATACTGCAGACCTGATGCCTAAAGAAATGCTAGGTCCTTCCTCTAAGGAGGAGGCCTCCATCCTTTCACCATACCCACCCAGTGCAGCAAAGGAAAAAGGCTTCTTTTGTGGACAATTCAGTTTTGGTTTCCCCATGCCAAGCCAAGAAGAGGAAAGCAGGCCATGGCCTTGAACTTCCTAGCCACCAGCAGGAGCAGATCATGTCCTGGGGCTGACTGAGGAACCTCTCACCCTGGGCAATCAGCAGAACAAGTAACAGGACTTTGGAAAATATGGTAGCTTCCAGGTTTGTGACACTCTCTTCATCAAGAACTCATTCCCAAGCTACAAATACAACTGACCAAGACCTCTATTTTACTCAGAAGCTAGAGATGAAGCTTCCCTTGCCTATGGTAACAGTGGGGTGGATTCACCAGGGTGGAGTGCAGGGCACCAACCTGTTGGCAGCAACATTTTATTCCCAAAACTCCATTACTTTTTTGTTTTCTGAACACAGACCATCAGAGGAAACAAGAAGAGCCAACAGCCTGCATACAGCATAAACTATGAGTATGGAAAGACATGTAGTTTTGTAGCACACAGCAAATGTGCCATCCAAAATTTCTGTGGTGTCTGGATGCCCTATTGCCTAACCCCAACCCAAACCAGGCACCACACAAATGATTCAACACCAACCTGCTCCCTCAGACCACAAGCTATGCTCAGCAGCTCACAACACAGAGGGCCTTCAAGAGCAGATCCAAGCAGCCCACTCTGCCAGGACCCAGAGTAAGCTCCCTTTTCCTTCAGACCTCATTCTTTACACCAGAAGCACCATTTTCACCCAAACCCTACCAGACAAGTAGCACAGACATCTACTTGCTCTTCCCTTTGCCTAAACATGCAATACTGCTGACAACCACAGGTGAGCAAGAGAAGCAGGACCTCAGGGATGGAGACACCCTTGTTTGGACCACATCCTTTCAGAAAGAATAACATTTCTTACCTGTTTGCAGGTGGAGGAGAAGCAGCTCTTGTTTGATCTTGCTTGCTCTTGTCCAACAGTGTCCTCTTCTAGCAGGGAGGAGAAACCAAGGCTGCCAACTACTCCTTGAGAGCTGCCAGCTAGTCCACTCCTGGCTAATTGATAGCCTTTGTCCATGGCACAGAGCCACCCAGGAGGGTGAAGGCAACATGAGTAACTCAGCTCTTAAAGGAAACCTTGACAGGCAAAAACTTGAGTGCTCATTTCAGGGTGGAAGGGGAAAAAAGTCCTGTTGGTGTTTTACCAGGGAGCATTTTTGCACTTGCCTTTCAGAAAACACTCCCTGAAATGAGTATTTGCTTACAAGCCAAGGGGGAAATCTTCTCCTGTGTCATGGCATCATGGTGGCTCCTGCTGCCCACACAGTTAGCCTTCCTCAGGAACAGGAATTATTAGGTGTTATTAGGAATTATTATTGGGAAACAAGCTTGGGAATAAGCTCTTGGAAGTTGCCTTTCCCTATTTACAGGCTGCAATCCTTACTGATTAGAAGAGCATGTTCCATGGTGTTGGTTTCTAACAGAAGTTCTTGTGGGAACCTTTAAATGTCAGAGCTTTTTCAGATGTGTGTTTATTGGAGTTTTTACCTCTCTTTAGGTCCTAAAAGAAATGTCCTTGCAAACAAAATATTTCCTTATGCAAATGATCACAGAATGTCATTAGTAATGTCAATTTGACTTATAAACCATCCTTGTGTTTTGATGTTTCTGTGTGCTGTTGCTCTGGAAGTGCAGGTTGACTCCTCTGCAGCTGGTGCATCACTGAATTCTTCTCCTGAATACTGAAGGAACAGAGAAATCTTAGGCTGCTTTTCAGCCATGGGAGTTCAGTCCACAGGAGGCTTTCCCAAGAGAATCCTCCTCTCTCACACATGCCTGATTCTCAGTGGTGGGTGGAATTAACTCCCATGTCCTCTCACACATCCTCCTTCTCATTACCAAGACTGTGATTAGGCTGGGTACTGTCTCTTGTCTAGTCCATTAAAAACCTGCATATTGTATGAGAAAAAGACCTCCAGCATCCAGAACTGTCCAGACCTGACATTTCATCTCCTGCTGATGCTCCTGGGAGTGTCTCACATGTAGGGAGCTGAATATCTGAGCAGGGATCCCTGGCCTGGATCCCAGGACAATATTGCCTTTAGTCACCACAAGCCAAGTAAAGAAACATTTTTTGCTTCAGTCTGGTCTTTGGTATCCTGAAGACAAAGCATCTTTATTTCTTCAAGCAACTCACCATGTGCTGCAGCAGAGGTAAAAAAAAGGAAAGTCAGGAATAATTAAAGAAGACATCTGCTGTCCAAACTTCTGACAGAAGCATCTTTGATAAATAATTCATCTTCACTATCTTGAGAGGTATGAATGAGACAGCAAAGGAGGTGCTCCTCTTCAGGACTTCCTGCCTGACCTCCTACAGCACCAGCAGCTTATAATATCCTAGAGGGGGCAGAGAAGGAGAAAAGAGCTTTAACTAATTTATCAATGAAGCTGTCAAGTGCAGGCATGTGCCATAATCAGGTACTTGCAGCCTTCACAGCAGACATGCCATTCAGGAAGTATCAGATAGCTTCCCACAATAAATTCAGGGAAGAACAGGGATAAAATAGCAGACAACTCAGCACCCACAAAGCAAGCACCACAAAACATTAAGAAGAGGCTGCACAGTGTGTGTCTTTCCTGCAGGACTCTGGTGACAAACATCTATGTGACACGACCCAGAGCACAGGGACCATCCTGCCAAGTTCCTGTCCATCATTTATTTTCACACCTGGAGGTGTACACTCCTGGAGTGCTCTTAGCAGAAGGTTACATCCACTGAAGACTCAGCACCAAATCACTCTTCTATCTTTTGCTTCTGAATAGTTTGGATTTTAACTGTTTTGTTGGACTGCTTTGCAGAGGGTGTGTCCAGAAGGGTCAGGGAGCTGAGTCCTTCAGCACTGCAATATTCTGCTTTCTCCAGCATTTACTCTCACACACACAGACTGAAACATCCACAATAAAAGCCTTGCATCATTCTACCCAGAGCTCTCCTGATGCCTGTGCTAGGGATGGCTCTGACAAACAAATGTCTAAGGAAACACTTTATCCCTTCCCACAGTTAACCAACTGTCTTCACAGAGGAGAACCAGGCAACTCAAATTTGAACAGACCCAATCTTTGTAAGTCAGGGCTCTTCACTGAAGGGCACTTCTGGAGAAGAAGATACAGATCAAAGATGTGCACAGCAGATGACCTCTAAAGGTCTTTTCCAACTCTAACCTTTCTATGATTCTCCAGAAAATGCATATAAATTATATAGATGTATTTACTGCTTTGGGTTAGGTTCTCCTACATGAAAATCCTTTGTCAGAGAGGATTGAAAAGGTTCACCTCTTTGCTGAGGGTACTTGAGCTCAATGAAAAAAAGAGGTATTTGGAGAAGGTATTGTTATGTGCTAGGAAATGCACAAAGGTGACAGCAAAAAGTGCTCTGAGGGTGGGGGGGGGACACAAATTCAAAGCAGGGGTAGGCTGGCTCCTCAGGAAAGGTGAAACAGGTATGAGTGTAGCCCACACCAAGCTGCTCCTTGCTCCTACTTGGAGACCCTGAAAAACAATTCTCACAGTTTTGGTTTCTCTATTTGTGGGTTGTTCTTTTTTTTTTTTTTTCCTCTGGGTCAATTACATTAAACTTTGGATATTTTCCCATCCTCTTGCCAACCACCATTTACTTAAGATAAATATTGATTTTTTTGTCTCTGTTAATCAGAGATGATCTGACAGACTCTTGCAATGTCTGGCCAACTCTGCCAAAGGAAAACTCCACACCAACCCTGACAGGTTGCCATTGCTCTACTGAGAAGGTAACATTTTTGGTGTCTGATTTTATTTTCCCTCCACTTCTGACAGAAGAAAAGTCACAAGTTGGATCCCATTTGCCTGAATCCACCCTAAAGAAGCAGAAACAATGGTGCCTGAGATCACTCTCAACCAGATTTAACCAGGACCCATTTTGGATAACCCAAGTGCCTTAAAAGTAGAGAGAAAAGAAAGGAATATTCCTGTGGCTCAGGGTAAAATCTCTAAGGAGTTTTGTTGACTTAGAAACAGGTGATGATTAATAGAGGCTTTATTATTTGATTAGAAACACTTACAGAGAGAGACAAAGATATTTTCTGGTCTCACTTTTGTACTGTTCTGGTATCTAGGCTGAGAAAACAAGCAGAATGTTTGGCTGCAAACATATTTATTTCAGGTTGCCCCAGAGCCTGGCCTTAAAAACTTCCAGGGATGGAGCTTCCATAACCTCTCTGGACAACCTGTTCCAGTGTCTCCCCACCCTGACAGTGAAGAATTTCCTCCTAATATCCAATCTAAAACTACCCTCCTCTAGTTTGCATCCATTCCCCCTAGTCCTATCCCTACAGACTTCTGTTTCCAAGTCAACCCACACATCTGAAAAGAGAATTAAACCCAACCTCTTAAAGAATGAAATGTTACAGCTACTCTTCCACAAAAATAACTTCTACTCTTTGTGTTCTCCCAATACTAAGCTGTACCTGTGGTTCAGAGAGGGAAAAGCTGAATTTCTATGGATATCCACATTTCAAAATACCAGTTTTGAAAAGAAGCAGGAAATGGATTTTCTCAAGAGAAATTAGATGAGAGAAGTCCACTTCTCTTCTGACCATGATGAGACTGCTTTTATGCAGCTTTATACAGCTCAGATGCTCAGTGAAAGTGTTTTCTAAATTAA
Organism: Galbula dea; assembly: GCA_013399015.1. Lineage (NCBI taxonomy): Eukaryota > Metazoa > Chordata > Aves > Piciformes > Galbulidae > Galbula > Galbula dea. Next base: position 160,184 of record VWZX01005505.1, read on the forward strand.
AATACAATTATTTTACCAGGAAACATACCCTTCTGCCCTTACAAGAAGGTCCCTTCAGCTGAAGAGCTGAATGTGGTAGACAGCAGTGAGCAAATAATTGCCTCTCTCAGAGAATGTCCCATTATGTCTCCTGTACAATACAATTTAATTCAGAATGCATTTTCACTGCACTACCTGGCTGCTGGCAGGATTTCTGCAATTGCTGAAGCATTCTGTTGTGGAGTGCTTCAGTGGCAAGGAGGAAAGAGGGAGCTCAACAAGTTTGTGTGTTAGTGTTGAGAGTATTGGTCTCAAGTTGGGAGTTGGTAATGGACAGAAACTTCCCTAGTGCAGGCAGCACAAGAAAACTAAACTTTCCTAATGCATCATCTAGATGTGGTGCTTAGGGCCATGGTTTGGTGGCATGGTGCTGCTAGGTTGATGGTTGGACTTGAGGATCTGACAGGTTTCTTCCAACCTTCATGGTTCTGTGAGTTCCTTATGGATTGATATAGAAAGATAAAAGCATCATTTCTGTCTTGTCTCTTTATAAGAGAGATGTCTTCACCATGTAACTGGATCTTTAAAGAAGCAACAAGTGCTGCTGTAACACTCATCTTCTTCTTTCCACATCTCTATAAAGACATAACCTCCAACTCCTGTGTGCAGATTACTGTAGCCCAAGTAAATAACAAATCTCTCTCTGCAAAACTTTCTCCTTCTCTCTTGTCTATTCCTAATTCATTCAATTACACATGGAACATAATTTTCTGCTGGCTTGTAAGAGACTGGAGTCCATTCAAGTGTCATCCATCTTGCAAGGTAAACAGTGAATAATTACAGAAAGGCTTCTAGAAGTGAAGAAAAATAGAGAACATTTTCTGGAGCTCAGAAAAAAAAGCCATCTGCAGGCTTCCTACTAGGACATTGATATTTAGAACTAGCATGTAGAAGTAAATAATAAAGAGAACTAGTATTTAGAAGGTTGGTGACAGGGCTTGAACTGCAAAAGAAATTCATCTTGCAGTGTATTCAAGTGAGAATTCCCCTGCTTCCCAAAAGTTGTTTTGCTGTTAAAAGGACTAGAGCTGTTAAGTTCCAGAACATTTCAGGATGGAGAAGATAAAAAAGCCAGCAGTTGCTTAGGAATTACTAACCAGAGGCTAGAAATAGGAGCTAAAAGTCACAGGGTCCATAATGATTCTGATTTGGTAACACACTTTTCCCCTAGCCTCTCTGCAATGTCCCTCAATGAACCATGGCTACCTCCCTCCCCAAGAAGCTCCCTCACTATCCATCTTTTCAGTCCAAACTCTGAGTCTCTGTTCATTTTGGTGCCTGAGTAGCATCTCAGCAGGATCAGATCCATCATCTGGGTGACAGTGAGTAGACCCTGAGTTCACCTAGCATGAAGAAGGCAGCAGCAGCAGCAGCCCAGCCCACCACAACATCCCCCCCCCACACACACACTTCCTTTGCTCTGCCTGACTATTTCTCTCCAGCTTCCATGTCGTGGCTGAAGGAGCAAGGCAAGGAGGAGCAGAAGCATGTAAAAGGACATAGGCAGAAGGAACTTCCAGCTAACATTGCCACCAAAAAAACCCCCAATATGCACTTTGGCAGGAGCCTTTGGTGTCCCTGCTCTCAAAGTGCAACCAGAGCAGAATGAACAAATTCAGGAGGCTTGGTGAAAGCTTGCCTGGTTTTCCTACCATCAGTTGCCTAAAAAAAAAAAGAGTAGTTATTACCTCCCCCTAAAGCCTTGTCTAACAAATAATATGCTCCATCTGCCACGGTTCCTTTTTTTTTCCTTTCCTCTTTTTTTTTTTTAAATGCCTCAATCATTCAGAGATAAAGGATCAGCAACTGCATTTATTTCCTTTCCCTAAGTGTAATCTCTCTCCGCAGCAGATGTGACAATTTACTGCCAAAGGAAGTTCATCACACAATTAGTGGTGTGAGAGGAAAGCCTATTGTGTTCCATAATGGGTTTTCTCCCCATTAACACTTCATAATTACCGACAGCAGCTTCGGGGTGGCTCAGCTCTCCCCTGCCCGGGGGTTCTGCATCCCCATCCCCCTGCAGCATGGGCTGTTCTGCACCCACTGCGGACAGGGGCAGGAGAAGATCATGGAATGTCCTCTGTAGATAGGGACCCTCAAGGATCATCAAGTCTAACTCCTGTCTGTGCACAAGACAACCCCCAAAATCGCAGCATGTGGCTAGGAGCTTTGTCCAGGTGCTCCTTGGATTCTGTCAGCCTTGCTGCTGTGACTACTTCCCTGGGGAGCCTGTGCCAGTGCTCCACCACCCTCTGGGGGAAGAACCTTCTCCTAATATCCAACCTAACCCTCTCCTGGCACAGCTTCATGCCATTCCCTCCGGTCCTGTCACTGCTCACCAGAGAGAAGAGATCAGCTCCTGCCCCTCCCCTTCTCCTCCTGAGGAAGTTACAGACTCATGTTCAGCTTGCCATCAACTTGCTTGGGGATGACTCCTGACCAAGGCAAGGCTTTATTCTCCCAGTCCCACAGAGCCCCATTCTCTCAGGTGTTGTGTGGCCATGTCAGGGTTAGGACCACTCTCCTGCAGTCTCTTGACTCCTCTGATGCAGATTGATTACTTTCCCATCAGTGATATTCTGGATAAGCCAGTGCTTTATGGTTACAGAGATGACTTTCCTATAAACTTTTATTGCATTTTCTAATACCATTTCATAAATATTACCAGCACAATACTAAAGTTCAACATTTTCTATAAAACCCCATAAAGCAATAATAAAGATTGTCAAAACAGGACCTTACAATTACACAACAGATTTTCATACCAATCACATTCTAGTAACTGACCCTGTCTAGCTTTTTTTTGGTGCTATCAGCATTTCCTCTGACAGGTACACTGGGTCTCTGGTGAACAGCTGTCTCTGCTACCATTGCTAACAGAATCCCAGAATCCCAGCATGGTGGGGGTTGGAATAGACCTTTGGACATCATCTAGTTCTAAAACAGGGTCACCCACAGCAGGTTGCCCAGCATCACCTCCAGATGAGGTTGGAATCTCTCCAGAGAAAGAGATTCCACAGAAGGAACCTCTCTGGGCAGCCTGGGCCAGGACTCTGCCACCCTCACAGCAAAGCAAACAAGTTTTTACACTTATTGTTTAGGTGGAACCTCCTGGGTTCCAGTTTGTGCCCATTGCTCCTTTTCCTGTCCCTGGGCACCACTGAGCAGAGTCTGGCCTCAGCCTCTTGTTGCCCCCACCCTTTAGCTCTTGCTCAGCATTCAGCAGCTCCCCTCTAGGGCTGCTCTTCTCCAGGCTAAGCAGCCCCAGGGCTCTCAGCCTTTCCCTCTCCCAGAGATGCTCCAGACTCCTCATCAACTTATCTGTCTTTGTTAACAAAGAAATTCTACTTTGGGGCTGTTCATTTTCTTGGAATGAGGCTGAGAGCTGTTGTGTCACTGAGAAATTGCAGAGATTGCTGCTTTCTGCTAAACCCACAACAAAGTAGTATAAAATAAGTCCAACAGAACTCCCAACAGAGTCAATACATCAGGATCTTATGAAAAGCCAACTAAGAGTGTAAGGTTAATGAGTGTATATTGAAGCCTGTTAAACCACCATCTACATGCTCCTCATCTGGGAGTAAGGCAACCTTCAAACCACATTAACCTAAGAGTACTCCAAACACAAGCATGCACACATTGTAGTTTAAAGGCTTTTCTTTCTGCCCATTAACTTGTCTGTAGCTGTCTGTACCTCCTCTGCTCCTCTCCAAGCAAGCTCTGAAGATGCTTTCTGGTTCTGCTGCTCTGTACCAGCCTCCACCCACAGCAGCAATCTTGCTTTTCCACCCAAAGGGCCACAGTTATCCCCAAGCCCTCATCCCCAGCTCACTCTGTCTGTGGATCACTGCTTGCAGCAAAGGATAAGGCAGTCACTCTGGGGAAGTCCCTATTCTGTATTCTGTTGGGGAATGGTACTTCACACCACATGGTTTAGTGGCATGGTGGTGTTGGGTCACTGGTTGGACTTGATGTTCTTGGAGGTCTTTTCCAACCTAAATGATTCTACAGGGCTGGGATGGTGAGAGATCACAGGTGACAGATCATTTTCCTCTGATCAAGATAACTGTTGGCCTGAGTGACTGTGAGAAAAGAGCCTCCCAAGTGCTGCCCTGCTTTCTTCCATCTCCTAATCCTCTTTGGTAAGCTCAGAAAAGGGACTGCAGTTGGTGAGAAGGGAATAGTTAATCCTCTCACTTTGTAGTGGTAGTTCAGATCAAATCCACTCTTCTGCCTCCTATCACTTCCCATCCAAAGCTGCACCCACAACAGAGCTGTCTTCACCAGCTGTCTCTCTGGTCCCTGTGCTGGCAATACACTCTGCTCACAGAAAAGGCTAGAAGAGATGTGGAGCAGGACTGAGGAATAACATATGATCAAGGAAGATCCATTCATCCTAGGCTATTTAGGGTTTGAAATTGGCACCAGCTATTCCTCAAAACCACAGAGCTGCAGGAAAGAGGGTGAAAAGAAATTTGAGAGGTCATCTAATCTACTCCATCTCAGAAGGGCCATCTGTGGCACATTTGCCTGACCCCTTCTCCAAAGCCTTCCAAGACAAAGTGCCCATGATCTATCTCTCTGGGAGTTTGTAGAGCAACAATCACAATCCCTTGGACACAGAAGCAGGCACTTCTAGCTCCTTCCAGCTAGCAGTGCAGATGCAGCACACAGCTCCCACTCCTGTTTCCACAGGCTGGGAAGCACTCTCTGGTGGTATGGGTAAAATTTGGCTGCTGCATTTCTCAACACCAGGTTGTACCAAGTGCTTACAGCCAAGAATCTCAAGCACACAAGCCCTCAGAAGACTTCATTTTTTTTCCCACCCCCCTGGCTCACAGGAAAGTGGCTGCTGAGCCTGGAGCATATTGCATCACGTGGGAGGATTTCACCCCCCCTCTAATCTTCCTCATAATTTCTGTGTCAATGTCAATACATCAAATTAGGGATTTCTAGCAAAGCTAGGTGAAAGAAAAAGCACTAAACTTGTACTTTTCAGAAGGAGGAGTTACTGGCCAACAGTCATGCATTAAGGATCATCTCTTAAAAGATTTATTTTGTAGGTTCTTCCTCCCTCCCACCAACTCCTACACAAGGAGCCCTTCCAGGCTTCTTCCACCCTTTGCACACTGTCTTATCATCTGCACATCTCATCCACCTGGCTATTTAAAAACAAGGCTGCAGCCACTTTCAGCTGATTTTCCCATAAAAGCAAATTGCAGCTTAATGTTTTCAGTCTCCTCTCTTTGCAGTGCATCAGCTAGTGACCAGGCTGCATTTTGCTACCCTGAGGACCAAAGTCTTTGTCACTTGCAAGTAAATTCCTCTAAAACACTTAGAATCAGAGAGGAAAACTTTCATGATCATTGAGTCCAACCATTAAGCCAAGTCACCACCACACCATGTCCCTCAGCACCACATCTACAGGGGTTTTGAACTCTTCCAGGGATGGTGACTCCACCACTGCCCTGGGCAGCCTGGGTCAATGCCTGATAACCCTCTGGGTGAAGAAATTGTTCCCAATATCCAGCCTGAACCTTCACCTGGTACAACTTGAAGCCATTTCCTCTCATCCTCTCACTTTTTACCTGGAAGAAGAGACTGAGTCCAGTCCTGCCTCAGCCCAACCTCCTTTCAGGGAGCTGTAGAGAGGAAGAAGGTCTCCCCCTGAGCCTCCTCTTCTCCAGAGTGATCAACCTCAGTTCCCTCAGCTGCTCCTCATAAGATTTGTACTCTAGATCCTTCACCAGCTTCATTGCCCTTCTTGGAAGGGACTTCTGTCCCCTCCTGTCATTCTGGGAATCCCATCAAACCAAATTATCTCATCTATGGTGATTTGTTTCCTTTTAAATGGTCCTGATTAAAAAGAAATCCCAATCTGAATCTCACTGCCACTTGGCAATGGCAAACAAAGAGCAGAACCCAGCTACTTGGACAGGAGCATTTTTCCCCTCTGCTGCTCTGCCTCAGGGCTTGGGCTTTTTTAGTACATATGTAAGCAGGCTGCTCAGTACCCTTCCTGCACAGCCTCTTCCCAGCTAAAGAATCTGAATGAATCCCCTTGCAGACTCTCTGCTGTTAGTTGTTTAGAATCCATCTATCTGTAGGAAACACAACCTCTCTCAGCAAACATTTCATAGGACTTCTAGCAGTAAGTGCTCTACAAAGTTGGTAGGAGCTGGTTCCCTCCTGGCTGAAATAAGCCTACTTCATATTTCTCTTCAATACTCTACTGCCTTGGGACTTAGTGCAGCAGACATACATTTTAAAGTTACATAAGATGAAATTTTTATGCCATTGAAGTGAATTGGCTTTGTAATTAAATGTACTTCCAGTTGTCTCTCTTTTTGTTGTTGTTAAAGCAGAGTGCTCCTTAACTTACATTTGCATTTGGAGGCTGCAGCATGAAAGAACATGATAATATGAATATGGTATGTGAGAGCTATGTTAAAATTGATTGTCTGAGAAAAGAGAAATCTGCTCATTTATTGGCAATTATGTAAAATGTTTTATATTCAAGGGAAGTTGAAAGAGGAGGAGTTCCCTGTCCCCTGAATTTCTACCTGTGGACAGAAAGAGAAGTCATTAATGGAGAAGGAATACCCCCCCAGTAAGGAACAGCTCTGTCTTTTCTGAGTGTGAGCATCAGCTAGCTATCACATGGATTCAGTAGTACTAAAAGAAGATGTGATGGCTACATTATGCATGAATCTGGTGGAGTTTGCTCCTTTCAGACTTTGGCAGCTTACTTGTGCTTGTTCATTCCTTCTACAGCAGAGATCAGAGAGTAAAAGATTCCCTTGGCAGGGGATCTAAATTGGATAATAATATATCATGGATGAGAGGAAGGGGGAAGGGAAGAAGGAGGGTTTCACTCAACAGCCTTCAAAGATCATCAGAGGAGAGTTAACAGTGACACAGCAGTGAGTTCACATTCCTCAAAGTTCCAGTTTGCTTTCCCAGTGTTCTTTAAGTGAACCAAGGAAGTGAACCAACACAAGACAAGCTCTGGGGTCAGCCAACCAATCTCCCTGCCAGGCTGGAATTATTCACAGGAAAATGTTTATGACTTATCCTATTTTGTTACCTTAGACTCTCCCAAGAACTGGTTCACTTGAAACAGCAGAAGTCCCCTTCTGACCAGGAGCAATGTAGCTTTTTAATCCTTCAGTCTTTCCAGGTCATTCCTTCCCTCCATCACAGATACTCAGAGTGCCACTGGTTCCTTTGCTCTTCAGCTCAACTTTTCAACTTATTCAGAGCAGCACTCCAATAAATGTTTTAAGTGCTTCCTTGAAGCAGAACCAGATTTGTCACTTTTTAGGTGACATATAGTTGGCTATTTGAGATTTCACCTTCAGCTCTTCCAGTTTGGGGGCTTATTTATTTAATTGGTTTGTATTTCCCTATTGCTCCTCTCTGAGACCTCTCAATTCCTTTATTGTCAGCATTCTGGTGAGTGTGTTCCCAGAACCAAATGAATCATGGTTGCCACCTTCATCTCTCCCCAGCTTTTGTAAGAAAGTTGGAACTCTTAAATTATTTAATTTTGCACTTTTCTCTGCTTCATTACAAGCCCATTAAGTGTGTGAAGCTGGCTCAGCCCTCTCAGCAGTCACCACTCACGTCAGTGCAGCCCATGCTGACTCCTTCCTGCTCTGTCAGACAAACCATGATGAAAAGGAGAGGAGAGCAGGGCTGTCAGAAACATCACCCAGCAGCTCTCACAAGTGGTGAAGGAGACTTCAGAGCCTTTGATGTGAGAATAAGTGGAATGATGAAGAGGATTGCCTCTTGCTTATGGAAAGCATAAAGCAGAGTAAAAAACAACAAACCCACAAAAAACCCCCCCCCCACACTCATCCAGCAGCTTCTCATCCTATTCTATAAATTAACTGAGGCTGAATTTGATTCACAGAACAAACTCAACCTATTGATTTCTACCACATAGCTTACACAAAGTGTAAACTTGGTCTGTCACCTCTTACTCCATGTCTCTAATCCACCACTGGATTCTCTTCTTCTCCACTACTTCATGTATCCATTTAGGATGAGAGTTAGGATCATTTGGATAAAAACACCTCTGATTTCCAGCATCCAAACAACCTTCCCCAAGCATGTTCCTTGGTGGGAGTGAGAATTTCAAACCCATCCAACATTCTAAAGGTATAGTTTACAGATAAAGCATTAGACCCTCCAAAGGAAGAAGTCAGCAGCACACCTAGGAGTTTGGAGAAGCCACCTCAAATCAGTGTATGGAATAGACTAATGGTGCACCATTTGCTTTCAGCTTGGAACCAGGCTGCATGTGTGTCATCTGCTGTGTTTTTCTGGCAGTGTAATTACAGTGCACAGGTATCTTCAATAACAGGGATTATTCACCAGCCTCCAACACTGAGTTTCCACAAACACACTATGGAAATTGTTTAGGATTATATATAGAGAGACTAATCACTAACAATGCCTGCTGAGCTCCTGTGGCAAAATCTCAGTTGCAATCACTTAGAAACCAGGTTTTAGAATAGGTTTCACCCTCTTGTTACATACAGAAGCTCAGTGTTAAACAAAGCCACTGACCCTTGCTGTGAAAAGAAGGTGAAGATCTTATGTTGACTTCCCAAAAGCTGCTCCTGGTAGCAAGCAGAAGGTTTGCAGCAAGAACCCTGAAGTTATCTATTCAATAGTGAATCCAAGTCAAATCACACAGCACACAAAAATAACCCCAGCCATCACTTCAGAAGTCATCTTTTAGTAGAAGTTACCCAATAAATTGCTTGCACTTAACTACCAAAAAAACCCAAAAAAGGCAGGATGAAAGATTTGCTATGTCTAAGATAGTGACTCAGAGTAAGATCCATCCCTAATGAGGTAAGAACCATGAGACTTGAAGTGTTTCTGACTGGAAGCTTTGTTAAAACAGTGGTACACAATCCCTAATTACCATGATTATACAAAATAGCATAATAAATCCTATTAGACAAAAAAAAAAGAAGTCAGGATGTTCTGTTTTTCAAATCCAATTTGGTCTAGAGAATGAGAAAAGTGATCTTTTGTCTTTAACAACTTGGGGAAAACAAACTGGATTTTAATGATGAAAGAAGGATGATGAAATGAAAGCTACAGGAAGAAGAAGGCCTGAAAAAAAAGAGCTGAAAAGTGTTGTTAGGAAATAAAAAGTTTCCTCTTTTCTATTGTAAACTGACTTAAGGAGCCCACAGTTGTTCTACAGGGAAGACAATCACAGAAAATATGTTCAGCTGGAGAAGTGCTGAAAGAGTCAACTGGGATTCTGCAAGCTGTACTTTATTCCATGGAAAGCATCCACAGTTGCCTGTGTGCATCCATGGGAACGATCCATGCCTCGGGTCTAGAGTGAGCAGCTCCTGCCAAACACCTCTTGTGCTGTCTGTGCCCTGACAGAGGATTGGCCTCAGCCTCCTGCCCCTGAGCAGCTGTCCCTCCCCCAGCCATGCTTGAGGACAAGAGGTGAAGCTGGCAGGAAGCAGGGGACAAGTGTTTTCAACTTGTGGAGCAGGAGGAAGTTGAGCAGGTTGGAGCAGAGGCAGATATGGTGTGACATTTTGGCAGAGAGCTTCAGCAAGAGAAGATGAAGGGAAGGAAAGCCATCAGGAGTGGCCAGAGTGCCTGAGCAGCAAGACAGGCTGAGGAGGAGGAGGATGGCAGCCAGGCAGGCAAGCTTATTTGTGCATGCACATAGGCATGTCTGCAGAGCACCACCAGAGCCAACCTCAGCTTCTTTCCCCACTCACGTTTCTGCTAACACTTGATCTGACCAGAAGAGGACAGAGCTGGGGTGGAGCTATGCATATAAATGTCCCTCTGCTTTTGCAGAGGAGAAGAGAAAAAAGAGGAGACAAACAAGGGAAAAAAAACCCACCAGGGAGCAGAAACATTTCTGGCTAGAAGGAAGGAAGCCTCATCATCCTTGCTGATGTGCAGCTCCTCTATGCTTTGTGTCATCTCTTCCCTTAGCACAAAAACAGTGGACCACAGGTATCCTCCAGCTTGCCATCAGACCTCCTTTTTCTCAGGGTGAATGGTTTTGCTAGCCACAAACCCAGGTTCTCCAATGTCTCAATTCACAAACCAAGGCAGGTGTGAGGAGAAAAGGAAGGCAGGGAGGACATCAGCTTGGCCTGAAGAGGCTGAAGGGTCTGCAGTCTACTCACTCATCCTTCCCCAGTTTTATTGCTCCTCTCTGTCTGATAAACTTTGCTTTCTGGAGGAGATAAGGAAATCAGAGAAATAAACTTCTCTGAAGACAAGGTAAGCAGACTGTCAGCAGCAGCCACCAACTCATGGGTATTCAGACTCTTCTCCTAAATATTTGCCTCTCCATCATGGCTTCTTCTAGAGCAGGAGAAAGCCAAGGGCCCAGCTCCTGTTTCATTAAACACTTGTGTCCTTCCCTTTCTCACCAGCCTCTCTCTCCAGACTGTATTGATTCAGACAACACATCATTAGTGCTGACTCAGACTGAATACAGTCTCAAAAACCACACTTGGCAGCTTTTTGTCTCCTGACACAAAGGCAAACTGAAGACCCTCATGATTTATACTCTAGCAGACTAAAAAGAGGACAAAATCTGCAAATATTTATGGAAGCTTTACACCTCCACCTGAATCAAATAGGAACCTGAAGTTCTGACTCACTTGGGCATCTGAGAGTGTCCAGACTCATTTTCAGACATGCACATTAACTCAGAAAGAATTGATTTTACCTATTTTAGAGAAGGGTCCTTGGAGGAAGGACCAGTTACCCTTAGGGCTTCAGAACTGCTTAGGCAGTCAAATGGAAACAGAAGTCACATTTCAACTCAATACCCAGCAATTAAAAACACAGTTACATTTACTTATGTTTTGATTTCTTTAGGGGAAAAAAAAACCCACACCAAACAAAAAAATCCCTAAAACACACACACACACCAAAAAATAGCCCAAACCTAAAAACAAGAGCTAGAAGTGCCTTTTGCCCTGCTTGCATGGCTGGAGGCTCCACACCTCTGGATCTGCTGGCTTTAATATTTTACCCTAAATGCCTACTGATGAGTGAAAAGCATTTTTCTGAGGGTCCAGCCCTGTGATCTGCTTTTCTGTTGCCACACTGACAGAATTATATGTGCTCTTTAGCTTTATTCCTGCTAAAACCTAAAGCCCTGGTGAGAACAGGGCTCCCTCCAAACCAGGAGCCACTGTTGGGTGTAACCTTCTTTCATGGATGATTTTTGCCATTGAAATACAAACAGTGGCCAGCAAAAAAACCCTCTATCAAGATGAAGACCAGCCACAAAAATGACATTGGCTTATGCATGGCCCATTAATGAGATGCAAGCTTTGCCACCCATGCATATCACACCAAGAACAATCAGGAAAAAAAGCATATTTTGCAAGATGAATTATGGAATATAATTGACTATTTACTTTATTTACTTGATTTTATTTCCCTATTTACTATAAAGGAGGACTGGGACCCCTTATCTCCTCTACTTGGTTTCATAGAGGAACCAGTGGTTGAGCATTCTGTGAGGAAATGATCCTTTCAGGTTTCTGTATTCCTCACTACAAGGTCTATGACTCCCAAAAACTACAGGGCTGACATGTCTGATGCCACTGCTGTGCTTCTGGCCATCTCTGACTCTCAGGTCCACACTCATCCATCACCAGAAGCCAAGCTACTACAGACAGGAGATCTACACTGAACTGGACCTCAAAATTCACCCACAACTTCAAGTGCACAAACTAAATCCTACTGACTCAAGCAGAACAAGCTGTATTGCCACTAGTTTAGGTTTTTGTCATTTTGAGGGCAAAAGGAGCCAACATATAAAGGTCTAACTGCACCTCTTCCATAACACAGTTAGCTGAATTTCCCCCCAAGGAGTGAAAGGAATCCAGCAGAATTTTTCAGCACAGCCTAGAGAAATCACTTCACAAACCCCAAAACATCCTGATCCTAATGACCAATCCAAACCCTGCTCAAATATCAACTCCTTTCACACAGATATATATATACACACAAATATATATATATATATATATATATATTTTCCCCTCTGGAAGCCAGTAGAAAACCTTGAATTTGCTAATAAAACAAGCAGTCATGATGACCAAAAGGCAGAAAATAGCTGCTGGATTGTTGGGTTTCTCTAATACATATTGATGCAAGACATCAATAGGTTATTCTGCACTTTTCCTACTAAAATATTTAGTGCACAAGCAATACAGAAAAATTGTAAGCACCTAGACAATCAACTGAGCTGCCAAAAGAACAGAAAAATACAGGATATGTGCTATATAATTGCCTCTAGCTACGTTGCTGCTGTTTTCCCAGCAATGGAATTCCACTACCTGAACACAACAATCCTCCCTCCTCCTTCAGGAATTCAGAGCTGAGAGCTTGCTTTCTCAACGTGTATTTTAACCAAAGGCCTCCAGAACTAAATAATTTGGAGGAAATTAAGATGAGATGATGACAAAATAGAACCTAATCCATTGAGGTCCAAGCTTTGTGTTTATGAGCAGGAGGTTGCCTAATAGTTGCTTCACTGGGAGATGTTTCATCTATCTCCAAACCTCTTCTCCTTAGTCTCTTTATTTCATTCCATCCTCTATTCTACTAATACTCCTCCCAAAATATTCTGAATTATGGGATCACCTTCTCTAACTTATTTCACTGAATTTGTATCATTACAGAAGTGCCTTGTAGGACTTGCATACAGAAAAGTTGCCTTCTAAACAAAATGCAGTCCAGTTATGTGCCCTTCCATGGCTTTCTCAGAGGTAAGAAGCCAACATCCCAGCTCAGCACATTGCAGAACACCTTTACAACCAGAAGGAAGTTTAACTGCATGTGCTGGTGCCCCAGCCAGCAGAGCATCCCCCATCACACACACACAGAGCTTGGCTTTCACAAGTGGCTTGGTTTTACATCTGTAAACATGCCCCAAAAACTCCTGCTGGGCTCCAGCTCTGAAATACTTAGAGAAGCAGCTTCTGGACATGCTGTTGCTTCAGTAAATAGCATAAACTGGGCACTGGCATTCCCTAATCCACTGGGAAGGGTGCCTTTTCTAAGCCTGGAGCTTGAGCTACCACAACTACTATACACAAAGATAATATTTTTAAGGCTGGGGGCTGTTTGCCTAAATATTTCAAGGCACCATGAGTTGACCACTGTAAGGAAAAGGCTTCTGTAGCAGGGTCCACACCCCCCCAAACAATAAGCTAACCTGTGGAGGTCATGTCACTACCTTGTGCTCTGCAGCTGATGCCAAATATTTGCAGGCTAGGGATTTATAATTTGACCTACCAGAGGTCAGCACTTGTGGTCATACAAGGAGTGACCAGTGGCTAGCTAGCACAGCAAGGCAACTTAGGCAGGGAAAAGGATAAAAAGTACTTTTCTCCCTCTTCTTTTCCCTCTCTGCCTGGAGGGAATGAAGGCACCTACTTCTGCAGCTCCAGCCTTGAAATCCTTTTTGCTTTCATGTGGTTACTGTGAATGTTCTCTGGAGTATTAAATGAGAGGAAGGCATTATAGTTTTTAACTTTGATGCCCCATTAAGATGAATATGCACCTAATGAGCTGAGAAATTACCATTGCTGGGTCTTTTTTTTTTTTGTACTGCTGTACAAGAGTAGCTAATCAGGATGGGGGCATGCTCTTTGTGTTCTGAACCCAACAGCAATGGAAGTGAGGAGATCATATTCAAGCATATGTTTAATGCAGCAACAATAAAGGCAATAATAGTTCCTGCCATGAAAGAAGGACTAGGAGGGCATTTCTTCTTCTTGATTTTTTTGGTCTTTTAAGAGCTGCAGTCACTATCCCTTGCAGTTCAGATGGAGTTTGGCATAAAACTTAAGAGGTGTTATTTGTGAGCCAGCTGTCCCCAGCACAACTGTCAGCATTTAGATGTCTTAAAACAACCAGCAACAAAAATAACCATCACCACTGAAACCACTGATGATTTGGGTAAAAAACCCCAAAAGGAGTTTTAATTTAATAGCCACAAGTGAACTCTATCAAAGCCCCTTAATGCACTGCCTTAATCCTGGTGGAATTTGAAAGGTGTCCTTGTCTCCCAGGTCAGGCTCCCCAAGAATCCAGCTGTATCTAGTGACACAACCTGAGAAGCTAAAGCCAATTAGATTCCAGCATTATTGACTACTCTTCCCTACCTGCCAGCTGGAGTGTGGCAAGTCTTAGTCCCACTGTGATGTGGGAGCATGGATGTGAAGCTCCCTTTTCCCCTGAGGGAACTCTTGTAACAAAAGAGTTGACAGAGCAACACACAGTTTTGCAAGTAACCAATTAAAAATCTAATACATCTGATGCAAATAAAGAAGATGAGAAGTTAAATTCTTATTCTTTTAATGCCTAAAACATAAGCAAGTTTGCTTTCCTTTCCAAGCTACCAGAGAGGAAAAGTGTTCCTTAAGCACTGAGCAGTGCACTGCCACGCTGAGACCTTGCCAAAGTTCATGTCCTGGAAGGTTTCAGGCCCCTGTTAGTTCCACAAGTGTTTTTCTCACCTAAATCTACCTAGGTGGTACAAAGTTGGTGGAGCTGAGCCCAGTGACAGCTCTGATATCTTCACACTGTTGCAAAGCAGCAGTTTACAAAATGTTGAGTAGCTTTTTTGGTAGCTACAAGAGGTCAGGAGCTCTCTTATCCAAGCCTGTGGGATGGTCTCATTGCTATCTTGTGAACAGAACCAGAGGGAAGTTCACATATCCCAACAGAGGTTCCCTCTGCTCCTGCAAGCAGTTGTTTCCAATCCTTGGGGTTTTGGGTTTTTTCCCCTGTCTTTTAGTCAGGATGATGTTGCTCTTCTGGTGTCCCACATGTAGCCCATGGCAGAGGTGACATCACAAACAGTTTCCTACAGTTTCCCTTTAAAAGATCATAGAAATCCCAGAAGATCTGGCAACTTTATGGGGACAAGAACAGTAGGGATGATTCATCCCTGACTTCTTTGATGCTTTTTTTTCCCTAGGAGATGAACTCCCAACATTTTGCAAGAGTATTTTTCCTTTGATGAAAGTATTCAGCAAAACATGGTCAAGAGAATTACATTTTTAGCTGTCTCTAGGCCACTGGCTCTTTTTCACTTACACTGATGCTAGCTCCCCACTCAAATTTTGGCCAGCCTCTGTAAGGGGCTGCTGGCCACAGGACTGCTCCACTGGGTCACAGCAAATCCTCTTGCTGGGCTTGCTTGGGCAGACAGTTGGAGAAACATGATTTTAACCTGATTGTGCAACAATACAAAACTAAGAAAACAACCCCAAAACACTGCTCCTGTTCATTGTTATTGACTCCCAGTTTGTGCAGTCACATTGTCCAGGTTATGGCCTGCTCACAGCCTTGCTCCCTCAAGAGGCACATAGAGAAGAAATTTGGGAGTGTTGCAAATGGTGGCAGAGGAAGAAGCTTCTTGCCTGGAAACTTTGCACCCTGAGCTCTATTTCTAGGAAGCAGAGGAGCAAAAGCAAGCTCTGCCCCTTGTTGAATTCACCATCACATTAACCCTTGCAGCTAGAGCAGCAATCAAAAGGAATCCCAAAGGGGAATCTGAAGAGAGGAGATGTCCCAGAAGAAGGAAGGGGAAAGGAGGAAGCAGTGTCTTCAGGGTTGTAGCTAAGCTGTGATTCCAGCTGGAAGATAAGACCTGGCAAAATGTCTCTTTCACACAAGGAATTTGCATCCTGCCTGCACTCAGTCACCTCAAGGCTCTGCATGGGAAAAATGAACCATGATTATTGCTTAATTATCATGAGTTCTGTGCAGCCAGAGATCAGCAATAATCCCACCAGATGCATCCAAAATGCTAATGAAGGATTAAAGGGTCACAAATGATTTTTAGGGGAAAAACATCATAAGAGAAACAGGTGCAGTTTAGAAAGCTCAAATATTTATCCTATTTTTCTTTTTCCTTTCAGTTTTTTCCCCTCTCTTCCCAATTAATGGCAAAGTAGAGAGGGGGAGAAAATGATGGAAAACTCAAGAGTTTGAAGTTCTTCAGTATGTTTTCAGAAGCAGAAAGTTCCAAGTGAAAAGAAAATATGGCAAAACTTTCCCAACAGTTCATCTTTTGTCTAAGTTCACCCTATTTTAATTGTAATTACTTTAATTGTACCTTGAGATTCCAGCATGTGTAGCTGCTTAGAAGCATGCCACAATCTTGGCTAGAATCTCTTTCCCAAAGCCATTACTGCTTTGCTACAGGTGCCACAAGGAAAAAGAAAGAGCAAAACTCTATTTTATCCTCATTTTCTGGACTGCTGCTGCAGAGGAGAGCAGCAAAAGGGACACTAAATTCCCCAGAGGAGCAGAATGGAAGCCACAAGGTAAGCAGAGAAGTTACAGAGCCCACAGCAACCATTTCCTAAACCACTCTTCTAGGTTACAGTATGCTTTAGGAATCAGCTTAAGATTTATTCAAGTCATTCAGGAGTGGGAAAGGAGAAACAAGAGGCTTGGAAATTGCAGATTGTCAGTGATAGGAGCTTGCAAAGCTGAGTTTGTTACCAGGAATTTAAGAGGACCTGCTCTGTAGTAGTCAGCATGGGGAAATTCAGCAGCTGCAATTTAATAAACAAATCCACTGGAACATGATTATTTTACTTGTCCTGCTACAACATGCTGAGTCAGAAGGGATCATTTCCTTGCACCACTTTCCAACAGCCATTAGATCAGAAACCCTGCTGCATGCATCCCTGTTAATGTGCAATGATTCTGCTAAGTAACTGGGTGAGAGAAGCCTTCCATGGCTACCAGCACTCTTCCCTCCCCAATGGCTTGCTACAAATCATCTCCTGTCCCACAACACAAGGCTAGAAGCTTTAAAAAACCAAAAAGCAAAAAGTAAAACAAACCATGAATACCCCAGTAATTTCTTTTTGACAGTGATTTGACACCCAGCTGATGGAAAGAGCTAAGCATGTAACCTCTACACCCTAAGTTCTGCTCAGATTTACTCACAACACCCATGGGGTTATAGATTCCTGCTAATAGCAGCAATAGGATAGATGATAAAATTATGGCAGTGTGGAAATGCTCTCTCAATTAATTTGCCATCATGCTAAGGCCATTATCACTGGATGTCATCTAGTGAAATGGAAAAGAAAAACACAGAGCCAGAAGCCTTCAATACCTTTGAAAGTTTCCCTCACTTAGCACACGGTGTAATTGCAGGGTAGAGCCTCTTGAAAGAGTTTACCTTCCAGTAGAGCTTTAATGGTATTGATTTCAAGCACTGACAGGCAGATTTGCTTCAAAAACAGAAGCAGAGATGCAAGAAAAGAAGCAAGTACACAGCCCAGAAAGAAAGCAGGCAGAGATTCATCTCTCTTCCCCCCCAAAAATGGATTCATTCAAGATTTGGAGATGTCAACAAGAGCTTTTTTCCCAACCACAAAGCTCACAGATCATTGGTTTAGAGGTGATTATGTTATAACACCTTGCATAATGCAGCTGTTTCTCCAAAGAAGCTGCTTCTAATTGCAGCTTTTCTTAGCTCTTATCCACAGTTATATAGACACACCAATATAAAAATCATAGAATCAACATGGCTGGAAAAGACCTGAGACCATGGAGTCCCAACCACCCACCCAACACACCATGGACACCACTACCACTGCAGTTGTCTTCTTCCTGTCTTCAGCTGCCTGAAGGGATTCTAGCACAGCAGCAAAATACATCTCAACTTTACTCCTTGGGCAGCTGCTTTGTTTCAGCTGCCAACATCCAGAGTCCCACTGCATTAAGGACTCTCTCTCCTCATTTAAATGGGCTGGTTTACACAGCAAAATGGAGAAATGTGGACTTCATGCCTGCATTAGAGGCATCTTCAAGCTTTGAGGACTGTGTAAGTCTTTTTAAGCATCTCTGGATCTGAACCATGTGAAACTGAAGTTATCACCCAGGGCATGTGAATAGTTTGATTTTTAGGGAACTATAACAGGCAAAGCACCTCTCTTCCTCAAAGGCAAGCTACAAGAGCAATGGCATTCAGCTATAAATAACTGCTAGAAGCCACTGACAGCAGGGGTGAGGAACTCCACATTTCCACCCTCAAAACCACCCCTAGCCTTCATGTCACACAGAAAGACCACCCAGTGAAATCTTCCCTACAACAGTGGATCATCACTGTCTTTGTTGCCATAACAGTTGATGGCCAAGTCCAGCTTTTTTGGAAGTTAGATTGCTGAAAATGCCTACAGCTGCTCTAGACCTGTTCCACTTCAACACCTCTATCTGGGTTTTGTAGCTGGTCACCTAACTTCTTTTTAATGCTGATTAAAAACCACATACCACTGAACCCACCCCCCCTTCAAATGGCTTGTATGTCCCTTTGCTTTGTGAGGCAATTTCAGCCACCTCCAGCAGCCTCAATTTTGACTTACATTCTTCCTCTGAATACCTAAATTCTGTGAAGAAAGTGGTGGCACTGACATTTCTGCTTGGTAGGACTTTGACTTGAGCCACAGCTGCAATCCAAGTGCAGGTGACAGTGGCAAGGATCTCAGCCATGAGGGTTAGCAGCTTGCCTTCCCCTTCTCCCCCACATCTGCTGCAGCCCAAGAATCTGGAGGAGATTGCTCCCTACTGTTACTATAATAAAAAACCATGAGACTTCTGCTCAGTTCCAACTAGAAGGTTTTGGTATTTCAAGCCCTTTTTGAAAACTCAGAGGGTAGTGGAGTCAGCCTTTGGAGCCCAAGCCAAGAAACACAACATCATTTAAAGTTAGCCTTCCCTGAGTGGTCAAAACCAGTTAAAAATAGAAGAAATAGAACAAAAGTACAATAAAAACCTTAACATTTCTTAGAGGGAAGGCTCCATCCCACTGACTCCCTGCAGAGGAACTGGCAGGTTTGCTACAGCCTCAGGAGATAGGAGAGCTACAGAATGATACAAACTCCTTATAGGGTTTGACAAGTCCAATTACACCTTTGATGCCTTTAACCTTGTACTAGTTTATTGTGCTGAACCTTATGTCAAAGCAAATATTCCAGCATAATTGCCTGATAATGTTTGACTGCTGTGGCAAAGCTGCAGAAGACTTAGGACTAGGCTGCTCCTGCAGCTTGCAGACTGTACTTTGCTCAGCACTAAGTGGGAGATGGAGGAGACAAATTGAAAGCTGATGCTGACATTCTCCCCAAAATAAACTGAATGGAGTTTGGGGAAAAATTTATCATGACTAATAGCTGAGAATCACTTCTGACCTGCAAATTTTAATTCCTGGAATTTCCCAGAGGCCACTTTCTGATGCTGCTTTTTCAGCTCTCTAGATAAAAGAGGTTTGCTCTGCTCCCAGACAGGACAAACCTCTGAAGAATTGACTTCCAGTGGTAGACATTTCAGGACTGGAAAGACCTAGACTCATGAACCTTTCATTCATTTGTGGTTAAGCACTGGCTGCCTTTGGTTTCTGAAAGGAACTGTGGACTGCCAGCACAGAACCAAACCCCAATCTTTGCTTTTAAACAGTTTGCTTTAAAGCAGCAGCATGGGCTTATTTTGAAGACTATTAGTGCCACAACCAATTTCCACTCCTGCAGGAACAGATATCTGTTCTCATGCATAATTGGCAGCTTTTGACCATTTTTTCCCAGAAAAATTCCCTTAACACACACGTGGGCTAGGGAGAAAGGATCCCATCTGCTGAGTGGCTCTGCAGGCAGCTGGTGACTATTGTCTTTTCCTGTGCCTAATGAGCTGTAGAAGCTGGCAGAGCCAGCAGGATGAAAAATAATGGTAGTGCTCAAAGAAATCCTCCTATTGTTCTTCCTCAATCACTTCCAAGGTAAGCAATGCTACCTGTCCTGCAGCAGGTGACTTCTAGCTAGCTGGAAACCCTATCTGGAAGTTCAGTATGGCAAAAGAAGGTCATAATATGTGACTTAATTCTGACATGCATTAGAAGTATTGAGAAACAGCAGCCTATCAACAAGCCTACCAAGAATATCAAGCTCTTCCTGATCAGTTTAAGGTTTCAGCAATTGAATCTCCTCTGTCTCCTTTGAGCATTAGTGTCACTGATGAAGGTGTTCAACACTGCATTCTTCAGATAACTGAAGACATTAGGCTGAACTTCCTGATTAAACACACAAGCAGGTCCATTGTTGCACTGCACCTTGGAGAAAGAACATGTAGAACTTGCAATTTCAAGAGATGAACTTGTTTCCTGCAGTTTGATCTCCATCAGTGGGCACTAGGACACTGGCAGAAGTCCAGCAGGACCAGGGCAGTGATCATCTCCCTGTACTCAGCACCAGTGAGGCCACACCTCAACTCCTGGATTCAGTTTTGGGTCCTTCACTCCAAGAAGGACATTAAGGTAGTAGAGTGTCCAAAGAAGGGCAATGAAGCTGATGAAGGATCTAGAGCACAAGGCTTGTGAGGAGCAGCTGAGGGAACTGGGGTTGCTCAGTCTGGAGAACAGGAGGCTCAGGGGAGACCTTCTCACTCTCTACCTGAAAGGAGGTTGGAGGGAGGTAGGAGCTGGTCTCTTCTCCCAAGCAAGAACTGATAGGACAGGAGGAAATGGGCTCCCAGTTGTGCCAGGGCAGGTTTAGGTTGGTCACATGGGAGAAGAGGCACCAGCTCTTCTATTTTCATCACAAACCTTACATCCATCTTTGCTGTCTAGAACAGCACAAGTATATTGAAACATTTCCCTCTACAATCACCCTTCAGTGAGGTGAAAGAAATAATGTAGTCTTAGAGCTGAATTTGTCAGCAGCCATTCCAGGCAGTAGCCTTTCTCCCCTAGACTCTGCCTCCTCAGGTTTGCCCTTTTCCAGAGGTAGAAGCCACAGAGAAGAGCTAGGTGTCTTTAACCTAAATAAAATGAAGGGCTGTGGACAATATGTTCCCTTAAAAAAGATAGAGCAAAATACATGCTATCAGGGAAAGATTTAATCAAATTGGGGGGAAAAGGAAAAGAAAAAAAAAGAAAAAGACTTTCTATTTTAGAAGATGATTCCTGAACACTGTCAAATCTAAATTGGTTTTACTTGGCTTTTGCCCTTTCCTCCAGCAAAGAACCTAAATTCAGAGGCCACTTCAGCAGCTTGTGTACCAGTGGAAAAGTTAACACATATCCTCTGAGCACCTTACAATTAACTCCTTGGATCTTCAGAGAACAGAATAGGCACAAGGTACAGATTACAACACCAGGGATAAAAAAAGACCAAACCCCAAAGCAGAATTAGGGTCTTAGATCTGACAGACCTTTTTTAAAGGCTCTAAAGAGGACTAAGCAACACCAAGGATTTCACTGCAGTGGAACAGATTTGTTTTCCTGCAGGGAACTCCAGGAAGCTGTGCACATTGGAGTGCTGGCAAAGCCTTTCCACACAGTGCTGCTCCCTCAGACTGCTGGGACTGTGCTGATGCCAAAGCTCTAACCAATATCAATCCAATGCATGGTAGGGGAAAAGTTCCCACACTTCATCTAAATTGCATCATGTTTGCTGCCAAGGAGGTCAGAGCATTCCCCACAACTCAGGCTGAGGCATGGCAAGGGAGGAGAAAGCACACACACACACACACTGTTGTGATTTGGATACTACAAGATGCTCTCTGCTCAGACTATGCCATCCTCTGTAGTTTCAATAATTCAGAACATTACATCTGTTAGGCAGGGGTGATTTAAGTCTACCTTTGATTCATGATGGCAGCTAGCTATAAATACAGTTATTTTAAGTAAAACCTTTGGCTAGACTGTTAGCAGCAGGCACCTGACCTCTGCAGCTCTGAAGATGGTCAACTTCAACACACATCCAGATATGTACAGAGATAGATGTGCACCTCTCTAATCTCCTTAGGCTTGCATGGAAGGAAAATGTTTTAGAATGCTGCAGATTCCACAGTTTTCTCTAAATTCTGATGTGTTTCTGGCAAAAAAAAGGGAAATACTGGACAAAAAGAAAGAAGCAGCTTCATTTTACTGCACTAGCTCTAGGTGGAGAGAGGCAGAGCCTCCAAGTGTAAGTCAGCATAAACCTTCTGGAGATGGTGCTGATGGATATAGTGATTTATAGCAGCTGAGCTTCTACCCTATCCCATTTAGAATTGTTTGTGAAGACTTTTAGTGCCAAACACTGCCCACATTTATTTGCTCAAGCAGTCCTGCTAATTTCAGTTGAATCAATTCCTTAAATTGAGCAAGGTTCAGCCTGTCTCCTGCTATGACTTATGGACAATGGTATCACTCTGCAAAGACATCCAAGAACAAAATAAACACTGATCAATAGGAACAGAAACCTGTGTTTAATTTTGGAGCCAGGCAGTTTATAGTTTAATTTGCCTGTAGTTTGTATTTTGTATGATAACACTTGTTTATACAAACTTCTTCTTGTGTCTGAGAGAGGAATTTGGGTGATTTAGGAAATACTGCTTAAAAATACAAACATCTACAACTTCTCTTCATTCCTAATGCTTTATTCTGCAATGATTCATATCTTCTTTTCTAAACCTACTTAGTTGAAACATTTATTTAGCAGTGCTGAGCTCCTACAGCTACATTGCTTCTGCACCTTTGCATTCTTATTTCAGAAGCAGGCTCATTTGCCACACTGAAGGAAAACCTCACTGCTCTGAGAGGATCTGTTCCCCAACAGCATCCACAGTTAGAGGGCAGAAGCTTAAATCCTATCTTAAAGACAGCACTCTTGTCTGCCAGCTCCTTTCTGAGCTGAATTGTGTCAGGTATTTTGATTCTTGGCATATTAACCTTGAGTTGTGTGCATGAACCCCAGGAGCAGCACAGAGAAAATGCTGCTTATTTTTCATTAGGTTTTGACATAGTTCAGAAGAAGAAATTCAATTTTAGTTGCCAGCTTCTAACAGCATAGAACAGAACTTGCACACTTGCCCTGACCACTGGAACACACAGTTCCACAGACTGGTAGGGGTTGGAAGGGACCTCTGGGGATCAGCTAGTCCAAACCCCCTGCTAAAAGCAGGGTCACCCACAGCAGGTTGCCCACCAGCACCTCCAGGTTCTTTTGGGATGTGCTCCAGAGCAGGAGACTGCACAACCTCTCTGGGCAGCCTGGGCCAGGGCTCTGCCACCCTCACAGGAAAGAAATTTGGGTGGCCAGCAAGTATTCCCTCAGGATCCCAGACTCTGTTTCTCCTCTGAAATTCAGAAACCTATTTCCAAACAGGAAAGCTGTAGCACTGCTTCCAGGAGCTGAGTTTTCAGTGCCTTTCCTTTACAACCTGCTGCAAACCTCAGTCAATGAAAAGAGGAAGCTTTAACTTTAATTGGTTATTAAACAATATCTTGTTGCAATGAAAACATGCAAAATTACAGCTAATGAAAAAGCAGCACAATGCTCTGCAACACTTAAGCCAAAAAACAGAACTCCTGCACAACAGCTATCTCAAGACAGTTCCTCCCCAGTGGTTGCTAGCCTCCCTGAATGCTGTTTTTCCATGCTTACTCCAGGTACAAAGCACAGCTCTCACTGTACACACTGAGTGCTGGAAAAGGATGACTCTGTTATGAATTGGGAGGGTCTGAGCTGCCTGCTGAGGCTGATGGAAAGTGTTTTAAGCACATTATATTTTATCATGTTAATGCCTTGATTACCTCCTGGAATTGCAGTTTTGAGTCAGTTCATTAGCAGTAGGTGGAGATTTCTTTGAATCAGAAAATATGCTTACAGCTAGAGAGGAGGAAAAGATGGCTTCAGCTATTCAGAAAATTAAGATATGCCTCCAAAGTTCCAGCAGATTTATAAACCCAAATGGACACCTTAATATTATTATTATTTGTTCAACCTACTAAAGCAGACTGAAAGTCAGATGAGCAAAACTCCAGGATGACAGAGGAGCCAGAAACAGACACATTCCTACACACTTGGGGATTTACTTTCAAAATCAATTTTTAGAAGAGTCCCCCAAAGGCTTTTCTTCAGTGCATTACTGTTAGCCTCAATCTTGTTTCCTACCTATTAGAACTGGAGTGGAGACCAAATGAAATACCCTGTTCAATCTCTCTGTGAGCATCCAGATCTACACACAGTGCTGGTTCCAGCCACCACCCTCCACAGCAATATATTCTCTTGGCTAAATTCTTATTTCTGGCCTTCAGTGGCAGGCCTTTGGAGAGGGAATTTCACAAGCAGTGGTTGTTGCTGGTGCAGGATAGCACCTCATTCCCTTAAAGAGAAAAGAGAAATGCCAAGACAAAGTGTCTCTTCACTGTTTCAGCATAATATCACTTGAACTCCACTGATACTGTTTCAGCATAATGTCATTTGAACTCCACTGATACTCTAATTATTCTCTTCAGGTATATCAGCCAAACCCCAGAGCTTTCATCTGCATCACTGGATGATTAAATAATAAGACAGAGCAATACCCTGGGGATTAGGAAGGTGTTCTGACCTTCCTGGTGACCTGAGAAAGGTCACTTCATTGCTGTCATCTCCTTTCTCCCTACCAAGGGTCAGGGCTGGGCTGGCCACTAAGTGAGTGACAGATGCTCTCTCTGAACCCCTCTGCCTTCCCAAAAGGGAAGGGAAAGGGAATAAGGGAGAGAAACTGATGGGCTGGAAAAGACAACTAAAACAACTGATGCTGTGACAGCACTGGTGAAGTCCCAGGCTGGACTCAGCAGCAGACAGGAACCAGATTCAGGAGCTGGATTCAGGAACACACAGGTCAGGATAGAAGGCAGAACAGACAGAGTCCTCCTCAGACCCTGCAAGGATAAGCAAGAGCCTTTCTGCAGCCCAGACCTTGACACTAACTCTCCCCATTAAATGTTGTCACTGCTAGAAGCAGACACTGTCTGTGAGAACATGCTGGGAACTGCAGACAGTGCATCCCTGAGAAGAGACTGAGCTGAGAAATCAAACCACTGAGCAGAATTAGCTCTGTTCTAGCTCAAAGCAGGACACTCCTGCTTTTCCCTGTCTGTCAGCACTTGCTGTGAGGTCTGTGAGCCAGACAATGTCTCTTCCCATCTATTTATACAGTGCCTGGCACACTCATGTCACTTTTGTTCCACTGGACATGAAAAAAACCCCCAAACAACTGCAAGACTTTAAAAACCAGAAGAGGTACAAAGGTGACCTTTCCACTGCTTCATCTACTGCATGCACAGTCCCTGAGACTATGCTGTTGTGACTTGGCCACTTAGACTTACAACAGAATCACAGGATGTCCTCAGTTGGAAGGGACTCACAAGGATCATCAAGTCCAACTCCTGTTTATGCACAGAACCACCCCCAGAAATCACACCTTGTGTCTAACAGCATTGTCCAGGTGCTCCTTGAATTCTGTCAGCCTTGCTGCTGTGACTACTTCCCTGGGGAGCCTGTGCCAGTGCTCCACCACCCTAATAAAATACCCACATTTCATATATGCAAGATAATGACACAGACTGCAGCTCTACAGAGAGCTGGGCCTGCTCCTACAAAGCAGAATACAACCAAATCATCATTTTTAGCTGTTAATAACTCCAGAAGCTTAATTTCACCATTCCAAAGGTGAAGTGTTTGTAAACCAATCTCCTTAGTGACCACTGTGTGAGCCCATGGCAGTGTGCAGATGCCAGAGCCAACCAGCCATGCACAGGGAGGGGTTACAGTGCAAAGAGACCACAGCTTGCTCCAAACAGCTCCCTGCCCTTTCATCTGAATGTCTCCTCCTGGTTTAATCCTCTCCTTCCAAATCTGAGAAAACTCAGTTCAATTCAATGGGCCTGAGTGAGCTGCATTTCCTCTATCAAGGGCAATGAATCCAAGAACAGCACATTATAAACTAGAGCAAACAAGACCAAAGATAACCATGATATAGGTAATAAATAAATAGAATAAATAGATCAGCAACTTCAGTAACACCTCTAAAATCTTTTCCAAAGAGCAACAGCTAGGATGAGTTTATTCCCTTCCATGTTTTAGCCTCCTTTTGAGTCCAAGATCATCAAGGTCCAGTGCTCATGGTGAAGGTCTTCTCCAGACTGGATCTGAAGCCAGCTGCACAAGCTGCTGGTGATGGACAGAGAAACAATCACCAGTGAAGATCCTCTCTGCTGGAGATGCCTCTGCTTTTATTTAGTTCAGCCTGGCCTCCAGTAATTGTCTTTTCTGTTTTTCTAAACATTCATTTCTGGTGTTTGAACTTTATTTCCAATGTTCCAACTTCAGTAATTGCTGCTTTAATCTTTTGCAGCTTCACATGTTCTTGGTAATGGAGAATAATAAATGTAAATGTAACATTTAGGCCATCAAGTAATTTATCCTGGGAGAGCAGTTCAAAGGGAGCAGCAGCTTGAAACTATTGGTTGGGGGTGTGAAGTTTGGAGGCAGGAGACCTGACTGTCAGCTGACTTCAAGGAGCCTTTCTACAGGACTAATTATAAAACAAAGCCACTGGCCTGCTACTGATTAGTTATTTATATTTTTGATGAAGTTATCTGCAGTTAATTTTTTGATCTCTAATTAGAGGTGACCTCCATAGCAAGGCTTGGCTTCAGCTTTCCAGAAGAGCAGCTCAGGAATCCTTCAATCACTCCCTTAAAATAAATACCACAGTGCACTTAATGCTCCCTGGAGTTGATTCTTAGTTAAGAGGAGAAGAAAACCATCTGATGAAGATCATGAAGCTGACTGAGGGCCTTCTAAAAGATGTGACACAGATGGAAAATGTTTTCTAGGAGTACCTGCAGCAAGTCAGAACACTCTCTTTTAAACCCTTCCTAAGTTGTGACACAGAATTAACAGCTGCTTTTAAAGTAAAATATAACCCATGGGGAATGGGAGGAGAGGATGAATCCTGACTCTTTGCTTTCTGACATTCTCAGACCAGGAAAGGAAAGGTTCCCTTTTAGTCATTTAAATGCTAATATAATTTCATGACCACCTGTCACACCATAAAATGTTTTCTGTTGCCTTCATCACATTCTGCCCTCCTCAGCAGAAAATTAGCTGATGCTAAAATACCAAAAGGTTATTAGGAAAGTTTTATTTTCTCTGTATAGATAATTTGGTATCTAAGAGTGATCTGCTTAGGGCAGTATCTTTATCAAATGCTGAGGTAGGCAGCAGTCACTTCCAAATAGCAGGGAAGAGAGAACAGCCTGATGTGTTCAAACAGCTGCAACAAAAGCATGCAGAGAGAACTCCCTCTCCCTACCTTCCAGCAGTCCAAGACCAAATGCATGAGACAGAGTTACCCCACACACTGCAGCTGGAGGGATGGTTTTCTGAGTCCCACCTTTGAGAAGCTTCTCCAGAAATGGGGAAGCTTTCCTATCTTTCAGGGAAATGCTGTGCACAAGCTGAATTCTCAAGCTGCTGCATCTCATGGCCAGTAAAGTGCATTTCCAGCTGCTTTGACTGCATCCTCTTTTCAAAGAGTTGGGTAGGAAAAAAAAAAACTCCCAGGTCCTAAGATGCTCAACAATATCTTTAAGAAAAATAGGAAGCAGCAACTGGAGCAAAACATATCTGGAAGGAGGCAAGAGATAAGAAGCTGGAAGCAGCAGCCCAGCAGATATTGAAGAGATTTGCTTTTGTAACCCAGAAGAAAGGTTTTATCTGATAAACACTGATGGGGAGTGTCATCCAGGGAGGTTATCCAATTAGAGCAAAAGTGCTGTGCTATGTCTTATCCTTTGCTTGATCTCTTCCCCCCCTGTCTGCCTTCCCCAAGGAAATATTTGTCACCAAGTCTTGGTTTAACCAGTGACTGTTAGTAAAATGCCCCAGCAAGAGACTTGTTGGGAATTGTAGACTCTTCTGTATCTTAATTCCCACTCTTCTTAAGTGAGGATATAAAGCAGGAAAGCACCTTTACCTGAATCCCCTTATTCATCATCACTTTCCTACTGTGCCATTGTCCTTATTCAGAACAAAAATAAGGATTTATTCAACCTTAGAATTATAACCAAAATCAGTCATATTTTCCTGGTGAGCCCACTAGCTGGACAGGCCAAATATAGGAAAATGGGTTGAATAAATGCTGGGAAATTTATTTCAGCACTGGGACTAACCATATAATGATAATATGGTTAACTTTAATCCATTAATTACACATGAAATGCTGCTTTCCTAATGTGTACTGAACCCAAAGTCATATTTAACCATAACCACCAGAGATGATGCTCTTTCCAGGTACAGAGAACCCCAAATCTACTTTTCAGATCCTCATCCTCCTCAAGTACTCTTCCTGCAAATATCAGCTCAGGATGAGTCTTCAGTCTCCCAGACATGTTTTTCTGCAGACACAAGTACCATTAACTAATCCCAGTCAGCCACCAACAGCAGACCCCTCCCCCCAAATCCCTTCCAACTCCATAACTATCTTCATGCCTGGAGCAGCAAACCTTCTCAAGTGGTAACAGTGTTTAGCACAAGGTGTAACCTCTCACTTTTGAGATCTTCCTTCTACTGTTAGTTACCTTCTTGCAGTGCTTGCCACCCTTAGGAACAAAGGGGTGGCAAGAGAGCATGCACATCAATCATTTGGGTGTCACAGGGAGTAGATATTAAAAAGCCAAGGTGTGCCACAGCTCTGGAATAGTTACCTCCTAATTTAGGAACTGCTGGTGTCACTCTGCTGCAGTGTCCCCCTGGGCAATGCTGGACTATGACTGTAATTGGAAATTAGCAAGCATTTCTCCAGGACACTTTGAAGAGGTGTTTATTGTGCAGACCACATGCACTCAGCCTTCTCCAGGTGGTGGTGGTGTACCTAAAGCATTCATCTCTGAGTGTCTGACAGCTGCAATATGAAGAGGCACTCTTCAATTCTCTTTGTACACTATATGGGAGGAAACAACATCACCTATTTTACAACAACCTACAATGACTTTTCTTTCCCTAAAAAGAAGCAGCTACAGGATATACTTCAGTTTTTAAGGCTAAGAGCTAGTGCCTGATTGCACCCAGGCAGCTGCTATCTCCCTTTCAGAGGTATCAAGCAGAACACCCACATCAAAACAAGCTGGAGCTGAATATCTGATTGGAGGTGAACTTGTAGCCTCATTTTTTTCCCCCCCTATCAAAATGGCAATCTGAGGACAGCAGAGTTTTAGCATGTGCATACTAAACAGGTGCTGCTATTAATTATTTGGTGACTCCTGCAAGAGATCAGCAGCAGACAAAAGAAATCAACATACTTCTGCTCTCAGAAACAACTCTGCAAGAGGAGATAGTAAACACAGATTTAATTTAATCTGGGAGGTCCAGCCAGCCTAGTCAAATACAACACACCATTTGAATGAGAACTGGCTGCTTTTGAACACTTCATTAGATTGGGGTTTAAAGGAGTATCATAAATACCCAGCTCTGCAGCTTTACAATAGCTAAAGAAGTGCCAGTCCACTAGACCTGGACACAACTGAGATGATCAAAGAGGTGGAATCAAGGTTCAAAGTGACACAGCTTCTATCCTGACCTGGGGGTTAGCTTTACCAAGCTCCTTTTCCTGAGGTAAATCTTTTGCTCAACCTGTGCTGGGAGGACCAGCTGGCTTGTAATTGAGACTGTGAGAAATTTTTCCTGGACTGGCAATTAAAATACAGTTAATTAAAACAGAGCTCAAAGTTTGAATGGTAATGAGACTATAGGGAAAGAAAGAAAAGAAAGAAAAAGCAATGGGTATTTGTTTCACATAATCTCCAATAAGGTTCACATTTGGCTTCCTCAGTGGTATCTTTTAATTGATTTGACTAATCATCAGAGAAATAGCCAAAAGTGGAAAGTGTGAGCTAAAACCTACTCTAAAATGTGGAAATACTCAAGAAGAGCTAAAATGGTTCAAGATCAAAGGTCCAACTAGCACAATCTACTCTGACCAGCAGCCAAAACTGGATAGATACCAAGGGGGGGAAAAAAAAACCCCAAACCAACACAGAATTCCACCTTTCCTCCAGTACCCAAACATTTTCTGTTCAGGGGCTCCCTTAGCCTGATACAGTTTCTAGGTACTGAGTAATCCTCAGCGGGATTCTCTTCCCTGAACTGTCTCAAAGCCACACAGACTTCCAGCACCCCTGGGGCTCCTTCAGCAGTGCCTTCCTAAACACAGCTGGCTCCTTACAGGAAGGATCATCTTCATTTGTTCTGAGCACAGCTCCTCCCAGCTTCCATTTCTGTATCAGAAGCAAGAATGCTTCATTTTGCTTCTCCAAACTGTTTGGCAGACTACAAACTTCTCTCTCTCTTCCCTTGCTGTTTCTTTCCCATGTTGGAAAAAGCTTCCCTGATCAGTGGTTCTTTAGAAGACTTCTCCTGTATAACTGACTCACATGGTTTTGATGTGCACAGAAAGATCAGAAGAGAGTTTGCCTATTCTAAATTCCTCAGAAAAAAAACCCCTAGTTTGATTCATTACATGCTAAGCTGCTTGTCTCCTGTGAGGCACTGCCTTAAAAGCCTATCTTTGACATGATCCAAAGCACACAGTCCTAATGCCTGGGACATTTTGCTTTACCACAAAGAGTCAATCCCACATAACTCTCAAAGCCACTAAGAAATCATTTGCACTGCTAGAAACCATCAGCAAACTCTCCTCATTTGCTGCAGGACTGAGCTGTGACAAAGACATTTGCTATTCCATTGCAGAGTATATTTCTGTATTCCATGGAGCTGAATGTTCCTGTACAGAGACCTTCAGTCAGTGGAGTAGCAGCATCAGCACACAGACAGGGTTTTGACCCACACTCTCACACAGGGCTCTGTGAACCCCTCCAGGGATGGTGACTCTACCACTGCCCTGGGCAGCCTGGGCCAATGCCTGAGCACTCTTGCAGGGAAGAAATTGTTCCTGATAGCCAACCTGAACCTCCCCTGGTGCAACTATCATTGGTCACCTAGGAGAAGAGGCCAGGCTCCTGTCTTTGCCTACTGCCCTTCCCAGTGAACTAATACAGACACCTTTTAGAACAAAGCTATATGTTGACTATAAATGTTCCAGGAGATGACCTGGCCATTTTCCTGAAGTTCCCTACTTCTTGTTCTGAACTCCTAAAAGCTACAGAGACCCTGCACCAAGCAGGTATCTGTTCACACAACACCTTCCACTGGAGAATCCCTTGGACTCAGGGTACCTGTCCAGGGCACTCTTAATGCATCACTTTCCTCACAGGTGGAATTCTGCAATTCCAGCTGTTAATGACATCCCTGCATTCTCCATTTAAGCTATCTGGGCATAACTGACTCATATTTCTAACTTGCAAAGGAAGATCAGAGGACAGATTGCCTACTCTAAATGCCTTTGAAAATCTACTTCAGATGATAATATCCTAGGCTGCTGTTCTCCTGTGAGGCACTCTCTTAACAACCTATTCTTTCAGATAAGTCAAAGAGCAATTCAATTTTAAAATCACAGACCCTGAAATTTTACAACTAGCCCAATTATCATTTTAGGAACTCATGGTTTAACCATTCAATTACACCTAATTAGAAATGTCACATCTCCCTGATTTATATAAATGCTACCTACATTACAATGGAATGGGTTGGGTTTCAAGATAAGCAGATAAAATATAACTTAGTAATTTCAAATACTGAACTTTCTCCCCTGTAAGTCACCCTGTTTGCTCTCCTGGGCTGAAGTACAAGTTGGCCACATTCACCCCTCCAGCAGTGACAGGGTTGGAGTGCAGGATTTGGTGATTAATGGAGATTAAAACCCAAATGTCTGTAAGATGGAAATGGGAAGATGCTCTGAAGCACCTCAGTCCTGAAGGACAGGCACTGCCCATCACCATATGCAATAACACTGTCCATCTTGGTTTGAACACAAAAGCAGAGGGTAAAGATGTGAGGATAGAAATCTGGGAACACTGTGGGGTTTGTTGGACAGGAAAAGGAGCTGCCTGGCTTTTGCTCTGCAGTTAGCTGATGCTTCTACTGACTACACTGATTGCTTCAGTTCTGTAATGCTAAAGCACTACACAATGTTGCTGCCTTCAGAATAACATTTATTACAAATAACAATGGAAAACATTTAATATTCTCATGAACAAAAGTGTTAAAACCCTTTTGCAATTACTGTATAATGAAACAGCATTGCTGCTGCTTTGGGTGAGGATTTTCTTCTTTCATGTAATGAGCTGTCATGATTTTCTTTATTACTTCTTTCTTACTGAGCAGGAAGTTGCAATCTAGTAAGTGGCCAGGTTAGCTTGTCCCCAGAGCACTATTTGGTATGCAAAAACATATCTTATTAGTTTTCAATTTGCCACTAGCTTAGTTAGGAGATGCAGTTCAAATTCCTCAGCAGCAGGTAATACTTCTGCATTATAAACCAGTGTTGTAAGTGATGTGTGAAGAAAAAAAAACCAAACCAGGATGCAAACTTAGCTTCATCAGGTTTTCCCCAATCTGCAGCTTACATCACTCATGAAAGGCAGAAGGAGGAATGCAATTTACCCACAACTCAGGCACCAGACTGCAAACACAACAACTGCTAAAACAGACTACCAAAAATTTTCTGTTAGAAGTTAGAGGTAAAATAAACCATCACCAAAAGTATGGTTTGGAAAGACTATGTCAGCAAGTTGCAGTGCCTGGGGTTCACTGGTGCAGGCAATCCTTTCTGGCTCTAGTTCTTACAGCTCTTCCTTGAAGGGGGGATATAGCTCAGCTCAATTCCTCAGGAATTTCTTGAGACCATGATAGAGTTTTCTCAGGTGCTAACAGTCCAGTAACATCCACAAGGTAACACATTTCAACAGTTACAGGTTTTCCTATCATCCAAAATAGCAAAAATCCACAAAAAGCAATACAAAAGCCATCTCTGAGTACAAGCAAGCTGTTGGTCCCACCAGCATTGTCAACAGGGAAGCAGATTTCTATGCAGATCCAGCTATGCTCTTTGGTTTTGCATGGTAAAACACTGGTGTGTGTGTGTCTGTGTCTGTGTCCCCATGCCCAGATGGTACCAGAAGCAACTTGATGGCATCAGTGTCCTACCATCAGGATTCCATCAGCTGTTCTGAGGTCAATGACTATTCCTAGAGCACAAAATACTTCCACAGTCTTTGGGATTGTACACAACACACCTGCTGACAACAGAAATACCCTGCTCTGCATGCAGGTGCATAGCATGCTTTTTGTTGAAGGGATGACACAATAAGCCATGATGCTCCAATGAAATAATGCCACATTTTCCACCATGTCAATAGGCTTGGAAATAGAAAATATATTAGTGAAGAGAATGACTGGAAGGCACAGTAAATATATTCCTTTCATTAGCTGTTTCCAGTTGTGGCAATGAGATGGGTGTGCTCTAGTGCTGGGTGTGTTGATTTGCTGGGTGGCAGCTCTCTTGCCACCAGCTATTTGCAGCTGATGGTCCCAGCAAAACAGCATTTGTGATGTGAAATCAGCAGATAAAGGGCCATGTCCTCATTAACTATGCAACAAGGCATGACAGCTCCAGAAAATAGAGGGATGCTCACAACAAATGTCAGGTCTGTCTGCCTCTTGACTGATGATGATCCCTACTCTTACATGCTCGTGCACCTGCACTGGGTCATTTCTTTTTGATGGCATCACTGTAAGCCTTGTGTTTTGCAGAGGGTTTGGCTCAGCAGGCTAAAGCCAAGAGGATAGGAGGAGTATTGGCTGAGCCTGGTTTATTTCTCCTTTGCCAGGCTACCTGATAAAGAGACATTTCCTCCAAACTGCTGCAGGCATCAGCTACACGTTGAAACACAAAACTCCACACATCTCTAACCCAACAACATCCTACTGAATAGGTGCTTTTTGACTCCCTTTCCAACCTCTAGGCAGAGGCAGAGAGTGAATGATTTGCATCAAGTGATTCAGTGCTGGAACCAGAAGGAAAATAAAAGCAATCCTCATTAACAAGTCACCACTACAATCAGTACTGCACCAGAAAGGTAGGAAGAACATTCTAGAGTGTGTGCAGGGAAGACAGTGGACTTGAGTCCTGAGTTTGCCACAGTTGACTACACTTTGATAGTTTCATCTCTTCAGCCACATGATCAGTTACTATGATTTGCAGGAATCTCTAGGTATTTGCAACACCACTGCCATTGGAGGTCCTAACTCCCTCTGCTTTAACATTGGGTCCAGACAGGGTCTGGAAAGAGAGGAGCTGGTACAGACATAGCCTTGGTCCCAAGGAATTCCCAGCACATTTCCTCTTAGGTTTCCAGAGAAAAGCAGAGATGAACTCTGGCCTCATCAGATTCACTCCTTACAACAGCATTTCTCTCTCTCTGTGGGAGATTTCAATTCAAACTTATTTCTGACAGTGTAAATTGAGGTTTTCATTTCAAGACTCTGCTATTTTCATCAAACTGCCCTGCCTTGCATGAGCTGCACACCTCATTACTCCCAACTTAAGCTATTTAACCCTTCATTAGCTTCCTAAGTACCTACAGATACCAAACACCTAGAACTTGTGCCTTTGCTATCCCAGGCTGACACTTGGTATTTGAACAAGAAAAAGCTGCCAGAAAATGGATGTTCTCTCAGGGGGAAATTGTCCCAGGTAATTTTCAGACACACATAGAAGCTTGCAGCATTCAGCTGTCTAGATAACAACAGAAAAAATACTAAATAATGAATTGAAAGATATGTAGCTCTGAGGATAAAACTGCTTTGGAGTCAGTAATAGAGAGAAGGGAGGGGAAAAAGTTGTTTCTCTTTATTTCAGCAGCTTCTGTAACCTTGCAGGTGTTTTCTCCTAAAAGCCAAGACAATGCTTTCCTCTTACCTTAGAACATCACTAAGAGCTTACAATGGATGTTAAACAACAAAATTCTCTAGAAAATTAGGCAGGGCAGTAATCCATCTCTGTTACTCTGTTCAAGGAAAGAACAGAGTATAAAGGGCAGAACAGATGAATTACACCTTTTTTTTTGGATGAAATGATTGAATATTTTTCATTTTTATTGTCAGATCTTTCAATTAAAGCAATAGCTTTCCTTGAGGAATTAGACTGATTAGCTATTTGGCTTGTGGTCTGATTTCTAACTCTCTTTTCCTGCTTCTCATAGTAGCTGATATACTGATGGACATTATACTTATAAAATTATATGCCATGGATCCTGCTATGCCATTACTTCAGCAGAACAGAATCTGTGCCAGCCCTCTTCCAGCCAGAAGTCAGAAGAAATAACTTTCACATTTAATTCATGAAACTGGTGTGACCAGCACCTATTTAACCAACTGACTGCAGTGTAAAAGCCTTTCAAATAGATAAGCTAAATGAGTTATATTTTATATAGATTGGTGCATGGCTGAAATTATCTATAATACAGAATTTGGAATATGCTCTACTCCACTGCATTAGTGCTCATTTGAAACACCCTCATAGCTATAACACTCAAGATTTGGGTCTCTGAATGTGTGTGAAGGCAAGATGAGGTTAGGATCATTTCTGCAGGGGGGTTTCATGGCACAGAGAGGAGAAGGACCAGGAGCAGCCTCATATCAGGGACTTCTCTCAAACAGCCACTAATTACTGCTCCCACATCCTGCCAAGGATCATCAATTAGGAGCACAAACTATTTCAGTCACATCAGCTGGGCTTTTCAAACTAGAGTTAAGGAAATGCCAGTGGGATGGCATTTACATGGCAGAGAGACACAGCCAGGCTCTCCTAACCCTGAGAGGTCAAAATGCTCTGCTGCTCTCAACTCTTCCTGCAGTTGGGACACAGCTTCACTTTGCCAGCTAAAAGAAAAAGGGTTGAAAGGCTCTTGTCTTCTGCCACACCAAGCTGCTTCTTTGGCCTGGGTGGAAAAGCTGAGATAATCTGACTATTTCTGGGCTTCACTGCTAACACAAGGTGTGAAATGACCCATGTTAAAAAAATTCCCACAAACCCAAACAAAGAAGGGAGCCTTCAGACCACCCTTTGGCCTTTGACTTTTACCTGAATGCCTCTGCCACTTGACTAGCTGTCAAGTGATTCCCTCCACACACCAGTGCCCAGCAGCCTCTGAAGAGTTTGAACCTCAGGCAGTACCATGCCTGTCCTTCACACAAAAGGCAACAACAACTAACATTTTACTAAGGAAAACTGCCCAAAAACCTATTAGCTGCCTTCTCCTTGGCTTTGATGGCACCTAATAACTGGCACAGCCCGTAGCCCTGTAAGCCTGTAGTGATTTAGTGTGGAGAAGAGAGCAGCAGTGAGCAAGCACCCAGTTTGTAACAGTGCATTTATGGGATGCTAGTAGATGAGCACTATTCAGAGTGATATCTGCACAATCCTAATGCCTCAGGCTGCTGGGGCTACAAAGGGAGCTTTGGCACTGAACTTTAGCTTTGACCTTGATCACACATGAATTCATTTCAAGTTCTTTGATTCTTTGGGACAATCTGCTACTGAAACCTTTCAAATATGTAGAGAAACACAAGCCAGAAGAACAGAGATGCATTAGATATTAAAATATCAACCTGCTAATGTCTGCATCTCCTAAAATCTCAGAACCATGAAGGTTGGAAGACACCTCTAAGATCATCAAGTCCAACCATCAACCTAGCCCCACCATGCCACTGAACCATGTCCCTGAGTCCCACAATTTGATACAGTGGCTAAGTGTTTTTGCAGAAACAATCCTTGTGTTTTCTGAAGATCTAGGAGCAGCCCATGTTGGAAAAAAACCATCAAAATGTATCTGTGGTGCTCTAACTTTCCCTAATAGCTTGGAAAGATGCTGAGATCAGCAGAACTCCAAGACATTTTTTATGACTATACAGTGAGTATTGACATTCCCAGATGTGCCAGGAACAAGCACCAAATGAACACAGTCAAAGTTTATTGTTTTATCTTGAGCTACACAAAAAATATACAACTTCTGGTAAAGGAAATATATGCAACTGGAAAGGTGAAGTGTTAATCTTCTTGATCTTTTCTCCATAAATGGCTATGGCCTGTGGAATACTAATGATTGGTGAACATCTAGTGCTCACTGTAAGCCATCACAGTCAGACATCACTTACTCACTTGGGGCTTCCATAACTGCTATAGGTACAGACCTAGTTTCATGTCTGGTTCAAGTGTGCACTATCCAAGCAGGAACTAAGAATAGTGCCCAGCACCCCATTATTCTGAGCATGTCCTGTAGGACCATGTCAGTAAGAGAAGAAGAAAGGACACCAGGTTAGCCAGGAGAAATAGCTTCACCCCTAACAGTCAGCAGTATTGGTGGGGGTGCCTAGGGATGCTGATAAGGGAGAGAAAAGAAACTTGCAGCATAGAGGCCATCATCTAATGTGGGTCAAAGGAGATAACAGGCTATTGAAATCTTCCATCCCAGGGACATGGTCTCATAGGACACATATAAGAGAAGTCTGATTAAAGAAAACCCAACCTAGTTGAACAGAAAGGGGTGGAGATGAGGAAAAGTCAAACTCCACAGGGAACTGAGTAGGGGAATGAAAGAAAAACACAATCTCAGGCTGTTACACATTGCTGAGAGATCAGAGATAAAGGGGAAAAAAAGTGATGGGCAGAGGGTTCAGGGAGATGCATAAAGAGAGAGTCAAGAAAGCAAAGAAATACAGGTGGAAAAGGGGTACCAAAAGTTTGTGTGAGAACCGAGGGAAAAAGAAAACAGGAAATGTCCCCAAAGGATTAAGGACAGAGAGGGCTGTTAAGACAATGAGATGGGGCATGGCAGGCAGGGGAAAACAACGAAGAGCTCTTCTGATCAGCCAGAAAGAGGAGAGAAGAGGCAGGCAGCAAACAAATTGTGCTGGAAAGAAGCAGGCTGGCTGTAGGGTTTGCTTGGAGAAACCTTGTGCTTTCTGCTTCCACTCTTCCCACCCTATTTTATTTCTCTTCTTTCTAGTTTAGCAGATGCCAGAACCCCTTGAAAATAATCTCTTACAGCAAACACACACACAGGTTGAATTTAGAAACTCTTTTTCTCTAAGTGCCATAGGTTATTGCCACAATATTTTGGTGACTGAAATCCCTGCCCTGGTCCTGCTGGCCACACTGGTGCTGAGCCAAGCCAGGATGAGGCAGGAAAATGAATATACACTCTGAGTTGGATTTTCAAATGAAGTAGTTTGTGGTCTACAGATGACCTTAACCATAAACATCAAAACTAAAATAGATTTTACAAGTGGCCAAGGAGTTCAACAGAATCATGACAGCTCTCTTTTGCTCCCACAGTTGATAGGAAAGCTTGTTTATAGATGCTAGGTATAAGGCAAAGAGTCTGCTGGGGTTATACTCAGTCCCTTTTGCAATATAGTTCCCAGGTACTCTGAAAGCTTCTGGAGCCATTGTCCTTTCTTTTCTTTTGTATGATTTGCCCTCCTTTGTGCAGGTCATGAATGATTTTGGATTCAACATGTTTACAGTCTCCTTGTAACAAAATATTCTTGGACTTAATCCCAAAAGCCAAGTATCCTAAACAATAACCTCCAAGAATGGTGTGAGTGTGATAACCTAGCCCAGCACAAAGGGCTGGGACCATGTCACCTGCTACCTTTCTAAGAGCTGGAGGTACAGCATGGCAAAGAGCAAGATTCCATCTCAGTGAATAGCTTGGGGAGGGGAAATTGGTTTGGTTTTTAAATGAAAACATGTCCATGAGGCCATGACTTTACTGTGGTAAGTTGGTAGAGAAGTGGAATTGCTGAGCAGAAGTGGATTGCCTCATCTCTTACAGCAGTGACCTCAATAGGAGCTTTGCCTTTGGCTTTAATTGGAGAGGGAAAAGCAATGTGAGTCTGGGTTCAAAGCCACCTGCTTACTGCAGATAAGTCTTAGCAAATTTAGGAGGGAATGAAATTCTTCCCTTTGCAGCAATTTTTCTCTGTTGGTTAGTCTATCAGTTATAGTAAAGATTCATCAAAATTACAGTGACTCAAACTCCTCATTCACTGAGAACTTCAACTGCAGCTGAGATGAGAACTGGGAGAGAAAGAGCAAGTTAGAAGTAAAGGTGAATGGAGAACTCCAAGACATTTCAACTCTCCAGAAACACAACAAGTCACTGACAGAAATTCAAGCAAGAATTTTATATTAAAGGAAAATTGAGCTCCTGAAGTGAAAGGTGAGGAAAAGAAAAATACCAGTTTATCTTAATCTTCCAAGTTAAGGGCAGTGACTTGACTTTGAGCAATCTCTATTTCAAAAGATAAGTGAGAAACACCAATTCAGTTAACAGATGAAGATTATCAGTTAAAGATTC
The DNA here is from genome assembly GCA_013399015.1 of Galbula dea. Classification (NCBI taxonomy): domain Eukaryota; kingdom Metazoa; phylum Chordata; class Aves; order Piciformes; family Galbulidae; genus Galbula; species Galbula dea. The sequence goes on from VWZX01005505.1 coordinate 199,422, forward strand.
AGTTCCCAGTTACAGGCCTGTGAAGAATGTTACAGCCCCTAAAAAGAACACAACTTCTGGAAGTTAGCTGCTTCACATGAAAAACCAAGAACAAGGAGATGGACTAGATTTGATAATGCTGAGGAAAACAGGTTGTTTTAAACCATTTGTGGAATTGCTCATCCAAGGCCAGATGGGAAAGGGGATCAAAGAATCCTAACTGGAAAAGATCACTAGACAACTTAACCTTCTAGAAAGCTGTTAAAATGGGGGGAAAAAAACCCTTCTAAACCCAGAAGGAAACTGAACCAGATTGTAAATTGTGAAAACTAAACAACAGAAGGTAACATGAGTCTGGGTTAGCACAAACCAGAAACAGGGAGAGACAAGAGAGGGGGAAAAAAAGAGTAAAAATAGTATGGAGAAATCTGCATAATGAAACCAGACTGAATTGGAGGCAAGATCAATATAAGTAAATGAAGAGCTAAGCAGTGTCCTGCCTCTGCTTTCTAAAGAGAAGGGGATGTTTGCTTGTTCTGCACAGCAAAAAAAGGTATTTTTCCACCAGCTCTGAAGCCTGCTGTGATACTGATGCTGCCTGTTCTTAACAGTGTCCAAACCTTTGCTTTTGTGTTCCCTTCTCTCTTCCTCCCATCTAGTCTGGAAAAGCCTCTCACTGGACCCAGTGCCTCAGCTAGAACCAGGCAGACAGTTGGATTCCCTCTTTTCTGTGCAGTCATGGGTTTAGAGAAATGAAACTATCCCATGGAAGAGAGTGAACAAACAGGACCTGCATTAGCCCCAAAAACAAGTGAAGGCAGAAGAACAAAATCCCCAGGAGTTAATATCTGTTGTGAAAACTAATATTATTGGCTTGTGTACAAAACCAGAACTAAAAACAAGAATGACAACCAGTGGCCCATACTGTGCTTTACAAATACAGATGAAGTGACTTCTGCTTGAAGACTCCCTGAAATAATACAGAGTTCTTCTTATATACTACAAAACAAGTTGAATTTTGGTTCCAAATGACCAGTTTTACCAGGTTCAACATCTGTTATTACAACTTTATTAGAGAATAAAGCAGTGAACATTTCATCTCAGGTTTAAAACCACTCTTTGAAAGGTATAATGTACTAGTAGAAACAATAGATCATCATTTGACTGTTAAGGTAAAATATTAGCAAGAGAGCATGACTTTAAAGGTTATCTTAAGTCCAGAGTCTCCACAGTGCTTTGGCCTGTGGAAAATAATGGCTAAAAAATGTTGAAACCTTGGATAACCCCTGTCAGACCTCCATGTGACAAGTGGCAAGTGATAGGACAAGGGGAAAAGGCTTCCAAGTGTGCCAGGGGAGGTTCAGGTTGGATATTAGGAAGAATTTCTTCACCCAGAGGGCTATCAGGCATTGGCACAGGCTGCCCAGGGAGGTGCTGGAGTCACCATCCCTGGAAGAGTTCAAGAAATGCATAGATGTGGTGCCTGGGGAGGTGGTTTGGTGGTGAGCATGGCAGTATGGGGTAGAGGGACTTGATTTCAGAGATCTTCTCCAACCATAATGCCTGACTATAAATGAGAGCAGCACCCTCAGAACCAGAGCTGTCAGGTGTGAAACCTTGTTTAATAAGAAGTTGAGAATTCTGTCCTCAGGAATTGGGTGTCTTGCTCAACTCTGGATCTTGAAGTGTCTACAGCTGCCTCACAAAAACCAAACCCCCCCACACACACCTTGATACACCAACCCTGCAGCCAGGGGACCACTTCCACACCAAGCAGCTGCAGAAACAGCAACAATGGTTTCATCCAGATTGATTATCAACCAAAGATATGCCTGGGAAAAGTTAGGAAATGCTTCCTCTCCCCTCCCACCCCAAACTTTTATGAAGTAAAAAGCTGAAAAGCTTCTGAACTCCCAAGATCCAAAGCAAGCCAGATGGTTGAAAAGCAAGCAGGCAGGAAACTGCCAAGGGAATGGAGCATTGCAGGACTAGCTTGAAATGTCTGACAGCAGTTTATACTTGGGGGTATTGTCACTAGCTGGATTTTTTTCCCACCATGAGGAGAGAACTACAAGCCTTTTAAGAAGCCTGCAACATCTCTTACATAGTCCAGTTCAAAGCAGCTGCTCCAGACTGGTGTGAGCATAAAGGGGGAGACAACTCCCCTTTCTGTAAGGGTTTGTTATCCTGCTTCTAACAGGGAAGGCTCAGAGCTGTACACACTGGTTGCTCACTAACAACCTCCCATTTACAATGGATTTTGAAGAAGAGAGAAAGAACTACCCAACACAGCCAGAGGAATAAAACCACCTTTGTGCAGGACACCACTAATAAAACCAAACCTTCAACAGTTTACTCCAAGCAGAACTCCTTGTTCTACATCCCAACACAACCCAGCAAATATTCCCAGCATCCTTGACAGCTGACCCCTGGGAAAAATCATGGCCCTTGCAAGAGCTGCATTTCAGAGCTCTCCACCTGTTGTGCCCCAGCTTCCATTATTTCATTGCCATTATTGTCCTTGTCCCTGAGAGAGAGACAGACCTTTTGGAAAGAACCTGAATGACCTCCATCTCCAATTCTCCCTCAGAACACCATGGATTCATTTCACTTTTTAACATCTTTTCAGTTTTTAGTAAAGTATTCATTTAGAAATCTGTGCTCTGTCTAGAAGTAAATTACAAAGGTAAAATAGCATTTCAAGAGGACTGAAAATGTACCTCTCAGGCTGTTGCTTTTTCTATTTCCCAGCTAGCTTTTGGTTAAAAAGGTTTTTAAGAGATCTGATTTTAAAGGCAAACAGGTTTTTTCTCCTACTTCAGTGTAGTTCTTTGTCTGTCCATCATGCTGCACTCAGATCTGGATGAAATTCAGAGCTGCCCTTAGAAACAGGAGATCTGGTCACACAGAAGATGTGCTCCAGCCACTGCTGGGTATAGAGGGCAAGAAACTAGGCTGGGCTTCTAACAGCTTGTTAGTAGGAATGCAGAAAAACAGAGGACCTGTAAGACATAGCTGATGCTGAGGACTGAGAGCAGGGAGGTTGGACTAGAAGTGGTTCCTTGCAACCTGAACCATTCTGGGATTCAGTGACTTTTTTGGTCAGGAATAGGGTAACCTAATGTAAACTAGAATTATCAGGGTAGCTTAGGTACAGAATAAGACTGGAACAATTTTCATGTACAAACCACAACCAAAAGGAGAGCTTTCATTTACCAGTGGATGTTGCACAGCACTATTTCTGCTGCAGTGCTGGAAGTTCTGTGGCTACAAAGTGAGCAGGACTCCCAAAGGGCCATTCCTTTGGAAATGACACCTCAGGAAAGCTTTGGCTGAAATATCCTATTCCATCAAAGCCAAAATATTTCCCACTTTCATAAATCCCTTCACAGGAGCTGATATGAATATGACTTGCTCAACTCACAGCAATCCAGCATGACACCTTATGCCCTGGATCAGGCAAGAACTTCAACAGCTCCCAGAGCTCAAGTCAGATCTAAGACTCCAGGTTATAATCTCACACACACACACACACACTTCTATTTCTCTTGAGCACTCTTCTTCACTTGGAAACACTGTCATCTTCAGCAGGCTCTGCAGAGAAGTCAGCTCTATCAAGCAGGGACTGACATCTCAGGAATACCTTAATTATAACCAAGTTTTGTACCTTATATTTAAGAGCCATTTTTGTACAATCATTTACTAGTTGAGACAACAAGGAATATAATTAATAGCTAAATGGCAAGATTTCTGCAATTTGTAATTCCCTAATTGCTATTTTGGATTTCTCAGTGAACATCAAAATGTCATAATGTGGTGGCACCAAACACAGAACACTTAAAATGTCAGCTAGGAAAGAAAATGCCCTTAGAAAAAGGGGTTCAAGAAGTGCAGATCTCTGATTTAAAATGTACAATACCTGATGGTGTGAACTGCATTATGCAGGAACAGCTCTTTTCAGTGCTGTAGCCTGGAGATGGGAGGTTGCAAACCTCCCTATTGCAGAATCACAGCTCTCCACTTCCCCTGCTGAGATGTCAGATAGACTTGGGCTAAATTTGATGGCAAGTGTTCCAGCTGCAGTCTGTCAGGGTCTCCCATGTTTAATGAGCAGCGTTACTCTTGGATGAAAATGCTGGGTAAACAATGGAACAGCACATGGAAGGGGTGGAAATCAACTTGCTTCTGCAGTGTTTTCCATCAGAGGAGGATTTAGGACTTTTTAGGCAGGCCTGCAAAACCCTGCTGTGTCCCTAGAACTTAATTGGCTCCTGAGAGCACCAGGGTGGATTAGGCACAGTAAAGCTGTTTAAGAAGGTCTTTCAATAAGCTTTCTATAAATGCAACTCATTCCTGTTCATATGAAACCTGTGGTTCCAGTGGGTGGGCTGCAAGAAAGAGGTGCCTAAACCCTTGCTCATTTGTATTTCCTTTAAGTAACACCATCTCATTGTAGGTACACAGCTCTCAAGGTACTTTGGACATAAGAAGACACAAAGATCATCAAATATTCCTTTCTACATGAATAGAGAGTCATCTTCTCAATCACCATTCCCCAAAAAATCACCTCTCTGAAGGATACCTGGAGCACAAACGTCTCCAAGCATCAAAGAAGGGAACCCCACAGCTACTGGAAAGATGATCTTTCCAAGAAGGACGACAGGATTGATCAGCCAGCAGCATGCACAGGAGCATCCCCTCCTGCCTTCAGGGACTTCTCACATCTAAGGACTGATGGATCTGAAGTTATTTTGCAGCTCTGCAGTGCCTGGGTTAGCCATGAGCTTCCCAGGTCAGGTTACAAACAACACAGACAATAACAGCAAGTTGTTATGCAGACAGGCAGTGCTCATTCCTGCTGCCCCCACACCCCCATCTTCCCCAAAAACACCATCGAGCCTTTTCAGATAGCCCTAGGCCCATCAGGTGACCTCATTGACATTGGTTACTGTGCTGAGCTAGGTTTCAATTGCCACTGCTGGAGCACAAGCAGTTTGTTTTCTTGTTACTCTACCTGCTTGTATTAAGTCTAGGGGAGAGAGCACTGAATGTACTCCATCATGGCTAGGGCAGCACATCCTCTTAAGGCTGAAGAGGTTCACCAACACAGTTTGGACAATTGGCCTCTACATTTTTGAGGCAGAGGTCAAGTCACTAGCCAGATTGTTTTTAAAGCATTCTTCAAAAAGAAACAGTAGGGAAAAAGCTTTGGCTTTGGGGAGGTAAAAAAGAAGTAAATATCACAGCTCTATTTCCAGCTAATGTCTTTAAATTAGCAAAACATTGACATCAGCCCCAGGGCTAAGGAGCCAGAGGCTTCAATCCTGGGATGACAAACCAGTCGATCACAATTAACTGCAAAGACAACAACAGTTTCTCAGGAAATCAACACATTGCATCACAAAAGGATGCTCCCACTCCAAAAGAAAGAGATCTTTCTGGCAAGACAATTAGCACAGCTGCTTTCCTGTTCAAATCGCTGTCCTTTCTCTACAGCTAGCCACACGGCAAGGAGTGGGAAGGGAATCCCAGGGCATCTGCTCTGCAGCTACTGCTGCATTGTATTAGTCTCATCCAGGAGCAGGATAGTCAGTCTCATCACAGTCCTTTTCTGTCTGAAAGGATCAGCTTTCACCAAGGGGAGGTGGGAGGGGGGGGGGGGAAATCTCCCATTTTGAGGAAGAACATCCATCATAGTTTAAACAGAATTTCAGGAATGACAGGTACCTTATTTAGATAAGGTGACACATTACTGCTTCCTTTTTCCTTATACAGTAAGATCTATATGGAGAGTAAATTACTCTATCACACCAAGTAAGTATCAAAGTCAAGCTCCATTTTCTGAATTTCCTATTCCACATCCCCTTGAATTCCTCATCAAGCCAGTTGAAGGACATCTGAAGTGGATTTCTAGTTCCACTGCTCTTAGTATCAAACATTTCTGTTGGCTACACTGAGTGACAAAACTTACTGAAATCTTTTTTCCTAGGAGAAGGTTACTGGCAGGAGCTGGATTGCCACTGAATTGCTGTTACTGGTTGTTAAGAATAGGGACCTCAAAACCAAGGAAGCAGCTATAAATACCACCTCTTGAAAACACTTCTTTCATGCCTTCTAGATTGTTTTAAATGTCCATGGGATGCAGTCACAAAGTGGAGCATTGCAGCACCAGCTCCAGGACCTCCTTGTTCTCAAACCTGACATGCATTTGCAGTTATTTGATAGCTAGTTTGCAGGGATGCTCCTAAAGGTGACATAGATGGGCAGTGCTGGAAACCACACACAGAAATACTTCTGCTGATTCCAGAAACACACAGAATCCCAGCACAGTAGGAACTTCCTGGGGTCCAGTCTGTGCCCACTGCCCCTTTTCCTGTCCCTGGGCACCAGTGAGCAGAGTCTGGCCCCAGCCTCTTGCCCCCAGCCTTTAGCTCTTGCTCAGCATTGAGACTGGATCTGCTCTTTTCCAGGCTAAAGCAGCCCCAGGGCTCTCAGCCTTTCCTCCTCCCACAGATGCTCCAGTGCCCTCAGCATCTTCCTAGCCTCTACTGGACTCTCTCCAGTAGTTCCTTGTCTCTCTTAAACTGGGGGAACACAGAACTGGACCCAGCCCTGCAGATGTGACCTCACTAGGGGGGAAAGTAGAAGGGGAGAACTCAAACTGCACCCAAATTATTAAACTGGGCCAATGACACAATATACATCCTTATAGATGGGAAAGCTGGGAATTAAGTGGATCCTGGTGGACAAAGCTACCATACCTGACAAGCTTCACAGACACTGTGTTGGAGAGCCTCTGTACAACTTGATCCCTATTTACTGGAACAAGTACTAGTGTGTGACTCAGGGTGCTTGAAGATGTAAACAGGAAAAGCATGGTAAAATTAACTTTCCTAGGAAAAAGCACTAAAAATGGACAGAACATTCTCTGCAGCATTCATAAAAATAGGTAGAATTACCCTCACTGCCCCACTGCTAAAAGCCAAGTTCTTTCTTTGTGCAAAGGATGGATTGAAATAGAAGGTGAAGGATCCAGGGAATCAGAAGCAGGAGAAATATTTAGAGGAAAAATAAAAGCTTTGCCTCTCATTGACAGTGCCTCAAATACTGAGGGGCAGGCAGACCAAGTCACACAGAATGCACAGGCCATTACCTGTCAGGAGCATAGTATGTGGGGCCAGAAAACTGGATTGGCAGGGTTTGGAGGAAGGAAAGATCAAGTATTTGAGTCACAGTTGCAGCTGTGGAATGAATCCTGAGTTGTAATGAAGAATCTGATGGAGTGAGTTGGCAAGAGCATAGGGAATGAGCAGAGGTAGGCAGCTGCTTGGTTTGTTTGTTGGCTGCCAAAATGATTTTGTCCTATACCTGTTGTGACCATCTTGCATTCCTCCTGGCCTGGTTAAGTTTCTGCTTTCTGTACCTACAAAGTGCCCAAGACATGGTGTGCCAGAGGCTTGCTGAGCCTTTGGCCAAAGGAGGACACACTGGGCAGGTGAAGAGGGCAGCTACAGACTGTGGGTGAGACTGAGGGAAGAGGGACAAGTGAGTCAGCAGCAGGATTTAACCCCAAAAGGTGAAACTGCATGGAAAAGATGAGAAGGACATCAATGGACACAGAAGACACCACCTTTTCTCAGGAAGCCTTTAGCACATTGATTATAGCTGACAATTAAGAGCCCTGACTCCATCAGCCAGCCTGCAGGAATTGCACAAGCTGCCCCAAACTGGAACAGGATAAGAAGGAAGAGAGAACTAAAGGAGTTGGCAGTGGATGACTTTTTGCACCTTGCTGCTGTCAGCCTCTCCTTGCATTGTTTATCATCAGTCCTAAGAGAGGAGGAGAGGTTGCTGGCAGAAGCCTAATCCCAAAAAATAGCTTCAATAATTTTAGAAAATGATTTTAATTCACATTATTCTCCCTTCTTCCTAACTGGAAAGGCTCTAAGGGCTGTCATCAGGCCAGCTCTAAGATTTTTCTGTAAATGACCTTTCTCCAAATCCACCTCAAGAGCTGAGAGAGGCAATAAGCAGTTGAGGAGCTTGTTTCACAGGGCACCTTCCCTTTTTCATTCCCTGAAAAATACTCCCCATTAAAATTTGTTTTAGCTGAGCTTTTCCAAGTAGTGTGGGCAAATCCTCTGCACATCTCACATTAATTAACAGCAAGCCTGGGAGTAATTCCCTCTAGTACTTTGATAATGTCAGCTGCTTTTTTTCATACCCATTTAGCATATCCATGTGGAGTAGGATGGGGGGAAATGTGTCCAGTGGATCTAAACTGCACCTCACAAAGATGCAGTTTGTTCTGACCTCCTGAGCCTCTGCTCTGTTCTGACAGAGGGATTCTGATTAGCTATTTTGGGCAGATCCAGAAACATGGAAGAAAAGTGCTCCATCATCATGGAGAGCTGAACCTAGACAAGTATCTCATCCCAAGAATTTTTTTCTGTTTAGAGGGCTTGGGGGAAGGACAAGGGAATAAACCTTTCTGTTTACTCTTAGCCTGGGAAAAACCCACTGGGAGGGACTGCACAATCACCATATTAATGAAGGCTGGCCTCAAATCTGATGCCTGAAAGCAATTATGGGCATATATTAAGGATCTAAATGCAAGATACAAAAACTTCAGGCCTGTTTGGGACAGAAGGAACAGAAGCTGTTTAGCACTGACACAGGAATGCTTTGGGTTGTTCTCTTGTTCTAAGGGAAGGAATCCCACCTTACTCTGCTTGGAAAAAGGTGTTTTCTAACATTCAGCATCCCTGGAGGTGTTCAAAAAACATCTACATGTGGTACCTTAGGGACATGCTTTAGTGGCACAGTGATGATAGGTTGATGCTTGGGCTTGATCTTTGAGGTCTCTTCCAACTTCAATGATTCTCTGAGTGCAAAAGCAGAGTCACACTGGGAGAGAGCTCTGCTGATTGTACAACAGCTTTCTCAGAGCTGGAAGGTGGAGTTGAGACAGTGAAAACCTGGCAGTGTGGAAAGCCTGAAAGTCTGCCCTCAGCTGAAGAAGAAAGGTGTCATTTTCACCACACTGCTCTCTCTGTATTAACAGGATTGAGCTGAATCTTCTGCTCATTTTTCTATAGGATATATTTTTGGGGGGTGGGGAGGATACCACTCAAACATTAATAACTGTTTGAATTAAGCCTTAAATGCATTAATAGGAAATGAAACTCCAAGTGGCCTTGGAAAAGAAAAGAAATCACACAGGGGTGAAAGCTGCCTCCAGCACAAGAGGCTCCCATTTTCTTTTCCTTATCAGCACCAGGTAAGGGCTACAAAAGAGCTAGAAAAGCAGAATAGCCACTCATGGCTGATTTTGTTTTACTCAGTTCTAAGTTACAGTTCAAATCAGACCAAAAACTAACATGTGCTAAATTCCCTAGGCCCTGCAACCACTTAGTGATATTGATGTTGCTGTCAGCTTTCATGACCAGAGCAAAGATGACAATTTTACTGAGGAGCAACAGAAAATGTTGGCTCTTGGGCTCCAGCAGAGGCAGAGTGACCAGAGTCTGAAGCTCTGGCAGCTCTCTGTATCCTTGTCTCCCAGGACAATTCTGTCACAAATCCAGGCAATCTTCACCTGGCACCCTGCTCTGCCCTTGGCAAGCACTCACTCAGCCCAGGGACACAGAGAAGGAAATATTTGGGGCTCAATAAAATGGCATTTTTATATGAAACTTGGGGGTGGTTTCATTTTTTTGCCTGAAAGTATTCATGCAGCTCTAGGATCAAAAGCCTTTATGACTAAAGAAAATACAACCAAAGCACCAGAAAACCTTGGAGGCAGGGAAAGTACAGTTTGGAAGGGCTAGACATCCCTCCAGGAAATTTCAACACATGAATGAAGCCCATCCAGCAATGCTGCATTTAATGACTCTCTTTTGGTTATCCTGTTTAATTTAATAGATATAGTTTTGTATAATAAAACCTAGCTTTATTCATTGGAGGCATTTGATATCTCTTGATTTGCTCCCTTCAAGGAAAGGGAAGATGGGATAATTTCACCTCAGGACTGAAGTTTCTGTTGCATGGCCACAAATCATTTAATCCTTATTTTTTTCCCCCACCCTTGTCAGGGGTAGACTAAACTTCACACTTCTTACAGTTCTCCTACTGACTGGTTTTGTGACCATCCCACAATTAAAGGAAAATATGCTGCTAGGATCTGCAAGGGTAGAGCCCAAATGGCTCAAAACACCTCACTGAATTCCAAACACACTGCAAAAAACCCCAATTCCTAGTGAAATTCTGAGCCTTGGAAAAGCAGGATTGGAGCTGCAAGCTTTTTCACAGTGAATGTGTTCCTGCATGTCAGACACATCACTGAAATGGTGAAAGAAACCCAAGAAGACATTTACAATAGAAGATATAAAATATTGATATAAATTGAGCAGGAAAATGGAAATAACCTCAGGAAGCAGGAATATTCAGTGGTTGTGTACAAAGCAGTGAGTACTGAGACTTTGGAGGTGTGGAAAAAAGAAATGAAGTTCTGTAATCCTGAATCACAGCTGAGCCTTCCAAGAGGAGTTAATATCAAGTTTCTATTCCTTTTTTCCCCTATCTGGTGGAAATAAACAATTGCAGGGTTTGCCTACCAACTGAGGAACAGCAGGTAAGGAATTGTGTCTCAGCAGCTCATGGGTTCACCCTTTTAGGTGAACTAGGAAATGTTGGCAGCACTGGACATAACTATTACAAAGAATTCCCTCACTGATGCTATCATTTTCTTCACCCTGCACATTTCCCTCCCTCAGCACAAATCTTTCAGAGGGTAAATGATGTCAAAGGTGGTTGCAGTACAATTTAAAGTATTAAGAGTGAGACATGCTGCAGTCCTGGATCCAGGGAAAACTCAATTGATTTGAAAGCAACTTGCATCCCAAATTGATTTTAAGCTTAAAGTTACTATCTCTTGTTTTAAACTTGCAGTTCAGAAGTCACAGAAGATGAAACAGATTCCACTAAACTAGAGCATCTTGTGTCTTCTCCAGGGCAGAAAAGAAATGTTGATTATTGACATGGAAAGAAGGGGTGAAGAGACCATTTGGCTCCTTAGGATCAGTTCTGGATTCATTCTGAAGTCTCAGCTTAGGGTGGGGAATTTGCACACATAAGTCTCATATTCAAATGACTTCATTGAGTTATCTATGGTCTGGATGAAAGTTATTTCATAGGAGTAGATGTAATTGTCATTTTCAGCTGCTAGCAGTACCTTCAGTAGGAAAACACAATGAAAACACAAAAGGTTGGTGATGAAGAAGGTGATTGGGTAAATCACAGCCTTCAGGAGAAAGCTGAAGACATCTGGTGTTGTCTGTAGCTTCCTGCTACAAGTAAGAGACAGCAGAAGATTGTAAGAATACATGTTTCTAACTGTCTATCATCAGGATCTACCTGCAGTGGTGGAGAAAACAAATCAGTGCCTTGGGGCATCATTTGTCATGAACTGTTATCTGAAGAAGCATTTCCTGCTTCAGGAGCATCTTAATACAGAGTCTTTAAAAAAGTAAATTAAAACCCCCCCAAACAAATGGAGAGGAATGCCTTTGAGAAGCAAAGCAAACCAAGAAGCAAAGAGCTTGCTCCCATGATTAAAAAGCTCTTTGTAACAACCCACAACCTAAGCCTGATACTGTGAAAATTGCCCAAACTCACAAAACTGAAGGCAGCTCCTGAGACACAGTTGCTAGTCCTTAAATTATTTGTTACATTATTCTGTAAACTATTCATGAGATATCAAAACAGAGCTGCTCAAATGAAGCCCCAGGGGACTTCTGAAACAGGGTAACTACTCATCAGAAGGAAGAACAAATACTGATAGCACTCACTTTATGTCTCTTGCCTATGAAGTGTTTCAGTTGGAGACTTTCTGATTTCTGAAGGCACATCAAGAAGTGCAATAACAGATGGGAAAGCAAAACCCACAGAATTCTTTGGTTTGCCTGAGTAGTTGATGAATAGCAGAGATGGATATGTGCCTCCTGTGGTAGAGTATGAAGGGCCTGAAGCACAAGTGTTGTGAGGAGCAGCTGAGGGATCTGGGGTTGGTTAGCCTGGAGAAAAGGAGGCCCAGGAGAGATCTTCTTGCTCTCTACAGCTCCCTGAAAGGAGGCTGGAGCAAGGTGGGAGCTGCTCTCTTCTCCCAAGTAACAAACAAAAGGTTGAAACAGCTTCAAGTTGCACAAGGGGAGGTTCAGGTTGGATATTAGGAACGATTTCTTCCCCAAAAGGGTTGTTAAACCCTGACACAGGCTGCCCAGGGCAGTGGTGGGGTCACCATCCTTGCAGGGGTAGATAAAACATGGAGATGTGGCTCTGAATGGCATGGTTTAGCAGTGACTTGGCACTGTTAGGTTGGCAGTTGGACCTGGTGATCTTAGAGATCTCTTCCAACCTTATTGATTCTGTGAGCAATGTTTGAGAAATACTGAATTTCTGACAACTCAAATGGCAGTGCCAAGTCCACTCCTCCTCCCTAGCATCCTCCAGAAACTGCAGGTTGCCCCAGATCACCCATCCATCTGAAAATCATTCTAGATCAGGGTGAAAAGGTGGCAAATGTAATTAAAGTACAAGTGACATGCTCACTTTTGTTCCCAGGTTTGTTCAGCGAAATAGAAGCACTCCCAATCTTCCCCAAACATGAACAAGGCAGCTCTCAAGTGGAAAGGTGTTGACTTGTCTCTGACAGGTCTGCTTTATCTTCTCCCAAGGTAAAGCTCTTCACAGTGATTTCAGTTTGGGATGTGCAGATTGCTTTGAGAATGACTCCTGGCCATGAAGAGGAGCCTATTAACTCCCTTGCACATCTCAATGAACTGACCATGCAAGGAAACTGAAGTCAAAGCTACATCTTTTCATATTTATGACAAAACAAGGACAGAGTAATTTACAAAGCACAAAGGAAACAGGGGAAGACATGCCAAATATTCTATGCCTCTCTAAAAATAAACTTCATCTGAATAGAACTCTTGGTATGGATGGAACTGATATATACATGTGTACTGACAAATAACAGCACTGCCTGAATTTGGGCACAGAGTTTAATTAACACTGACAGTGAGAAATCAGGGCTCCTATTTTCACAGCAGACATTTTGCCACCTGGCTTCACAACAAAGGGCAAAATAAAGCTTTGACTGAACTGTAGGGGGACAACCAACTCCAGCTTCCAACCCAACAAAGCCTAGCTTAGCAACTTCCAGCTGTGAAGGGATGGCTTCAGCCTGGTGTCTTGACTGAAGCCTTCAGCTCCACATTTCTCTTCCAGAGTGGCTTTACTCTGCCCCTGTTCACAGCTGAAAATAAGTCAACCAGACTTTTAACTGAAGCTCACCAATATCTCAACTGACAAAAAGCAAGTGCAGAGCAAGCACTGGCTTCCTGCTAGAACCAGCCTTTGATTTCCCCAGGTGCTGCTTGAAGTCATTGTTTTTCTCTTCATTTGAATTTGCTCAAGAGTGAGCAAGGTGAACTTTGATGTCTGCTCACTGAGAGGTACTGAAGAATGGGCAAGGAAGCTCAAACAAATTAACTTGAAAAGGCAAAATGTGGTGGTAGCTCAGCAGCAGAATGCAGGAGAGGAAGTCATTTAGAGCAGTTGGATTGTTTTGTAGCATTTAAGCAACATGAAAAACATTAATAATAATGCTTGCTTCATTGTGTTTCCCTTTGATAAATTGTCTTTGTACCTGCAATCTTTAAAAGGGAAGTTCTAAATTGAACAGTTTAGGCTTTCTCTGGCATTTGTTTAGTAGAGAGGATGGAAACATGAGGCTGTGAACCAAATGAGAGCCTAGTTTTACAGCTAGGGAAGAGAGGAAGGAAGTGTGGGACCTGCTCCTTCACAACATATTCCTTATCCTTTATGACTCACTTCAGCTCTCTCATGGTGCATTTAAATACTAGAAGGGAAAAAGGCAGAATGCCTGATTTCATCTTGTATTTCCAATTATGCCTGGCTAAAGTTTTTGGCTTCTGATAAGGTACTCAGGGCAAGGGATGTCAAAACAGCAGGATGGGGACATCACCAGGAACGTGCAATTAGACCTACAAAGAGGAAAGGGCTTGCTAAACCTCTCTGCAAAATCACTGCAATGAAGGACACAAAACAGGTCTTGATGCTAAAGAAAGGCCAGGTAGCTGGAGAACTGGCCATGTGAGAAGGCAGTTCCCACCCCACCAGTTTGCATGCCCTGTAAAAGAAGCACCTGGCCAGCCTAAGCACAAAGAACTGTGACCACAAGCCACAGAACTCAATTCAGAGAGTGATCCTTGCTTGGAAGGACAAGTAGAAACAAAATCGTAGAAAGGTTACAGTTTGAAGTAACCTTTAAAGGTCATATAGTCCAACCCCCCCTTGCTGGGAGAAGGAACACCTATAAGTAGATCAGGCTGCTCAGAGCCCCAAAACACTTGACCTAAAATCAGGGTATGTGCAACAGTGCCTTCACTGTGGAAGCATTTTTAGAGAATGGTTAAGGTTGGAAGGGACCAACAGAGGTCACCTAGTCCATTCTCCCTGCTCTACCAGGGTCACCCTAGAGCATATTACACTGGACTGTGTCCAGATGGTTCTTGAATCTCTGTAGGAAAGGAGAATCCACAATCTCTATGGGCAGCCTGACCCAGCACCCTCACAGCCAAGAAGTTCTTCCTCATGTTTAGGTGGAACTTCTTGTGTTCCAGTTAGTGTCCACAGTCTCACATCCTATTGCTTGGCACCACTGAGAAAAGCCTAGCTCCATCCTCTTGACACCTCCCTTCAGACACTTCTACCCAATAAGAAGATTCCCTCTCAGCCTCCTACAGGGTAACCAAGGTCAGCTCCCTCAGCCTTTCCTCAGAAGGGAAATGCTCCAGCCACTCATCATCTTTGTAGCTTCCATCAGACTCACTCCATGTCTCTTTTTTAATGTTTTAAGCCATGATGGACTAACCCTGCATGCAATTATTCCCTGCAGGCAGCAGGAGCAAGGGATGTTGCAGAAGTAAGCAAACTGCCTCTGCCATGCAGAGGTGTAAGAGCTCTCTGAAAGCATTTCCAGACCTGAAGACAGGCCCTGGAAGAGGAACAAATTGGAACCTGGATTTTCTTTTGGGTTTGTTGTCCACTTTGAACCAGAACTGGAAAACAGTGAATGGGCAAAACTAGGACAAAGAAAACAAAGGTATTAACTGTTTGCACTGGGAGAATGCCTGTCAGCTGCTGAAGAGGTAAGGAAGCCCTTGGAAAGTAGGTCTGCCAAAGCAGAAGTAAGAGTTCAGCACACAACAGCTTAAGGGAAATTCCTCTTGGGGGAGAAAAAGGAAGAAAAGACAGCCAGAAAAGGCCTAATTAACAGTGAAGGCCTTGCAGTAAATAACATGATTAAACTTGCTTCAAAAGTGTGTACAAAGACTATTCCCTGAGAAAAACACTAAGTTACAGTATAGGAGGAACCTCTGGTAAAATGGGTGGGAGACCTTTTCCTCTTCTTCAGTAGCCCTGAATTCCTACTGTTTTATCCACACAAGATGAAAGCACAGCTACTCCTGCACAATCAGTTCCAGATGAAAATTTAACTTACATTTTAAGTTAACATCTTAAGAAAGCAGTTACAACTGGCTAAGGAAGAAGGAGCAGAGGAAGCAACCAAGTTTCTGTTTTATTTGGGCGGGGTGGGGGGTGTTAAGGTTTATGATACAAAAAGGATAGTTGAGTTTAATTTATTATTGAAATTTAGAATTGATTTAATGAGTTGCAACCAGTTGCATTATTTTAATTAGTATATGGTGTTAAGGTTGGAATCCAAAGCAGAAAGCTGTGAAGGTTTTGTTGTTTTAATTAGCTAAGTAAGCAGACAGGAAAATCAAGAACAACCCTGATCCACCCCAGCAGACTCTATTCACCAAGGCCATGAGGGAAAAGAACCTTAACACCAACACATCATGACCTCTCTGCTAAAAAAAGAGCTTTGCTGGCTGCTTCAGACAGGTAAAACACTGCAAATAAATAGCATCCACCTCACAAGAGCAAAAGATTTTTTGGAGAGGTCAAAACAACAGGCATGACAAAGCTGCAAAGACCAGAGCTATTAAGCTTATTACAGCACAGGAACTGCTTGAACATGCTCAGAATGTGTGCTGTGTACAGATTTATGCCCCTACAGACACAGTATAATTATTGATCACAGCTTTAAATGGTTTGGTTTGGGGCTTAGGGGTAAAATAGGTATTTTTTCAGCCAAAAAAAAGTTGAAGATTAAATTGGGTTAGAGGTAGAAAGAACTGCTTTTGAGTAGGAGCTAGTTATTTCCACACCAGGCATGTGGACAGAGCAACTAATGAAACAGCTTTGGGTCAGAACTCAAAGTTCTGTGAAGCAAGAACCCAGTTGTTGGTACTGCTGGAAACTCAATTCCTTTAGTGTCCATCACTTTATTCCTTCTCCATTTCTGACTCTATCTGCTGGGAGAAAAACAGCTGGCTTTATCTTATCCTAAACATTAACCTCAAAACTTGTCCCCAGGAGCTGCTGCACAGGTAGCAACAGCCTGGGGTGTGCCCATGACTGGCAGAGTGCCCTTCAGGTAGGCAAAACTCTGACCTCTCCTGTTCAGCTCAGCTTCACATTCTGTCCCTGGGCTTGAAAACCACCAATTATTCCTGACTCCATCCACCTTCTCCATCCATGTCTCCCATCCTACTTAAAGATAAGTTATTACTATACACAAATTACAACACAGAGACTTAGGAGTTAATAATTTACTTGTCTAGCTGGGGAATTTTCCTTTTAGTGCATTATAGATGAACCACAGACAAATTCAGTACTTTCTTGAATTAAGATCATCTAGCCAATCTAATTCTGAATCTCTCAAGCAGTGCTGTTCTCTGTGGGGACAATTTAGAATCAAGTGTGCTTGGGTATAAGGAAGAATGTCAAGTATTAGCCAAGATTGAATGGAAATCTATAAAAGATGTCAACACCATTAGGAGCACAGTTTGGATTACTAATCTCTGCTCTTCCACAGCAAACATGACTCTTTTTTTGCCTCTACCAACAAAGGTTATTGGTTCCTCACAGAAGGAAGAAGGATCTGTAATGTAAAAATGTTTCTATAAGAGTCAACACAGGCAGATTTAAACTAAGCTGTTCTTTCCTTACATGCAGATATTAGTCAAGGAATGATTAGAATCCCAGAATCCCAGCATGGTAGGGACTGGAAGGGATCTCTGGGGATCCTCTAGTCCAAACTCCCTGTTAAAAGCAGGGTCACCCACAGCAGGTTGCTCAGGATCACCTCCAGGTGCCTTTGGAATCTCTCCAGAGCAGGAGACTCCACAGCCTCTCTGGGCAGCCTGGGTCAGGGCTCTGCCACCCCCACAGCAAACAAGTTTCTCTTCCTGGGTTCCAGTCTGTGCCCAGTGCCCCTTGGACTCTCCCTGGACACCACTGAGCAGAGTCTGGCCCCAGCCTCTTGCCCAGCATTGAGCAGATCCCTTCTGGGGCTGCTCTTCTCCAGGCTAAGCAGCCCCAGGGCTCTCAGCCTTTCCTCCTCCCACAGATGCTCCAGTGCCCTCAGCATCTTCCTTGCCTCTGCTGGACTCTCTCCAGTAGTTCCTTGTCTCTCCTGAACTGGGAGTAAATCAGCCTTCAGACTGGTAACAAAGAGAAGGGGGCTCTAGGCTGTCACCACTAGGCTAACAGTAAACATCAGGAGAACAAAAGCTTATCAAGTCCATTTTCTCTCACCCTGAAGATGCTTATTAAACCCCACTGAATACAGAGAGTTCATGCCCACAGCATGTTTTCCCTTCTGCAGTCTCTAAAGCTTGATGTCACTTCTGTGCCTCCCTTTCATTTTTGAATCTGAGCAGCACTGGATCCACTTATTGTTGTTAATTGTCCTTCATTAGTTACCTTGCAGTTTTGATTGGTTTGACTCTTTACCCTAATTGATTTGCTACTGTAATTGACTTTCTCCTCCACTGATTTGCCTTTGTGTGTTTTATCATTTTAAAGTGTAGAAGAAACACAGAATGGAATTAAATTCCCACTAATTGCTTATTACCATCTTGTGGTGCTTTTATTTCCCTCCCCTCAAACAACTACACATGGTTTCAAGTCTGTGCTGTGCCATCTTGTTACCAGTACCCATTATGTTTCTGAAATACTATTATACTTCTACTTAGATCTTTTCTCCTTTCCTTTTCAGTTCTGGCACCTCCAGATCTTACTGTACCTCCCCCAACTCTCTCCTGGAGTCATCCCAAATTCATTAACATCCATAACCCTTTGCTCCACCTCTTCTACTTCACCTTCCTCACTCTGGAAGCACTGAGATTTCCAGAGGGTACACAATAATCCACACAAGCAGAAAACCTGCCAATTTCCATCCTTTGCAGCAGGCTCTGGCCTCTCACCAACCTTAATCCCACAGAATTTGTTGCACTGGTTTGATAGGGTGAATTGAGGAACCTCTCTAAAGTTAATTCCACACCAGAAAGAAAACCAAAACCACCAAAAGCAACCAAAATCTCTAACCATCTCCTGAAGCCCTCAGCCAGAAATACACTGAAAGCCAAATTACACCTGATGCTCACAGGAGGAATAAGCAGTGTCTTTAGGCAAGGCACCACCTTCAGCTGGGCTCCCTAGCATGGCAGCACTGGGAGCACAACATTTCCTAGTGTCCTATGAAAGGAAAAGGGAGGGGAAATCACTCAAGACCCATGTCATCCCCTTCTCCTGTGTCTCCATTAAACCCCTTTTTGTCTCACTCCTACAATACAGCTTCTCAAACTCCCTGGCACAACTGCTTGTCATTCTCCTTCACAGTTTTGTTGCCTTCTTTAACTGCAGCTTTACACACTTCCCCTTCATTTTCTTTCCTTCTTTGCTTCCACCTCCAGTTCAGAAGTCTCATTTTCCTGCCTGCTGACTCCTTCATCTGCTCCCTCGTTCCCAGCTCTCTCACCAGCCACTCTCTTATTCCACACCACACACAAAAAAAAAATTAGGGGCATGTTACTAGCCATGTAGGGAGAGACTGGTGGAGCTCAATGTAAAGTTAAACTGTGGATGGAGAAAGGAAAGGAGAGCAGAGAGAGTGAAGAGCTGGAGGAGACACTGATTCAGACTGGACCTGCTCAGAAACAGCTCTTTTGAGTTATAAACATTTCAGTTTGAAAGCAAAGGATCTATCCTGATCTGCACTGGGACACCCCCAGACTTCTTCAAAGGCTTTTTTTCCTTGGGCATGAAAGAGCTGGTTTTACTCTTTAGTGAAGAGAGTTAGGAAGTTCTTCACCAGTGTAATGATTCATTTTGTGTGCTCAGGGGAAATCACCCCTCTGCCATACCAGTTAATTTTTGCTCTCCTGTTAATAGCTGAATGACAACCCCCCTGAGCTAGAGGCAATCATTACTTAGGGCACTTTATGAACTGAGGGGGCTCAACCAGGGCAGTGGAATTTGGGGATACTCCCTCTTCAGGCTCTCAACTGGTAAAATCCCAGCACCACTAATTTGATCTAGATCAGTTTGTGTTGCTCAAAGACCCCAGAATAGCTTAAAAAGCTTCTCTGTCAAGAGCTGTTGCTTCTGTACTTGATCTGTACCAAATTCTCTTCTTGGTTTGGCCAAGTTATATCCAACCTCTCCTGGCTGAGTTTGATAGCAGGACATCAGTAAGCTGAACTGAATAAGTAAAACACCAAAATTCCATGAGACAGAGAGAATACCACAGGGTTTTTTTCCTGATTAAATTGTGCAGACTTATGACTCTGTTCAGAAATAGTTGTTTTCTCAGTTTATTTTAATTACATGTTTATCCTTTTCTAGATTGGTTTTAGGATCTGTTTCTGGCATGCTGTATTTTTAGAGCTCCATTCACATTGTTTTGCTACACTGCAGAACTGTATGTATTATTTGAAAGGCACAAAAAAAAAAAAAGACAATTTCTGGAGAGTCTCAACTGCATTTCTTTTCCCTTTTTCTTAATTAGAACCCTTGTTAATTGACAGTTTTCCAAAGCAGAATCAAGACATTATGGTATTCAGCATCTCCTAACAAACATTTCACTCTATTTCTACAGCAAACAAGTAATAATAAATATACTTCAGTTTATAGTAAATTGATGTTTTCAGTAAGACATAATTAAAGTTCCTATGCAAAATGTGATAAATAAGGAATTCCTCTGAAGCCCATAGCACCCAGTGTAACACATTTGCATCTTAAGCACACTGGAAACAATATTTGGAGTGCCAGCATAGCAGGAAGCTTTGTCCCAATTGCTCTGCACAGTACTCACCAATTTCCCCATGGAAAATTGGATTTGGGATGCTCACACTTTGCTTCATAGCTAAACTTCATTTGTTTCACAGTCATCATGAAATTAGGTAACAGGAATGGGTAATTTTCTTTTAATTCTCAAACTAGATCATTTTCTCAGGAGAAATGTTGATTTGGGCTATTTTTCTGCAGAGCCCAAGAACATTTGTAGATAAATTTTTCATGAGATCTATCCAGTAGACTCCAGCACATGGCAGATCTTGCTGTACTCTGGTTAATCTGAAACTCTGTGCTAAGCAGTTGTTAAGTGTGAAATCCTTTCTATTGTTGACACCACAGTTTCCCTGCTGGAACCTGACCCAGAGCTGGGTTATTCCAAGAGAGATTCTCCTTCCTCTTAAAATTAAAGGGACATCCAAACATCCTTGCATTTAGAGAGAGATACAAGTATCTATGCACAGAGACATGAGGTCTTAACACCAGTATGTCCTGCAAAGGCAGAACACCAAAGTGGGACTCAATTCCATCCTATGACACTGTGGATCCTTCTCCTTGCCTGTTAGAGGGCAAGGAAAGAACAGATGTTTGTGCCTTGGTCTAGGACATGTAACCAAGACTCATGATAGTTTCTTCTGCTAGTTTGACCTCTTCTATGGTTTGAAAACAGGTCCAGCTTTGGTGGTTTGGGCTGGCCTCTGCTTTATGAAGTAAGTCTTTATATATGGGTATGAGACCTGATACCCTCCAAAGCTGTGTGAGGTGAGGTCATAAGGCACATGGTGCAGAGCCACCAGCCACCCAATTTCCCAGCTAGCTTTTAAAACAGGGCTCTGTTTGGACAGGTAAACCTGACCTCATTCACTGCTTGCCAAACCCAATGTTAATTGCATGCTGCTGAAGACATACTCTGCACTGACAGCTACTGACAGGGTCTGTCAAAAGGAAATAGCCAAGAGACTGAAAGACACCAGGAAACCAGTCTAATAATAATAAATCAATCCATCAGTGGAAGACTGCTGAAGGAGCAACTATTGTTTTGTTTAGAGCCCCATACAGGGATGGCAGGAACAAAAAACCCAGCAGGGAACATTTCTATATAAACCTCTCATTTAAGAGTATAGCAAGTTCCTGAATTTCTCTCTGATAAACACCACTGCTTAATTTTGACCCATGTGTGGATAACTGCTGACATCACTTATGCACTATGCAGTCTGCAAGACTTTGGATCCAAAGGAATCCTACTTAGAACCTTTCATTTCAATCAAAGATGTCACCAACACCAGCTTTTGGTGGCCCATCAAGGTTTTGACCTTGAACCTAAAGAAGAATTAACCTTTGAAGAATAAGTCAAAGCTGGAAATGTACAGATGAGCAAGTTTGTTACCTACAAGCAATAGGTGCTTGGGAAATGCCTGCTTAATTCTGAAAACATTCAGAGAGGGTTATCAAAACCATCCTAATCCTGGGAGGTCACAAGCCTTCTGTCCCATCCCCATATCACAATGATCATCACTCACTTGAACTGCAGCCTGGTTCCAACAATGGACATCAAGGTAACTGTGAGACAGAGAAGGAATTCTACTCCAGTAGGAAGCTGTGTTTCATTGCCATCCAAAACACTAATGTACTGCTGTGACCCTCATGGGACTGCTGACAAGCAAACAGCAAATCCTTGACTTTGGATTCATTCCATTTTCAGGCAGTGATTAAGGAATCCTTCCCTCCCCTGCTCCACTCTGCTTCTCATGGGAAGCTTCACATTCTCAAAGAGTTTAGTTCTTTCCTGGTTGGTGTTGCTACTGCAACATGGGATGGCTGTGGAAAGGGAGAGCTGATTCTCTCTTCTGCATATTTTTTTCCCCTCAGAAGATAATGGCAGCAGGCCTGCAGAGACAGCAAACAGACACATTGGGCATGTGATCGTGGCCACTTCACAACACATCCTCTCTCACAACTTTCACATTTCCACTCACCCTCTCCATCAATCTGTTGTTATTCTATTTGCCTTATGTTCTAGCTCAACATGTCATCCCTGTTCAAAATACATCCCTTCTACCCTGGCACACTACTTTTGCCTGTCAGCTGCCACAGAGAACTTGTGACCAATCAACTATTTTGTTTTTTTCTGCTAGGGACCACTTAAAACATCCATCAACCACATCCCAAGAGAGAAACTTTGCCTCTTGCCAAACTAAGTCACCACATCAGCTACCTGGTTTTCAGATGCCATCTATGAGCCTGACTCAGAATGACAGCATACAGTTTGCCAGTGGTGAAAATCAGAACCTGATTTATGGAAGCTGACTGCATAGATTTCATGTGAAGTGAACACCAACACCACCAATGCACTTGACCAAAAAGGCAGAAGTAGACAAACCCAGAGTTCTGGTAACATCCACTGTGCTGTTAGGAAACATGACAACAATAGTCAGAGCAAGTAATCAGTAGATTATGCTGGATGTGAATTATAGGATCATAGAAATGTTAGAGTTGGAAGGGACCTCTGGGGATTATCTAGTCCAACCCCCCCTGCTAAAGCAGGCTCACCCACAGCAGGTTGCCCAGCATCACCTCTAGCTGGGGTTGGAATCTGCCCAGATAAAAAGAGACTCCACAACCAAGAATACATACACAAAATACATGTCATACAGACAGAGACATTGCTAAAGGTTTTTGTGTTTAGGCTATAAAATCATGCAGGATTAAGGAACCCTCCAGAAGTCTGCTAGCTGAATCCCTTGGTGAAAGCATGCCCAGTTAGAGAAGATTGCTCAGGGCCCTGTTTATAATGCTATAAAGCAACCAGTGGTCTTCCAGTACCACCAATATATACTCTTCTGCCTCAAGACAGAAAAATTAGGTAATGAGTCTCTTGAAACCCAGAGGCTTCATAGCAAACATACCTGAGTTTTTCAGTTTATAAGCTATCATCACAAAACTCCTTAATGCTGAGAATTTGCAGCACTGCCTCACACACCTGCATTTATCTCCTCTGCATTATTAACATTTCATGTTCTTCCAGGAGAATTGCCAGTGTTACTGTCAGTGATACTGTCCTGGAGGTCTTCTGTTTACTTGCAAGCATAGTCAGCTGCATTAGCCAATGGAAGCAGGGCCCAGGACACCGACTCATGGCAGGTAATGCATGTACTATCAAGTTGGGCTTCAGCCAAATCAGAAGCCTCTATCCTGAGCTGACTGCTCCAGAGGCACGAGAGCATGACTTGGTGCACATCCAGGAAGGCTAGCACTGAACTGAGGCCAACAAGCCCTGTTGAACCTGGGCAAGCTCTGTGGAGATGATGACTCTGGCTCCCCACCGTGGTCCCCTCGCTCCTGGTTCTGGGAACAGAGCCCAGACCCACCTGAGCAGGCTCTACACAATGCTGGGCTGGGTTGGGAAAACACTCAGCCTTGCCTCTGAGCCTCAGTTGGATCTGAAAACCACTTAAGCATATTTGTATTGTGTTGCACCTGCCAGACCCAGACTGATGGGTGAGCCAATAAAAAATAATCTGGCTGGCTGCATCCATGGCATTGCTCACACAAGAGGGATCATGTGCCTGTGGAAAACAGCCTGCTGTCTAGAATGGCTTGCTGTACAGCATGTTTATCCTTAAAGCAATACTGAGTTGGCAACTCTAGAAGAAACCAGTCTAAATATTCTTAGATGACATTACCTGATTGCAAACATAACAATGAGCTTCACTTATGTGATATGAGAGTGCTCCACAACATAACACAGCCCTCTCTAATTCCATGAATCCCAGCATGGTAGGGGTTAGAAGGGACCTCTGGGGATCATCTTAGTCCAAACTCCCTCCTAAAGCAGGGTCACCCACAGCAAGTTGCTCACTATCACCTCCAGGTGGGATTTGGAATCTCTCCAGAGCAGGAGACTCCACAGCCTCTCTGGGCAGCCTGGCCCAGGGCTCTGCCACCCTCACAGCAAACAAGTTCTTCCTCCTGTTCAGGTGGAACTTCCTGGGTTCCAGTCTGTGCCCAGTGCCCCTTGGCCTGTCCCTGGACACCAATGAGCAGAGTCTGGCCCCAGCCTCTTGCCCCCACCCTTTAGGTATTGCTCAGCACTGAGAAGCTCCTCTCTGGGTCTACTCTTCTCCAGGCTAAGCATTCCCAGGGCCCTCAGCCTTTACTCCTCCCACAGATGCTCCGTCCCCTCAGCACCTTCCTAGCCTCTGCTGGACTCTCTCCAGTAGTTCCTTGTCTCTCCTGAAGTAGGGAGCCCAGAAACATTTGTGAAAAGCAAGCAAAGATGTTCTGATCTGTCTAAATTAACATTAGCAGTGTTTCCCCTTCTGCATTGATCAAGCACTTCTAAACAACAGCTAACAGTTGACCAACAAAAGGTAATTGATTTTTCTGACATTTCCTTGCCTACATCTAATAACCTCATTCCTTGAAAGAAGTTCATCGGTATGCTGAAAAACAAGCTCTGACTTCTGGTATTTGAAAGCTTCAATTGCTGCTGCTCAACCTCATAAAGCTGAGGGGAAAAAAAAGCTAGCACAGTAAGTATTCTGCATGAAGGAGGAGAAGATAGGAATGACTGCCCAGCACAGAAGCAGAGCTGCAGAGAATTCAGTGATGTTATAAACAAAAGCTACAGTAAGAAATGTCTTAAGTAGCTGCTAGTTCAGTTACCCTCCCACATCTTTGTTAACAGAGAGATTTTTAATCCATGCTAGCTACAGTTTGAGGTGCTTTTACACATCAAAAAGGAGTTAAAGACAAACCTTTGAGACCTTCAGACAATTGACTATGCAGTGTAGCTGCTATAGAGTTGCAGTGCCCTAGCAACGCTCTGCTTATCACTTCTTGGATAGGCTGCCCTCACCTACCACATAGCCACCCTTATTTGCTAGCAGGGTTCTTGAACAACCCAGGTCACTCTCCAGACATGTCTTCTTTAGAGCATTCAAGTGTACCCAAAATAGAACTGAGCTCAGGTGATTTAAACAGTTCAAATGATGGCAAACAGACTGGTTCTGCCAGGGAGATAGACAACTCATTGGGAAGCCACAGCATTGCAACCCCTTTACATTATTGCCTGCTTCTTGTCTAACTTCCAAGTATCATAAAAGTGCCTGCAGATATCACAAGAGAATCACTTGCAGAAATAATGTTTGGTTTGTGCAGGAAATTAGGCTAAGAGCACTGAAAGCCATAGATCAAACTCCCCTTCAGAAGCTTGCTCAGGATGACAGGTAGCAGAATAGACAGCATCCACTGTCTAGTGTTTATATTGTCTGTAAGAAATGCAACAGCAGTAGCTGGAAAAGACTTGAATTCTGATTTGTTGCACTAAGACTGGAGACTGGTCAGACAGGAAAATAAACTGTCTTGGCAGGGGGGAAAAAAAAGAGGATGTGAAATTCCCTCTTTCTTAATTTCCTTTATGGTCAGTATGATACATGTACAAGAGTTAGGCTACATATTAATGCCTTCTTGTCATAAGCTGTTATTTGTTTTGGCATAAATATAGTCTCCAGAAAGCAACTAGTTAAATAAAGTTATATGAGCATTGTATTCCAATTGAAAGTCTTAATTACAAGCTTATAGTTTAGGAAATGCTGGATAAAACTCAGGCAGTTCCTCACTACTTACTCTAAGTGACTTCATACCCAGGAGTAACTCCACTGAAACTGCATGCTCTTGCAGACTGGTAATCAGAGAATGGTCTGGCTTAGAATGGACCTTGCAGATCATCTAGCTCCCATGTCTACATGCTAATCCTCTAAAAGATGCAACTGAATTTCTTCCTACTTCAGCTCTGGTAAGTTGAAGTATCACCAATCTTAGCAGTATCCTTTAGCTGCCTGAAATAAAACCTGTGACCCTTTGTCAGAGGAGGATGAGAATGGTCAGAGACTCACAGGATCCTTCTCCTCCTCTTGCTCCCTTTGGCTTTTTAGGTTAGATACTTTGGAAGCCTAAGAAAGACAATTTCTCAGCACTTGTAGAGTGAAAGCACTTGTGAATCTCTGACTTGCAAGAGGTTTGTTATCCTCCTATGAAACCTTTGAATCAACAATTCTAAACACAGCAGCATTTGCAAAGTTGTGGAGATTAATTCACCTGGCTGAATTGATTTATTCCTTACTGATTGGGCTATATTGATTATTCTGATGCCTTCTTAACTGGCTTAACTTTGGATGTCATTTTCAGGTTATGTGCTTACCATACTCTTCTCATCTGATTAAATTACAGCTATGAATCAATTGTCTCTGCCATGCAACTGAGTTTTCAGATATGGTTTCACTTAACTTTAGATGAGGTTATTTAGCTTTTCCCCTGCAGACTGTTTCATTGAATGTGTATTCATTCTACAGGGTTGCAAATAGAAACAGGATTTTAATTTTACTAATTTCAACAATGAGGCTCATGGGTGAATCTCACTCAGCATCACAGATAGGACATGTCTGCTAACTCACAATATCTTTCCCATTTAGACAAGCTTCTCAGTTTCTTTTGGCAATTAAATCCCTGCAAATATTTACCCTCAACTCTTCCTTTCCTATTCCACAATTTTATGTTTCATATCCCACAGGAAGAAGAGGAAACTTTTTAGCTGTAAACAATTAAAAAACCCAGAAGTAAAAGATTTTTGCAACAGAGGGAAAAAATCTTTGCACAACAGTCCCAAGATTAAGGGCCAAACACAAGTTTGAAGCATTCATTTTATAAGGTAGTTGAAAAGGAAAACTTTTCTGTCTAATGTTTTCTCAGGTACTCAGTAAAGATGAAAAAGGTTGAGCAAAGAAGCACAGTGGAGAGTGATTTCATTTGATGTGAAACTTCCATTAACAGGAAAGACTCGTGTCTGAGTGATTAGCTACCATGTAAATGACCCTTTTTCTTGACTTGAGAAGGAGGAATTAAACAAACTAAAGGTTAGAAGTAATGCACCTGCATACATTGCTGTTCTTGAATGTGATTAAAGCAATGATATCTCCTTACTATGCTCTCCATTTCTAGACCTTCTTGGAGGGGACACTTCCTCTGACTACATTACAGCATAATCCTAAAGGTCTGAGCATTTTTTCTGTGCTGCTCACTAAATAAAACATGGATCTCCTGTGATGAAACTCCACCTTTGTTTCAAAGAATCATAGCATCACTAAGGTTGTAAAAGACCTCCAAGACCAGCTGCTGACCTAAACACCCCCTCAAGATGATGCCATTCAGCCAACACATGCTCCTGCTTGAGATGCTGAGCTCCAAAATCTAAAGGGAAAGTTAAATCTGTTGGAAGCTTCCTATTTCAGCTAGATTATGTCTAGGTTCTCCCTGAAAACTAAAGAGAGCTGGAACAAAGCTGCCACATTACTGGGTATTTATGATTTGCAACAACCTCTTAATGAGTTGTCTGTGTTTTCTCTTGTACCTGCCATCCTTATGCTGTGCTACAGAGCACAAGGGTGGTTTTGCCATCAGACAGATAATCTTCAGGAGCTGCTTTTGCTTGCTTTGTCAAAAGCAATGCTTTGTACACCTCTACTGGGAATGCTGAGCTGGCTGCTGAATGCAGAGCTAAGAGGTCTAGATATTGGCTTCCTTCCTTTTAATTATCATCTCCCATGTAAAAGAGACTGTTTTATCTTTCAGAGCACCAGGGTCATATAAATAGTCTTTAGTACAGAAAAGAGCTGGACAGTTTCATGGTGATAATTTAGAATCTAGTTCCATTTCAGTTATTTAGTCTTGAAGCCAAATGAAGCAGAGAAACCTGAATTTTTATGACATTATCTCTTCCAAAAATATTGCTTTGATATTATACAAAACCTCCATCTTGATAAGCCAGAAACATTTTGTTCAGACTAACTTTTTTCTTAATCAAAATGAAAATGAAACACTCTACCCATTTCCCAGCTGGACTATAAACTTTTTCTAAACACAAGGAATTAGAGGATTTACAGTTGCTGTTGGTTATGTGGCAGGGAGGGGAAAAAAAACTATCACTGGATTCAGTGCTTAGGTTATGGCATCTCATGTGGAGGCAAAAATCAAGTGAACAACACCCCTCCACCCCCTCCAATAACAAAATATTTAGTCTGTTAACAATAAAAGTGATTTCTGTTTGATCAGGCAGAGGTTTAATGAATCAATCACCATCAACCTTTCAGTCCAGGCAGAGGAGAACACAATAAACAGAACTACAAACCAGAATTGTTTTATTGATTTCTGTTAATCTAATCTCCCCTTATCATTAGATCCTTACCCCCCCCCAACTTCCCCAGCTGAGGCTGCAGATGTCCTGACAATATTCTCCTGGAACAATATCATCCCTTCCCAAAATACACTTCTCAAAGTGAAAACTGCTGCTGGTGACTTCAGGATTGTGCAACCATAACACAATTGTTCTATTACTACTGCTGGAAAATGAGTAAATAAGAGCTTTACATTCAACAAGGAGAAATATATTAACTTCATTTCTTTATTTGCATCACTTAATAGAGTTGTTTTAATGATGTTCATTTGTTAACAGCTCTACAGAAAGCTGCTGGAGAATGGTTTGTAAATCACTCTGTATGAGAAGACAGACAAGGGATCCAGCCTGCAAGGCAGGAATATGCAACAGAAAATCACTTAATCCCCAGGTGGTTTAGTTCTACCCCACTGACTATGATAAAGGTGTAGACACAGGAAAGCAGATTTACTACAAATATCAAAAG
This sequence comes from Galbula dea, assembly GCA_013399015.1. Lineage (NCBI taxonomy): Eukaryota > Metazoa > Chordata > Aves > Piciformes > Galbulidae > Galbula > Galbula dea. The sequence goes on from VWZX01005505.1 coordinate 228,389, forward strand.
CAAGGCTCAAATCCTAGGTCCCAGTTGGCCTCTTAGCACACCTCTGAAATTCAAGTGCTGGGATAAGGAGGCTGCTTCAAACAGTCAACAACTATTTCCTTCCACATCAACTAGCTCTTCATTACACTGGGAAAAGAGTGGCCATAGCATTATTGATAAGAGGCTCCCTACACTGGGGGACATAATAAGCACAAAAAGAAGGGCAAGAGATGGACAAGACAGTAACCATCATGACAACTTCTCTTTCAGGTGTACTGACAGCTGCACTACCCTTTAACTAACACTCTCATTCACAATTAATACAGGTAACTCTGTATCTCCCTCTAAAGGAAAACTCCTTGGCTCTGGTTTGCTTTCTGATGGATCCTCTCTCTCTCCTAGTTATCAGGACTGTAAAGACATGGTAGGGGTTGGAGAACAAGGGCTAGATTTTTACCAGGGACATAAAAAGAACATGGCATTTGTTTTGGAGTTCTAGTAAAAACTTTGTGATCAAATGCAAGGTGTTTTATGGATGCCTCCTTTATCATTATCTGTCATTTTCAGTCAAAACAGAGCTAATATTGGACATCTGGGGGAAAGCCTGATTTCACAGGCTTGGATTCATGAACAAAATATGGCAAATAACAGAAGATTTTCAGTTTCTCTCCTTTGTGGTCAGAAATAAAAGGCATAATAAACATTAAAAAGGGCTAATGAGTCCCAAGCAAAGAGATATTCATCTCTCAAGGACTTTTATGGACTGTAATTATCTAATTACTATTAAATGGTTGAGTAGGATGAGGAAGTAGTGTGGGGAGAGGGGGGCAAGCATTGTGCTGCATGCTTGGTACTCATCCTGACACCACTGGGTGTAATACTCAATACTCTGCTTGTTCAGGAAGAGACAACAACTTCCTTGCAAAGTTTATTTGATAGAATCTGCACTTTTCATCCATGTTTAAAAACTAGTGCTGTTTATTCCTGCTTTGTGTGGCAAGCCAGGAAAGTTGATTAGCTTCCCCTCATGTTCATGAGATATAGAGGAATCCATATAATCTGGTTTTACTAGATTCTTCACATAATCTCATCATGGTGGGGGTTGGAAGGGATCTCTGGGGGTCAGCTAGTCCAGCCCCCCCTGGCTAAAAGCAGGGTCACCCACAGCAGGTTGCTCAGCATCACTCTCCAAGTGCCTTTGGAATTTCTTCAGAGAAGGAGACTCCACAACTTCTCTGGGCAGCCTGGCCCAGGGCTCTGCCACCCTCACAGCAAACAAGTTCTTCCTCCTGTTCAGGTGGAACTTTCTGGGTTTCAGTCTGTGCCCAGTGCCCCTTGGCCTGTCCCTGGACACCACTGAGCAGAGTCTGGCCCCCGCCTCCAGCTCTTGCTCAGCATTGAGCAGATGCCCTCTGGGGCTGCTCTTCTCCAGGCTAAGCATCCCCAGGGCTCTCAGCCTTTCCTTCTCCCAGGGATGCTCCATCCCCTCAGCTTCTCTCTAATTACTGCAGGCTACAAGCCTGAAGTAACCATGGCCTTCACAGCAACTAGTTTTTTACATTCTGAATCCCAGGCATGTGGCAAAAGGTTACCTCTGATGCAGCTAGCCAAAATGGACTATCAGAACCCATCCTGAAGGCTTAACACACCACTGCAAGAAAAGGAGTTTTGGCTCACAGTGCTGCCAATCAGTGTTTCTGTAAACATGAACTTCAGTAGCTCTAGGACAACAGAAGTCATCATCACCTCCACAGCAAGGATTATAGCAGTTCTGTGCCCTCAAGGATTAATCCCTCTAAAAATCAGTGTAATGGGGATGAGATGATCAGCAGAGAATCAGTTAAGCACAATTATACACTTCTTGATACCCAGTTTTGTGCCAGAACACTTTGTACAGGTATGGTTATTAAAATCTCATCTAAGCCCCACTCCACATGAAGAGCAGAATTATGTGCTTAACTCATTTTTACACTAATCTAGCCAAACTTTCAAACAGGTGACTACATAATGCAGAGGACTCTGGGGACTGAGGTTTTTTCCACCCCTTAGAAATGAAGAACAAAATTGTAACTACAATACTAGATAAATCAAATCCCTAAATGATAACATCCTGATCTCTGGTCAAACCCTTTTCCCTCTTCTGAAGTAACAAAATGTGAAGATCCTCCAATTTCTGGTGCATTAGGAAAACAAATGGAAGGGAAAACAAATGGAAGTGCCACTACCTGGCACGCATCATTGCCTGCTCACCCGGGTGGGCAAGGCACAAACTGAGCCTAATAGCCCTCCTTTGTCTTCTAAACCACGGGCCAGGTTCCTCAGCAGATTATTTACTGCCCAGAAATCAGTGTTTCATTAAGCAGCCACTTTGCTTGTTAACACCCACAGCACTGACGGCTCTGGTATGGGGGTGTAAACTACACCACAGAACCCCCAAGTCCCAGCATGGTAGGGGTTGGAAGGGACCTCTGGGAATCATCCAGTCCAACTGCCCTGCTAAAGCAGGGTCACCCAAAGCAGGTTGTCCAGGGTCACCCTCAGGTGCCTTTGGAATCTCTCCAGAAGAGGAGACTCCACCTCCTCTCTGGCCAGCCTAAGCCAGGGCTCTGCCACCCTCACAGCAAACAAATTTTTCACCATGTTTAGGTGGAACATCCTGTGCTCCAGTCTGTGCCCAGTGCCCCGTGGCCTGTCCCTGGACACCACTGAGCAGAGTCTGGCCCCAGCCTCTTGCCCCCAGCCTTCAGCTCTTGCTCAGCATTGAGCAGATGCTCTCTGGGGCTGCTCTTCTCCAGGCTAAGCATCCCCAGGGCTCTCAGCCTTTCCTTCTCCCAGAGAAGCTCCAGTGCCCTCAGCATCTTGGTAGCCTCTGCTGGACTCTCTCCAGTAATTCCCTGTCCCTCTGGAACTGAGGAGCCCACAAGATTCACTGACATTAAAAGCTGAACAGATGTGTAAGAGTTGAAAGAAGAATCTGTATCTGCTGCCCAGAGGAGGACAGACACCCCCCAAGCTGCCTATTCCTCACCTCCCAAGTAACTGAGTCAGTGAAGTGTTGGCTGGGAGAAGCTGGCTACATTGTCATGAGCATTGGCTCCATCAAAAAAAGGCACCTCCACTCAATTAGCAAAACATAGTCAAGGGTGAACACAGGCTTTATTTAAGACAGCAAGCTGTCCTTCAGCTTGGAAGGAACTTAATTACTAGAAATGGACCTGAAATAAAAGTAAGAGTAATCTGAATACAGAAAACACACATATCCACATAGATCTCACCCTCATACTCAGCAACCTGCTGTAGCTGGGAGAAAAGCCACTGCTTTTATTAACTTTAATTTCCTAGCAAACCTGGGATTAAGTGACATTCAGAAGATCATTTCCATGCAACAATAAAAACATGAAAAAATTGTATTTGATAGCATCATTTGCCATCTTTATTTTTTTTCCTGTTTACTGTCAAGGCAGCCAAGTTCTTAGCAAGCAGATTCATTTTTAAGGGACATGAAAAAGTTTAATGAAGGTAGCTAAGGGACAGGCTTAAAGAGCAAGGAGACCAATACAGGTCAGCAGCAGGAGGAGCTGCTTTTTTTTTGGTCTTGTATTTTATTCTGCAGCAAGATGCTTGTAATGAGGCAGAAGAGGCCTCTTGAACTTTCAAAATACAGGTCTTTGTTAGGAAAGCATGAAAATTGTGAGGATTTGCAATTAAGTTCTCTCCCTAACATGCACTGCTGGAGCTCAAAAGAACTGCATAATATTGCACCACACAACTATTTTCTCCACTTCCCATGTGCTAGATTTAGATTTCTGCTCACTTCTGTCTCAAAAAGCTTCCAGATATGCTCAGGGACTGTTAGAACAACTTCTTAAATATAAAGAATGCAAGATTAATTCAAGCTCAACCTCTTTTTAAGTACAAAATAAATAGCAGGGGAAACAGCCACACAACACCACATAACTGTGTCAGCCAGGAGTGGTGTATTGGGGATATTTTGCTTTACACCATATTCTTGCTTTCACTACATTGCTATAACTGCACTGTTTCATGCCATGCCTCAGACAAAATGCTCCATTCAAAACAGTTACTCTCAGATTTAGCTAGGTGACAATCTCCCCCAAAATTTCTGTTACAGGCTTCTCACATGCAGAGCAAGGTGTCATTAATGCAGAGTCTCAGCAGTGCTTATCAAGACTGCAGAAAGGGCAGATTCAGAACACCCACACCCTTTGGACTCTGTCCCAAACAACTCTTGAGTCTTCCAGAACCAGAAGATGACATTTTAACCTTTGGAGCAGCACAAAGCCAGCAGGAATGTTTGTTCATTTGTCCAGAGCCTCTTTTAGGGGAGAAGAGGAATACTGAGTGACTACTTGGGGATATTTCTCAGCAGCAACATCCAAAAATCCTCCAATGTTATGTAGAAACAACTGCAACAAGTAGTTTAGATGCTGCTTAAGTTCATGTTCCCCACTTTCTTACCAGCCTTGCAGTGTGCCAGCCTAGCTTTGGGGTCAAGAGCACAAACATGCCATTGAGAGCTGTAGAGAGCCAAACTGCTGCACTTGATCCATGTCTTTTCAAAGGCTCAGCCTCATTTTCTTCCCAAACTGAGCACTTGTTCCCATTCTGTGCACTGACTTCAACAAATCTGGGGAAACTTAATGCTCTACCTTTTTCTATCTAGATGTTGCCATCAGGTTTATTACAATGGTGTCTAAGCATCTATGATTAATTTTGTAAGCAGCACTATGGGATGATCAACAACACATTCTCTTCATCTGAGGTCTCATTATCCAGCAACCATCATTTTCTCCTGAAGTGTTAAAGACATTTAAGAGTAGGAATTAATAGGGTCTTGAATTAATTTCCTTCAGCAACCAGATGGCCTAATTACTGGCATGGAAAGAGCCAAGAAGGAAGAGTCCTTGTATTAGATTCAAAAGACTAGAGCATATAGCATCCCTTCTTTATCTTGTAGAACTCAGAGTATTAAAATGAGTGGAAAAAGTTCACTTATCACCCCAAAACCCAAGTGCCATCTATTAAATCAAATCTCCATTTTCCAAATCAGCTGTTTCCTACAGAGTGAATATAACAACAGACCTACAGATGTTTTCCAAACAAGTTTTAAGCAGACAACTAATGAAAAAAGGCAATGTAAATGTCATTCCTCTGCCCCTTTCCATCTGTGACTCACACTGTTATGCAGATGCTTATGAACTTCACATCTTGATATCTCATGAAGCCTGCAGGTATTCTTTAGAGTTTAGAGCTCTGAAGAGTCAAATTGTGGGGTTTGTTTTGGTTTGGGTTTTCTGGTTGGTCTTTATTTGGTTTTTTTGTGAAATTAAATAAGCTTTTCAATAAGAACAGGCTTGAGAATTAAGTGAGAACTGAGGATTTCTGACATGTTTAGTCAAGGCCTTTCCAGCCCTTTGTAGTCAAGTCAAAACCATAGCTGAAGCTTCCAGTTAGCACCAGCACAGATGCCAAATCAAATCCATAACTGAACCTTCCAATTAACACCAGATGTACAATCTTCCAGCAGCAGCACTGCAAGACCAAAAATTACATAGAAGTACAATATTAAAAACCTCAGTTAAAAATATTACCTCCAACTTTATTTCTCTCTCATCTTGTACCTTTAAAATCCCTGCTCTTTGTTTCAAATCTCTGATTTTCCAGCATGTTAAAGTACAGCAATATAGAAGGGTTCTAACTGTTGTTACTCAGTTATAAGAGCACTACCTGGGTTTAAGTGAAGAGTTTAATCCAGGCTAGAATAAGGGAGCCTATTCTCATTTTCCTTTGTGCTTCTTAGTCATCTTGCCCCTCTTGACTGACCAGATCTTACCAAGGGCGAGGGGGAAAACAATGGCTTGATGCTCCATGGCTGGTTACAGAGGTTGATGTTCAGCCTAAAGCAAAACCCACTTTCTGTCTGGGTTCCTGCATCCTTTACTGCTGGATAATCTACCTCTGGGCATGCTGGGTGGTTTGATTCTCACAGAAAGCTTTGAGACTCTCTACCAAAGGTAGGAGTGCAGAGGAGAGAATTCCAAATTACACTGCAAGTAGAAGCTCAGAAGATTTGTTATGAAGCTACATGATGACCCAAAACAACAACTCCCATTGGCTTCAGTGGATTTAGCTGTAGCTCATTTATTAACATCCCTGTTTTCTGTCTAGCTAGTCATTTTCTCTATGTCCCACAGTAGGGACATCCTCACAGAGATAAAAGATCTTACCTCCCCAAATGAAAACATTCCAATGAAGTAATTGTTTATGAGCATAAGTTGTGAGCAAATCTTTCATGAGGTCATTTGCATTTAGATTCACCTCCAAAAGCTCAGCTGAACCTTTCTGCTCTCACCAAGCTGCACACTATGGACACCTTATGAAGCAACTTAGTGTTGTAGCTTTCACTTTGGGGTTTATCCTTCTCAGAAAGAGTAGATATTGCTTAAATCTTGCAAAGTGGAGAAGTTCATCTGAGTGTTTCAAGGATCTATACAATTATATTCACCACAGCAAAGCATTTCCTCTCAAGTATCCCCAGGAGGAGTGGGGCTGAAAGCATCACTGATAACCAGAAGCCTTCTGTTCCTTAGCACCAACAGAGCTTTACTCAGCTTTCCTATTGATTCAGCTACTGAGGACAGAGATGTGGATTGAAAACCACCTGAACTACTGGCTTCAAAGGGTAGTGACCAGCAGGACAAATTCCAACTGGAGGCCTGTCCCTTGTGTTGTGCCCCAGAGGATGATACTGAGGCCAGATTAACATCTCCACAAGAGGTTTTGCTCCTGAATTTTACCATGACATAGCACTGCCTGATTAAAGGCAGAATGAATTCAGTATCTCTGAGTGCTAAAGAATAAGGAGAACAACAAACAAAACCCAAGAATGTTTTCCTTTCCCTTCTCTTTGTAGCATTGTCCTGTGAAAATGTTAAACACTCATTTTGTGCTCACCATTCCACCCCTCTCTCCTCTCATCTCTTTTCTTTACTGCAAAGTCTGTTAGGACCTATCTAGGCTGGCTGGTGAGAAGGAAATCAGGAAACTTTTTATCTCTGAGCTCTGGCATTCACTTTAGTTAATTGAAATCTTTCAGGTCTAACAAACTCCCTTTTGTGTCTCAAACTACCTCGGAGAAAGCCACAAAAGCATCTTTGCACAATAACAAAAAAGGAAAGAGCTAAATGTTAAGGTTGACAGGATTTGAAATGAACTTTTTTGAAAGAAAAAAACCCCTGCAAACACAGTTTATAAAGTAGCCTCCAAGTATCAATGTGTCACATCAGTTGGGATGACAGGAGTACTTACTAGTACTTTGTGTGAAGAGGTGGCCCCAGGGAGATGGAAGCACTTGGTTATATTACCTTGGGGAGTTGCAGCTAAGCCTCATGCTTTCCATGGCAATTGAAAGCCTTTCACTACACTCATAGTCTTCTGTTACAAAGTAGGCAGCCTTCTACTTTATGGCAAGGTTCTCTGGATGTGCAGTAGTTTCTCTCTTGAACATGCAAGGACCAATTTAAAAAGGTTCTTTCAACAGAACTTCATTGTCTTTTCAGCAGCAGAACTTCTAAGATTTGGCTGCTCTGCTTTATCTCCAGTTGGAGCACTGGAAAGTTGAGGTTATCCACAGTTAAAAGAGGTAGAAAATTGTCATGCCAAATCAGCCTTGTGCCTTCCTAACTTCAGTTTCCTGCCTGCCCAAATCCCTTCTCATTTGAAGGTCTCTCTTTGAGATGAAATTTAGCATGCAGTAGGTAACATTTCCCACTTGGAAGCATCTCAGAGCTCAGGTATTCCCTAGTCTTCTCAGAGCACCCTTCTCTCCAACAGAAGAGCTCTTTGGGTATCTGGTCTTTTCTTCCAGATGCTGCTCCAGTGTGACAGGGGAAGGAAAAGGAGGTCTCCTTTTCCAGTACAACTCAACTGGTGAAGTTGTGCTTCTCTGCTCAGGCAGCTTTCTGCCAGACTGATGACACTCAACTTCACATTGGTCAAGTGGACAGAGAGTAGCAGAGTAACAGTGGTACTGCAGTTATCACAGACAAGTGAGATTTATCCTGTTCTCATCTATGGTAACCAGCAGAATCCCCTTAACTTTTTCCCCCCACTAAGTAGCAACATAATAAATAACCAGGGACTTAGACTTCTGCACATAAGACCTTTTCAACCTCTGACTTTCTTCTCATCACTTTGCTTCCAGCTACTGAAGTTGAGTCCCATAATATCTCCAAGTTTTTGTCCTAGGGCTCCTGTGATTGTGTAGGTCATAAGTTCCTCCTTAAAATTAGAAATTGAGCTGCAGAGAAAAGTTTGTAAACCTAGCTTTAACTAATCTCTGAGGAGAACTCAAAACAAGTCACCAGGGAGTTTCTTTAAAATCAGCATTTTTAAGCAAGTCTCAGCATTTTGAATGACTGCCTTCAACAATACTGCTTAGCTGTACAGCATAAAAAATTGTGTTTCTCTAGAACCACCTCAATAGTTCATGTTTCAACACCTTTTAATTATTAATTAACATGGTTTGGGAACACAAGTCACCTAAATTTCTCCTTTTATTTGTAACAGAGGTATCAGACAAGGTTCTGAAATGCCTAATATAAACATGAAGGAATTATTTCATCAAGTGTTTGGCTGAAGCAGCCAGAATCTGTTTCTCTGAGTGTTCCTGCTGTCCATATACACTCCCCCATTTAGGAATGCCAGATTCCCTCCTTTACCCACACTTTCAGTTCACAGAAGTGGACATCTTTAGCCTTAGCTGTCCTGGGTGAGGTCAGAGCCACACAGGGTAAGCTAAGCACATGAAGGATGGTGTGCAGGCAGCACTGGACCTGTAGCTTTAAGAAACCTAGCACTAGTACTCAGCAAAACAAGCCTCATGATTTTCCCTTGCTTCTGGAACTCAAGGTACCTGTAAGACCACTCTAGTCCATACCATACCCTTTAAGAGAAAAGCAAACAGGATACCATTAAAACTGGTGGCAGAAGTGTGTGGAGGGAGAATATTACCTACAAAGCAGCTGATTTAAGCAATCCTCTTGTAATACTTTATTTTTTCCTTCTACCCTCAACTACAGCCCTGTATTTGGGGCAGAAATCTGGAAGCAGAAATATTCTTTTTTAGAAGTAAAATTTTACAGAGCAAGCTCCCCAAGAGGAAAAACTGTCCTTGTTGCTTGTGCTTGAGTAACATCAAGTGACCTTTTAATGCACATTTGTTCAAGAAAGATGGTTTTAAAAATAGCTGTTGCTCAACACATCAGCATGCAGCTGAGAAATAACCTCAGCTGACTACATGCCATAGCAACTCTTACTTCTGAAGGCACAGAACATAGAAATGCAGAACATCACCAGCTTGCTGAACACCAGGGGTTCTGGTTTCTGAACCTTTCCAGTACTATGCAAAACAAAAATTGCCCAAAACTTGACAATTTTGGGGGGTTTGCTTGAAACAAAAATGTGTAGATCTGGCTCTTAGGGACATAGCTCAGTAGCCATGGGGGTGTTGGGTCTGTGGTTGGACTTGATCTTAGAGGTCTTTTCCACCCTGAATGATTCTAGGAACAGCAAGCTTAAAAATAGAAAAGGCCAATAGACATTAAAAAACCCTCATGACAAGAAAATGCTCCTTTTGTTAGCCAGCAGCCATAAACATGAGCCACATTCACAGATAAAAGTGTATTTTGGTTTCATAGCTCTAAGAACCTGAAAATATAAGTGTTGGCATTTTATATAGTCCCTGAGGAGAGAAAGCTCATAAACATTGCCCCTGAGCATCCCATCAGTTGTTCTACCTGCCCTTGCCCCAACACTCACTCAGCTTCAAACAAAAGAGCATTTCTGTTTACAGAGGAGTCCTCTTATTAAGTTCCCACTTGTCACAGCACCTTCATGAGAAGCCTGGAGTCAGGAGCACAGTGGGAAGTCACTGACTTCCACTAGTGTTTACACTGCCTTTTATTTTAAGCCCAAAATCCTGAATTGAGTTCTTCCTTGTCCTGTACCCTGCCCTAGGCAGATGAGGTCCATCTGTCAGACTCAGACATCTGCAATCAGCAAGCATATTTGAGCTGACAAAAGGGTCAAGGCTCAGGAGCAGAGCTACTGCTCACCAAGGGAAATGTGGCTCTGAATTTGCAGACACAGTTAAGGAAAAGTTCTGGTGTCAAAGACTTGTGCTCCTGCCCCTGTGGGAAATAAGCCACAGTAATGAGGAAAAGTATTGAAAGATATTCCATTTTCCAGGCTCCCCTCTGCATCCAGTTCTCTCTATTTCAGCCTCTTAGACTTCATTCTGTGTCTCCTGCAGCAGCCTTTGCCAGCACATGAATAATTAATGTTAATAGTCTCATCAACTTCAGGCCACAGTGCAAGACTCCTTGAGCAAATGTTGCTTGGGCTTGTCCTGCCCCATGATGAAGTCTTTTCCTTGACATAGAGATCCCACAGAAGACAAAGCTCTGCTCTACTTCTTCAGTGTTCCTTGAACAGGTAACTATTATAACAGCAAGCATTCTGTGTAGTATCTCATGGTGTATCCATGTGGCCAGGTGATCTAGGAAGCCTGAACATTCCATGAACACCAACCACTGGCTGCAGGCAATAGCTGCTTTTACTTGAATGCCTTTAAATCCCCATCCATAAGGTTCTTTTTGTTATAACAACACATGGTATCATGCCATCATGGTTGGATTTTGTTAGACAGTGATTACTTCATACATTTTAAACAGAAAACAGTGGAACTGTTTTCATCACCAAGTATTTCTTACACACTTCCCAAACAGGGTTGCCCAGGCAAGAGATGAGGGAGAAGAATGTCAGATCTTTTAGGACTGCTACTGCTAAGCCTAACATAAGCTATCACTATTGCCCTGCATTTTTTTCCCTACTTTTCAATCCCTTCTTGAATCCATAATGGAAAATTAGAATTACCATGAATATTCCCCCTCTGGCTGTGACTGTAAATGAGGCACAGATCAAGCAAACACCAAATCCTACTTTTGATATGCAGACAAACTAGGTTGCAAGAGGCAAATATTACTAATAATACAGATCAGTGAGATGTGTCTGGTGTTTAAGTCACAGGAAACTTTCCTCCAAAGTGAAATACAATTACAGTTGACAGTAACACTTCAAGTTGTCTTTGAGATGCCCATGAGTACCAACACAGTTGAATAAAATGCCACAATAGTGTAAATATTGTAAATGCCAAACTACTCTGGATATTAGGAGTAATTTCTTCCCTGCAAGAGTGGTTAGACATTAGCACAGGCTGCCCAGGGCAGTAGTGGAGTCACCCTCCCTGGAGGGGTTCAAAAAACATCTAGATGTGGCACCTGCATCGTGGTTTAGTGGCATGGTTGTTGGGTCAACAGCTGGATCTGACCTTAGAGGTCTATTCCAAGCTTCATGACTCTATAAACATAACAACATGCCTTCTAGGTATTAAAACCCCAATGAAAAGCCTTGAAAAAAATTCTCTTGCTTTAAAAGCAATCTGCACTATCTGTGATGCTGTTCAGGTCTGGGTTCACTGTTGAGTAGAATGGAGGGGGGAAAAAAGACACTAATGTAGATTTAGAACAGGTCTAAACTCAGAGCAAAACACCAAACCATCTGACCAGCTGTTGGCTGGAGCATAAAAAAAAGGAAATTCAGCAGAACTTGAGGAAACAGAGCATTTTTGGCATTAAACCAGAACCTGCTTTGCAGTAGGAGGTGCCAACAGCAGACAGGACTTGTGCTTCACAATACAAGATTCAGTGATTAATTATCTGTTTTCCTCCATCTCAGTCCATAAACAAACCCAGCTCATCACACAACACTCCAGACACTTTGGTGGCTGACTTTCCTGCTATGTGTTAATTGGGTAAAGTAGAAATGACTTAAAAGTAAGAACAACAAAAATATTTGAGAGGCAGATGAGGAAGTATATTGAAATTCACTTTGCCTGCTTAGTGTATAATGAATGATGAAAGCATTAGCTTTAAGGAGATAATTAGTTTCATAGTCTACAACAGTGAATATTTACTGGGGATATTAGAAGAATTTCTTTGAGTGAGTGAACTAATAAATTTTAATGAAGACAAGTGTGATATTTGGGGTTATACAATTAAAAGCAAACATAAAGCATATTTAGCAAATTGAAAACCTACTGCTTCAATGTATAAAATATACATTTGTTTTAGCACTGTTTTGACTTTTTTAAACCTATGCACCCACATCTACTCTTCAAATTCTAAACCTGTTTTTTCTAGGTTCAACCAGCACACACACAGCCCCTAAACCATACATGTTAAAAACATGAAACAATTTATTAAACAGCCTAAACACACAACCATTTGGAAATAAACTCAAGCCTTATCCAGAGGTCAGGATAAAACACCACCACAGTCTAACATGCCCTTCAATGGCAGGCAAAGCCACATCTGCAGGACTGAGGCCAGTTCTGGGCTCCCCAGTTCAGGAAAGACAAGAAACTACTGGAGAGAGTCCAGCAGAGGCTAGGAAGGTGCTGAGGGCACTGGAGCATCTGTGGGAGGAGGAAAGGCTGAAAGCCCTGGGGCTGCTTTAGCCTGGAGAAGAGCAGATCCAGAGGGCATTTGCTCAATGCTGAGCAAGAGCTGGAGAATACTGGCACAGCAGCATCCTGTAGCTTCCTTTCTGGTTTGCAATGGCAGTCAAGCAGTGTGTAACACCCCTCTTAAACATACCTGATGGTTACCACAGCCCAGTAGACCCTTTACCAGCCCAAAGCAGCCTAGCAATCTGCAGTTGCTTCCCCTCCATTTCCCTGTCAGAGTTTTCCCCTGTAAGGACAGGATTTTCCTCCGAAACACCATTTATTTAGCTCAGCAGAAAAAGTGACATAGTAGCCCAAAGAGGAAGGAAAAAAAGATGCTAATTGAGTATATGGAAACATCTCTGTGCTGAGAAGGGTAAGCCTTAGTTACCTCAGAGCACTTTTCAAGTGCTGAAGCATGCTGGAGAGTATTCAAGCACCACATGCTGGCAGTCCAGAAAAGTCTAGCAGAAAGGCAGGAGAACAGTGGAGTAGGCACTAACACCATTAGACTAATTGAGAGGAGAGGGACAACAGCAAGGGGAAGGTATTATAGAAAGCAGTCATTGTACCACCCTAATTCTATACAAGTGCAAGTGTCTTGTCTGCACCTTGAAGAGTTCTAGCAGACACTTTCCAAATCCCTGGCATAAGTTTTGTCATTTCCCCCCTACACTGCCCTGCTGGTTAGGACATGCTGCCTCCTTTCTGTTAGTCACCTATACCTGCTCCAGCTTGGCAGATAGGATCATTTCAAGTCAAATCTCTAGTTTCATTGGATTTAGCAAGTCTAGCACAAGCCTAAAGCCCTGTGGCATAATTCTGCACAGAATCAAAAGCAGTTCCAAGTCAGGCATGCAGTGGTATAAGCATTTTGCCTGAAACCCTAGGATGTTTCCCCATAAATAAGTCAGTGAAGCCATGCTGATTTAGGAATTCCTCCTTTATGCAACAGAAGAGGTGAACTGCTTCAAACCCCACGTAGCAGCATGGCTGATGGGGATTATACATTGGGATATTTTTCATCAACCACTCACTGTGTCTGCCAGGATGATGCTAAGCCCTATATGCTCTTTCTTTTTGGAAAGCAAATTGCATTCAACTCACCAGATTAATGACTGTTATAAATAAATAAAAATCTATAATTTACTGTTAACAGAAGAGCAGCAGCATCCTACCAAGGAGCTGAAGGTGCAGCATGCACTGACAGAGATTGGTGCCAGTTTGCTGACTCATTTTTCATTTATTTCTGGGTGTTTCTCAGCATGAGAAGCTTGCAAGCTATGATGCAGCTATCTCTGCCTGAGTGTTATCTCACCCTCAGAACAGAAATCAGTAATTAAACTTTAATATGCAGCACTGAGACTATCTGCATCTCTCTAGGGGCCACTAAAAGGAAATTAGCAAAGAATGATGCAAGTTTGCTAGAAAGATGTGATAGCCAATTCTAATTTCATCAGCTTTGATTGGGAAATGGAAAAGGCACCTCTGGGGGCACTAGCCATGCATTCCCTGCAAGTTTCTCATTTAATTAAACCAGGTACATGGCAGATTTTGGAATTTACCCCATGTAAACCCTTCCAAGTGCCATGGAGTTGTCCTGCAGAAGCTCCCTGCTCTGTCCTGGTTCCCCAAACTTCCTAGTGTAAACCACTGTCACAGGAAGCTGAGAGGAAGAGCAGACAATTGAAATGACACGCTGATGAGATGCCAAGAGGAGATTGCTCCTAATGCTATGCCATGCCAGCAACTGAACAAGATAAAACCCTTTTAGCTGAAACAAGAATCACCTTGTAGCACCTTTGGTTTTTCTGTGCAAGAGCAAGCCTTTTCTGAAAGGTTATTCAAAAGGTTCAAGTGTTTTGAAAGGTTAGGGGCTTATAGAAAGCTCATAAGTTTTGAGAATACTTTACCAGCTCTTCGAGTTCTCATTGAGCTCAAGTGATGCCCAGTTTCTCCCCTGCATTATTCATGATTTGTACTGCTACCAAGCCATTTCTCTTGAGGAGAGCCAAGCAATGCCAGCAAATTAGCTTTGGACCTTGCTGAGCCTTCCCCTTCCCACATATTCCAGTGCTGTCACAGTGTGGTAACCAAAGGCAGGATTTCTGCATCCTGGAAATACAGTATGTACTTCAGAGATGTATTTACAACTCTCTAATTTACATTACAGGAGGTTTTCTGAGCTGCCTAGGAAGAGAACAAAAAGGCTTCTTCAGCCTCTTTTACACTGCTATTTCACAGAATCATAAAATGGTTTGGGTTGGAAGGGACCTTGAAGATCATCTAGTTCCAACCCCCCTGCCACAGGCAGGGATGTCACCCTGTGGAGGGCAACCAGGTTGCCCAGGGTCCATCCAGCCTGACCTTGAACACTACCAGGGGTACCATTTCTTCCAGTTCAGCCTGTGTTACTAACAACTCTCTGCTGCACCTGACTACAAGTGGCTGTTTTAGGAGAAAAAGTCCCCTATGTACAATTTGAAACTCTGCCTTTTGGTGTGATTTGACAGGAAAGTACCACAGGGTTTCTCAGGTTTGAATGTCTTCCACTGAATTCTCTTTCCTCCAAGCAGGCTTGTTTCTAGATTTCTATTTCCTGCTTCTCAGGAAAGAATCAGATCCAGTTCTGTTGCAGCTGCATTCTTTGCAAGCAGGTAACAAGTACTTGGAATGCAGAGGAAGAAACTGAAATAAAACCATGCAGGACAGATTAGAGAGACAGGAATGGTCTGTGGCATCTAATGGCCCAGCAGACACTATGCAGAACCTGATGCAGGATGGGGTAAGAAACATCACTGCTACTGGCCAGACTGGTAGCTGAGAGATGATTTAGAAAGGAGTTTGTGTTTGCTGTGATGCAGCTCCTTTACTAGGAAGAGCCAATGACTAGTTGTAGATGAAGAAAACTCCACTTTCCCAACTAGCCTGAGGAAGGAAGTTTCAGGTGTCAGCTGCTGATCTGAACAAATCAATGTCATTTTGCTTAGTCCTAC
The DNA here is from genome assembly GCA_013399015.1 of Galbula dea. Classification (NCBI taxonomy): domain Eukaryota; kingdom Metazoa; phylum Chordata; class Aves; order Piciformes; family Galbulidae; genus Galbula; species Galbula dea. Next base: position 243,950 of record VWZX01005505.1, read on the forward strand.
CTGAGTTTGAAGGAAAATTGCCAGGTTAGCAAAGTCACTTTTCTCTTGAAAGTCCCCACATGCACAAGCTTAGGTAAGCTTAATTGTAATCAACAAACTGCAACTTCTTTTTTAAACCATTTAAGTACCTTTTTAATGGAGTCTAATTAATAATTAGAGTCACCAGGGTAAGTTTTAAACAACAACAACAAAATAATCAAAAAGATACATGTCTTATGCCATTTTTTGTTGTGGAAAACAAACAGTCCAGAAAGAAAGCTGCATTTTTACTTGACACATGCAACTTTTAATGAGCAGAGCAGGTTGGAGTCTAATGGGGTCACTAATTTTCATGTCAAATATAAAAGGCTTATGTCAATATTATTAAAGTATTATTATTAAATTACAAGATTTTTTTTTAAAATCAAGGGAAATGTGTTACTTTGCTTTTCTTTGCTCTGGTAAATGCTTCACTTTTCCCAATATGTTCTGACTGCAATAGCTTGACTTGAGGGGAGACAAGGAGCACAATGACTAGTGTCAGACTTTTTTTGGCTGAGGAAAGGGGAAGAAAATTAAAGGTTTGTTTTGAATAATCACTCTTTTCCTCCAGCCAAGGATTTCCCAAAGAAGTGTCTGACTTCCAAAGACAATTTGTTTAAAACAAGCCATCTTCTTCAGAAAACACTACTTAGTTTGATGAAGAAGGTGGTGCCTACCAGAAGTAAGGAGCAAGGAAGACACCCCACTGCTCTGATTCAGTTTGCCTCAGCATGGTCACCAGTACACCTAATCAGAGGATCTCAACTGCTTCTAATGCTTGCTGAAGGAATGAACTCTCCTACTGCAGCAGGCTACAGGATTGTCCAGAGAACCTCAGGAATCTCCTCCACATCCTTAAAGCACCAGGAGCTGTGACTGGCAGCAATAATTAACAAACACATGAAGTGTTCCAGAAGACAAGCTTATCCTCTCTTCAGGTTTTTTTTATCCCTCCATTTGGCACTCATGATATTTTAATCATTTCCTAGACATCCTCCACTTTATGGAGGGAAAAAAGAACTCAGGAGACTGCTTTTTATGTTGATTTTTCCCATGGCCCTTCCCTTGAACAGGAGTATTTAGGCCACTTGCCTCTGATATCAAACTCTCCACCATCCCTCTTATATCTGTGTAAGAATTTGTGACTTGACACAATGAATGTAATGTAAATAAAGTTTGCATAGAACTGCTTTTTATTTCATCACTTGCCTCTTCCTATTGCTTCAGCAATCATAGAATCATGTGTTCCCTTCCAACCCAATTCTATGTTGCTGAGCCCCTTCTTAATCTGGAAAGTGCCAAGCTGATAAGGATGGCAAGCTCAGCTTGGGTACCAGTGATCTGACTCTCTTCAGCTATGTGTGCTGCCTGCAGCTAGCAGAGATGATTTTGATTGCCCAAATTGAAGTTCACTCATTTTCCTTCCCCTCCCCACTATAATCCAGTGTTCTGAAACAGTTCATGTGCCAGAATTAATCCCTGCTGTCTGCTTGCTTTACATACATAAGTTGCTTTAATACTAGCCTATAAACTACCTCTTGTCATTGTTCTTTCCTAACTCTAAGAACCCAGCTAATCATTACACAGATTTATTTACACTCTGAGCTTTCAAGCTGCTGTAATTATTTCATTCTTCATCTTTGTATCAGGGCACCACTGAAGGCACTGAAAGAACAGGCAATAGGTGGTCTTCTACATGCCTTCCCCCCCCCCTTGTTATCAGTTCACATTACAGTGTGTGTGAGGTGGTAATTTTGTTATTACCTGCTTCAAGGACAGCTTTATGAAGGTGAAAACCTCCATAACCAGAAGAGTTCACTAAGGGTGCAAACACACTATTTAAACAGCAACATTCTACTTATCCAAAGCTTACTATTTCATATTTCTACTTAATGTTTGTCGATATAAGCTGGAAAAGATTAGTGTAAAGCTATTTTGTAAAGAGCAGGATGACCCTTTGTGTTCAGAGCCGATCAATAACTGCAAGGCACAAACTCTTATTCTCTTCTCATTTAACAGGGAATAGGGAGGAGCTGTGCCACTGTCACCCACTGACCAAACAAGCTTAATGCTGAGTTATTAATAGTGCTCGAAATAGAACACTTAAAATTTGCTCTGAAACCTTGCTGCTGTAGAGCTGAAGTTACAACATGATATCAAGTCACCTGAAACTCCAAAAAAAATACACACAGCACAGTTAAAATTCTTTTCTTCCATTTAAGACTGAGCAGAAATGGAATTTCTTACTGCTTGGGAAGCTTTATCTTTAGGCTTTAAGCAATGTGCTTCTCTTGTGCCCACTAGCAGTCAAACACACACGCAGAACCCAATTGTCTCTTGATCATAGCATTTTCCTGCATGCATTCAACCCTCATCAGACCAAAATAAGCTGGTCCTTGTATAACAAAACCATTGTTATTCACTAATATTGTGCTGGCTATGGACACTTGTAATGCAGCATCTTCATGCTACAGTGCCTAACCCCTTCCTTCTGAGGTGACACCCGAGCACTTCTAGAAGGGCAGCTCCAGTGTTACTACAAGGAGACTGGTTAACTTCTGCACAGAACTGGATGTCAAAGTCACTGCTTAGAAAGAAAAAAAAATGTTTCTCAGAGCCAGGAAAAACCTTTTCTGCATAAAGAGTGAACTAAAGCTTCTGCAAGCCTCCTGCTGCAGGGCACCACTTAGTGGCGATGGCAGCACCCAAGGCTTTGGAATAGCAAGGACCTGGCAGCAAGTCTGAGAATGAGCCACCATCCTGTGGGTGTCAGGAGTGATGTCACACCTCAGCAAAACAGCATCCACCAGCTGGAGGCTCCCAAATGCCAATTTTAATTAGAAACTCTATTTTCAAATAGAGTTCACAGTTTACATAGGATACACTTCATGCCATCAGAGCACAGCAGTGAACAAACTGGTGGCATGATATTGTCTGAAGAGCAGAGCTGTAAACATCCCATGATGTTCTTCACATTACTCATTCAGAGGAACAATAATCTCTTGCAGTCAGTTGATCAAGGACTGGAGCAGAAGTTATTCAGATGTGCAAGCAAACCACCTAGTGATTCCTTCTGTACACATAGCTGTTAAGCTCTGCTCCACTTGTGCCTTTAGACTCATGATTATTACTTTTATTCTGTCAGTTCCTACAAACTTCATGTTCATAGTTTGAGAAATTTCACTACATGATACATTTTACTGCTGCTCTAGACTTCATCCCTTTTTCTTCTGGTATAAAACCATCCCTCCTCTTCCAAACTACAGCTGTAGGTACATTTCATCAAGGACTTCTTTCTAAACTAACCTCGAGAAGCCTTAAAACAAATGTTAATTCCATCATATATGGACGTGGAGTCTAACAGTCTCGTGTATATATACCTATATAAAGCTATGTATATACCATTTTGAAGCATCTTGGTGACATACTAATGAGACTTCAGCAACAATAACTAAGAGCTTAGAATGTGTTTTTTTCCTGGTGCACCCCAATTAATTCCAATCCACCAGAAAACGTCTGCCCAAGGTGTTATTACAAATTATAGCCATCCCTCCTCGCTACTGTAGGCTAGGAGGAAACTGCCTGCAAAGCAGACCATAGGTGTGGGATTTTCCTGACACAAGCTGCTCAAGAGCTCTTTTAGAAGCTAGAAGCTGATGTACAAATATAATTACCACCTTGGACCCAATTTTCCATAGATTGGAAAACGAGGCAGTGTTGTTCACCTACAGCAAACAGACCTCATGCTTTTAATTAACCACTTCTTCAACTGTCTATTTAGATTAATGGAGAAAATTCCACCAGGGATGAAAACTAGCTCAGTACAAAATCCAGTGAGTGACAGACTTGTAATCTGCATTAAAAAAAGTGGAGGAGATATGAAAGGACAGAGACATATCAGATATGTGCTGTCAAAAAATCTCTTCTAGAACTTGCTTCACTTAATTCCTTTATAACACACTGACAGGGATGATGTATCATTTAGTACTTTAAAAGATTCTTCAGTAAGCCAGAAAAGTGATGAGCAGTTCTTTTGACCCTGGCACCCAGAATAATGATGATTATCTGCACTATTTAGCCCGAAAGGAATCGGACCCTGTTCACGGTCCGTTAGTTCAGCGATGATGTTTGATCATCTATACCCACAAGTCATTGAAGGTCACTCAACCTTGGAGTACTTCAAACACACTTAGTTAGCCTTTACTGAAAAAGTAAAGTGCAAGTGCCCCATTGCTATTCCATGACACTACTGAAAGGCTGGAACTGCTGAAGGATGAAAATATCTTCACTTTATGGCTGCTGTGTAGAAGGATTTGCATAAAGCCAGTTGTTCGGTTGGACTGTAAATATAAAATCCCTGCTAGGAAGCTAAGAGAAGTGAAGACTAAGCAGAAGGAAAAGGAAGCTGGAGGAAGTTAAGCTGATTCTGTGCAACTGGTTAGAATTCTTACCACTTTCTTCCCCTTTCATCCAAACACAGGAAAAACACAACTGTACAAACATTCTTCAGCTATGACTCTGCTTCAGTTGCCTGACTGGGGCAACCTCACTGGTTCTGCTTAAGCACTTTCTGAATAGCCAATAAGTTAGATTTTGGGATTTGGGATGAAAAGTTGTTTTACACAGAAACTGAAGTCCCATCAGAATTTTACAGGCACATTAAAATTAGAAGAGATTTTTGTTTCAAGAAAGCATAACACAAGAAATGGAGCACCAACACACTGGTTTGTTGAAGTGTAAATGACACTTACATGTACAAATACAAAGGATCACTACCTCTGACCTACTCAATAGACCTAGGGGTGTTCAACTGGACTTCTGCCTGAAAAAAAAGCAGCTGTGGCATCATGGCATCACCACAGAGGGGAGTGGAGAGGGACACCAAAAGAGCTGCCCTTCAGTAAGAAAGGGCAACCTGATTGATCTAAGCTCACTGAAAAGGACAACAAGTTTTCTGGCCACTTGGGGGAACAGATCTAGAAAAGACATCTCTCTTTTGCTGTTTCATACTTACAGAAAGCATCAGACTGAGCAAGCACAGGAGTATCTGTTTGAGACCCACTTTTACACCTTTGCCTGGGAAAGAAAAAAAATAACATTCACAACCCAAGTTAAAAAGATGACACCTACCTCTCCACTGCTACAGTGACATGGACTTCATCTTCTCCCAAAATCAATGCTCTCCCACCAATACAAAATGAACATTAGAGAGCAGAGCCTCAGCCTTCAGTATTGATTTGAGTCATCTCTGTGACTCCAGCCTGTTTGTAACAGCAAAAAACTTCTCCATGTATAATCTCTTTGCAAGTACATTATAATCTTTTAAGACTGCCACAGAAATACATTTTCTTGGCTATTGTAGAGTTTGCTCTTATGTGGAATGAAAAAAAAAGCAGGGTAAGAAAGCTGCACGCTGTGCCTGATGTTGTGAGGCATACCCAACTCCCTGGGTACTTTTCTTTCTGAAGGTGCAATTTCTTATTTAGAAATCATCTTTATTATATGCACAACTGCCAGCTTCCAATATTTTTCATCCCCTTAGCCTGGCTGAAAGGAGAGCAGGCCTCTTTGTATTCTGTGTGTATCATCTCCAACAGCTTTACTTACCAAGTGTTAACTCCTGAAAGCATTGTGGAAGATAGATGAAAAGCCAGGTAGCTCTGATAGCCCTTATCTAGTGGCACAGAGAGAATTTCAACACAACCTCACTCTGAGTAAGTTGGAAGAGCTGCTAAGAACAGTCTGAAGATGGTTTTGCCTCTCTCCAAAACTTTCAAGGAGTGGAAGATTAATACTACTTTGTTAGGTGTCCCTCCCTCTCTATCCCTCATATGTAAGATTTATGAAAGCCTTGGGTTTAGGATAAAACCCTCATCCTATCTACACTCTCAACATCTGTTGTAGTGTTATTTCTTCCTTATAAATAATCAAACACACACATAGTTCTGCTGAAGCTTTATGGTGGCAAGATGTTGTATTTAAATCAGAGGTTAATCAATAAACAATTATTTTTTCATACATCTAGGTTATTCAGTTTTCTTTTGGATTTCACTATTAATCTTGACTTCATTTTCTTTATGCAATGGTTATAATGCCATTATTGGAGTTTGCATCTGAAATGCTTTAAAAAAAGAGTATCAAGCATTTTAATATATTTATAAGGAAATCTATATCCAGGTAACAGATCAAAGCTGCATATTTCATTTTTACAACCAAATAAAATTGCATATTCCTTAGTTTAGCACAAATAAATCAAGCTGTGGTAAAATAACCATGTAACAAGCTGTCAGATGAGGATTTTTTTGTCTATTTAAAGCAGTACATTTCCAGTTCTATCAAGTCCCTCTGATCACTATGGAAAACATTAATACCTCAGCATTTATCCCCCAGTGACCAAGTTACCTTGTCTGCATTCTTACTAAAGAAAACCCTTTGACTGAGCCCAAGATCAGTACCACAGGCTGCCCTCAAAAATTCAGGCCTAAATGTGTACTCATGACAACAACTTTCCACCTTAGAATAGTGTTAGAGCAAGACATTACAAAGAAAAAAAGAGATTATGCAGATTCTTAGAGCTTTTCATCATACAAATCCCTATTTTTTAATTATGGTAGAATAAAGAACAAAGTTGGTCACCAAGTATTCTTCAGGAACTAGTCTCTGCTTCTCCCTCCTGCTCCAAAATGCACTTTCCTAGTACTTAGCAAATGGCTCATGGATAGACTGAGTTTTCTTAAAGTGTTTTCACCATTTTCTTGTTACAAGGTTTTACCTTACATGGGAATTTGACTGTGCCACCCCAAGTTTCAGTCACAGCAAATTAAGAATGGAAACTGTAATGAATTGACCATAAAGGCTAAAAGAATTGGTTTTTGCCCCCCAAAACACCCCAACCCAAAACTTAGAATGCAGGGAAAATATCATGACAGATTTATTTCTACATGCTCTGTACAGCTTCTTCTGATTCTCTGAAATCCACTGTCTCATTCAGAGAACTCAGGCAACTTTTTAGCCATTATCAGTATCAAAAAGACTCTGAACTAGGACAATAAATAATGTAACAGAAAGCCCTATAAATTTAAGGGGTCCATTACAGATAATCTTCCTTTCCTTCTCCTTGGCTACCAAAAGTATTAGGAAAATGCAGAATTTTGATCTAGCTTCATACTGCAACAATTGCTTGCCCATAAATGCAGAGCTAGGTGGGCATCCTGTACCATTTCCCTGGCAGAGCTGCCCTGGTCTTTTTGCCACAATTCTCTGAAACTCCAGACAAGGTACAACTTCTGGTTTGAAGAGAAAGACTCTTTCCGTTGGCATCTGTGGCTAACAAAAGGCTGTCTCTGAGCACAGCAGGACAGAAAACTTGGTTTGCTTTTTGCCTTGCAGACATGTTAGCTACAAACCTCAACAAGAATTGCCTGGTTAGTGCTAGCAGCACAGACACACTGGGGTTTCTCTTTGCTCAGAGCCTTTGCCACCTTCCAGCAGAGCTGCAATCCTTGCTTGTTTTTGCCGGCGGGGGGAAGGAGGTCTGCCGTGCCACATGGCACTTGGAAACTGCTACCACACACAAGCCAGCTACATTTACTCTGAGCTGGCAAGTTCAACTGTATTTTAATGCAAACAAATGTGGTTTGTTTTGTTGGTTTGGGTTTTGTTTACTTTGGTTTCCCCCACCTCCCTCCCCCTTATCTAGCATAAATTACACAGCACCTTGCAACAATCAACTGATTTAAGGATGCAGGCTCCTTGAGGGCATGTTGGGGAAGGCACAAGCATGAACATAGGAAGTTCCATCTAAACATAAAGAGTAACTTCTTTGAGGGTGGTAGAGCCCTGGCCCATGCTGCACAGAGAGGCAGTGGAGTCTCCTCCTCTGGAGACACTCCAAACCCACCTGGATGCCATCCTGTGCAACCTGCTCTGACAGGAGGTTTGGACAAGATGATCTCCAGAGGTCCCATTCAACCCTTACCATGCTGGGATCCTGTGATTTCCCCAGGGGCAAGAAGGTGGCTTTGTTTTAACACTAGTAAACAGAATATGCTTTTGGGTATAGAAAGGTATATGCACCTTTTATATATCCCTTTTGGGGGTGTATGTGTGTGTATATATACACAAAAAGAGCATGCTTTTGGGTATTCCTTGAGGCAGCAAACACATGGACTATCCTGCAGTCAGGACAGATGCTCCAAGTACCTTTAGTGTGACTAACAGACAGATCCACTATGCATGGAAATAAGGAAGCATCATTCAATGCCTTTATCATCATTTGATTCAGGCTATATTAGGGCTTCTGAATTCTCACAGATACCTTCTGGAAACTCCTACCTGCATCCACTGATAGTAACTCAACACTTACATGACAGAAAAGTCCAGTGAACTAGGAAATTAAGAATTTGTAATATGAGATATGGCAGGAGTTCTCTAAATAGTGCTCATTCCTGCAGACTTATTAACCTTAACTTCCCTTACTTGAGAAACTGGGAAGCAAAAAGCATCCTATTAACCTTCCTTCTTAACAGGAATTAGCCAGGGCCCAGCTTTTGTTATAGAGAATCACATCTGAGACTCCCAGCACATCTATTTCCTGCCTGCTCTTGACATAGAATGCCCTTATTAGTTTCCAGGTCCATGGAGTTCCTACTTTCCAACCATGATGTGACAACAGAGGGTGATGGAGCTCTGGAACAGGCTCCCCAGGGAGGCAGCCACAGCATCAAGGCTGACAGAATTCCAGAAGCATCCAGACAATGCTCTAAGGTGTGATTTTTGGGGTTGTCCTGTGCATAGACAGGAGTTGGATTCGATGATCTTTATGGGTCCCCTCCAACTCAGGGCAATTCTATGATTTTTAACTGTTTCCAGACAAATAAATGCTCAGTTTTAACAGTGCATGGAAATAGCAAGAGAACTGCATTTTCCATGCTAGAAGAATTCCTTTCCAGTATTGTTAAGAATCATCCACCTGCTGTCAATGTAGTTTTGGTAACTGGTGATACCTGAGGAATCTCACCAACCTATACATTTAAAACTGTTTACCCTCTATAGGGCAATCATAGTTTTCAGGGTAAAAAAAATAAACCAGCTCAAGATTATTGGAATCCTCCCCAGGTGGGGAGGTTCAGGTAGCTCATTGTGATTATGTGCCAATAATACTTTAACCATCATCATCACCTTCACTAGAGTCTCTATTAGATCCTGGAGGTTTTATTTTTTACATGCATCTGCTGCCTTTTTGAAGCATTAGAAGAAAAGAAGATACCGAAAAGCTTTCAGGCAGGATTATTTATTTCCTAAACTACTCTGCCCTAAACCTAGGAAGCCTTTTTTCAACCTAATCATGCCAAGAGAAACACGAGATAAGTCACCACAACTTTCCATCCTTGAGTGTCAAGTTGGTCAACCCTGCAAACATTCAGAGTTTCAACTCCTTACTAATAGCTTTGTGACTTAGGAAATTCAGGCCCTTTCCTTCACTGACAGCTGACACCATGGACACCAAGCAGGGCAAAGCAAAGAGCCACAGACTGTCATCAAACAAGTGTATGTCAGCTCTGCTGTTTCCTCTGGGGACAGCAGCACAGAGCTGTAATATTTTAAGCCCCTGACAGTTACAGAAGGTTTGTGATTCCCCTGCTTCCGCTGGCAGAAATAATAAGACCTTTAAGGATGGACAAAAGCTTGGGGGGGAGGGGGGGGAAATGTTCTGTATACTAGGTTGATTAATCAATACTTAATTATTTAGAAGCTCTAAATGGCTATCTGTGGCTGGCACACATACAAAACACGTTATCCTCTGTCAATAAAGGGCAGCAAATCAGATTGCAAGCATGTAGCAGGGCATTGCTGTGTAGAAAAAGTTTATTCCATTTACTGCACTTCACCATTTCATTTCATCAAAGGTGTTTATGTCACACTTAATGAGATAAGGGACAGCAGAGGCCTCAATAGCAGGTCTGAGACAGCACTGTCTGATAACTGTAGCAAGCTGGGAATAAATAGTGCTTTGCAGAAACCAATTTTTTTAAAGCCCTAGTAGAATCATAGAGGTCTTTGCCAAGCTTAATGATTCTAAGACAATCAAGTCAAACCAGCAACCCAACACTGCCAAGTCACCACTAAACCATGTCCCAAATGCAACATCTGTGCTTTTTGAACCCCTCCAGGGTTGGTGATTCCATCCCCTCCCTAGACCACCTGTTCCAATGCCTAACCACTCTTGCAGGGAAGACATTTTTCCTGATGTCAGACCTGAACCTCCTGTGATGTAACTTGAGGCAGTCCTCCTGCATTGATGGGAATATCTGCACACTGAAAACAGTATGCCAAGTTTTTTCCAGTTCCTTTTTCAAATCTCCCCAAGCAGCTGATGAGCTTTCCTCCATGTTTCCTTCTATCTGAAAGGAATGGTGGCCCTGGCCTCCAACTAGCCAGTAGCTACTAAAGGGAACACACTCCCCAACTGCTTCACAAGCCCAGACATGACCCCAGCTGAGTGTCCACCAACATTTATTTTTTTTTCCCCACAGAAGGTTTTGTGCTCATTTGGTTCCAGTTTGATCTGCTCTGACAGTCTCCCTGCCAGTGAAGCCACCTATGGGGTTTTAGGAGCACAGTGTCATGTACATATTTGTGCTCCTAACAGGTGCACCATCAGTAAATAGTGTTCCAGTGTCCATATGAGAAATTAGCTGCTCAGCAGCTGTGTGAATGCCTACAGACAGTGGGTACTTGAGAGGCACACGAGCGAGAGAGAGCATGAAATTACATTTCACTGAGGGAGAGAAAACAGAAATCTTTTACTGTCCACCTCAAACAAGATTATGATACCCTTCCCAGAAAGCAGTCTCAGAATAATAATGTCTTCTTATACATTCTGAGATCTCTAGATAAAAATTACTGAATATTAATATTAGTTAGAGTCCAGTATTACTCAAAGGCCCACGCTGAAATGTATTATTTACTGCAGTAGGTACTGTATTAGCACACAGCTAGAAAATCATCTTGGCCTTAAGTAAATCTATCTTCAGACTTGGCTGCTGGGAAATCAACAAATACAGATATAAGGATAAAGAAAACTTCATGGCTTCTTTCATTATGGCTGCTCTAGCTTTGACTCTCTCACATGTTCCATGCAAGACAAATCTTTAACCCCATCAAGCAGCAAGAAGCTAAGCTTAACTGATTTGTTAATCCTTAAACCAAACTATGAGGACAGATATCTATTTACCTTTCTACATATCTTCCATTCTTGACATTTGAAGTGCTCTGAATAGAGAAAAAAATTGATGGTAGGGCCTTGTGCTAGCCAGGAAAAGTTTCTATTGCTCTCAGAGTTGATCTGCTTGTTAAAATGTGCTGTAATTATTAAATGCATACACGTGCTTGAATGATGAATTTGTCACAAGTGCCCTGGGACTTCCTATGACCTTATCCAGTGGGGCTAGCCAGTCATTAATTCAGATAACAATTTATTATCATAATCTTTTGCTTGTACTCTTGTTGGGCATCTGATTTACCCCAATTTGCATATGCAGATTGAGATGCAACAATTTCATTCATTTTAATGCTTTTTTTCTTAATCCCATCAAGATTAACACTTTGTCTTAAAGTTCTCTACACCATATTTGCAGCTGCCCATTAGTGTGCCATCCTAATATCAGCATGGATGAATTACAATGAATAAAGTGGATTCATTTCAGCATGCTAGTTATGGATGAGAAACTACAGCAATAAGGCATGTGCACAATGATCTTTTTCCACCTGGTTTTGTTGGGAACATTGCATGTAAGCATTGTGTACATTCTTCAGGCAGGCATTTGGGGGCCTATCTATGGCCACTGCCTATCACCACTGGCACACAGACAGCATGCAGGGAGATTTCACAGCACAGACACTCAGGCTGGGAAGAGCTGGGAGGCAGTTTAGGCACTGTTACCTCACATGTATGTGGAGAGATTCTTTGTCACAAGGTAACACAAGCAGCTTCAGAAGAAATCCTTGGAATTATCTTGAAAGGAAGTAGAATCATAGAATCATCAGGGTTGGAAAAGACCTCTAAGATCATCAAGTCCAACCCTTGACTCAACACCACCATGCCACTAAACCATGCTGAAAGTGGGAAGAAATTTGGACTAGTGAGAACAGGGGAGGGAAAAAGATTTTACAGTTCAGCATCTTATACATCACCAACAAGAATTGGACTTCCCTATTTTTCAAGAAGATACACAGGGGCAGAGTGAACTATTCATTAATGCTTCCAAAAGGACAACTCTCAGAAACAAGCCACTTGAAACCCTCTTTACTAAACACAGATTGGGAACAGATCCATCATGTTAACTCACATGCAATATTCAACCCTATCATGTTCCTTATTCTAACATTGGCATTAATTCCACTGAGTGCCATCATCTTCTCCATACTCTGTGCACACAGATGTGAGTGTAAAAATGTATTTATTTGAATAGAGAACAAGTAACCACACTTCAATCACAACACGAAAGCTAAGTGTGTACCAAGCAGATATGAATTGCTCTAAGTCAAACTCAGATTATGTTAGTTGCTGAAGAGACATTAGGTAGGGATTTCAGCAATCAAAAAGCTGTATAATCAATGCAAAAGCCAAATTCACCATTACATTGGGAGGGAAGTTTGACTTTGAAGATTATGGGCAAAAGAGAACTAATAGTTAAAACCTTACAGAAAGCTTTCTAGAGATATTGCCTTAAATTATTTTGCTTAATTAAGAAAACTGCTGACATTTCTGGCTGTATTGCCTGGTTTCCTATGTTGCCATGCATTAGTAGAATAAACAGCTGAAATCATCCATTTCATGATGCCCTTATACTGGTGTAGTTCAAGATTTGACCCCTGTAAGCATATGCAAGAAGAAAGATATCAAGCATCCCAATTAGGTGGTTACAATTAATCAGCAGTGAGTAGCTTCTCATCAATATACATTATGTCCCTAGTTCTCTAAAACCTGCAAGAGGTGCTTAAGGTAATAGATTTGTGTCTTGTTCTTGACTTAAAGCTGGTGGGTTTTTTACTCCCAATTGTTTGAGTATTTATTATATTGCTGTGACTTTTTGCTGTTATTTTAGCCAGCTGTAATAATATTGAAGACTTCAGCTTCACTCAGGGCTCCCCTGAGTTCAGAAGGCTCCTTCTGATCTCTCTTTCTTCCCAGACCATTTCTGAAACTTGTTATCTCTATCAAGGCTGAAGACAAGGGAAAACTACTTTGTGTGAGGGTACCAGAGCCCTGGCCCAGGCTGCCCAGAGAGGTTGTGGAGTCTCCTTCTCTAGAAGGATTCCAACCCTACCTGTAGATGATGTTGGGCAACCTGCTGTAGATGACCCTGCTTTAGCAGGGGGGTTGGACTAGTTCATTTCCAGAGGTCCCCATCATGCCAGGATACTGTGCTGCACCTCTACACTCCATCTCCATTTCTACACTCCTCTCTGGAGCACTCTGGACTCTGAAGAGTTTTACCAGCCTCACTGTAACAGTCTAAGTGGTGCTGAACCACAACAGTGGTTGTGCTCCACACAAGTAAACCTCTTCGGAGCATCACCAGCTCTAAGGGTGGAGCAGAGGCATGAGAGACACCACAGCAACGCCTGCAATGCAGACAGGAGCAATTAGCCACCGTTCTACAGAAGCCTAATAAAAGCCTTTGCTTATTAACACCGGTTTCACCCCGGCCACGTCGAAACAAGTCAGCTCAATGCTTCCTCCTGCTGGACTCCAAACAGCACAGGGTCCCCAGCAGCTGCCAACGTGATCTTCAGCATCCCTATTACTGGCATTGATTCTACGTTCACAGTAGCTCGACTACCAATTTACATGGGATAATGAAGTTTTGTTTGCATATAAATGGCATTGAAACCCCTTCCACTGAACCCAGAAATACAGCCTGTAGCATACAAACTGGATTTAAAAAGGTTGATGAACACTTTTTTGATCCAAACACATGCAAAAATCCTACTGATTAGCATCTTTTAGCATAAGATACAAGAAAGAAAAATTAAGAACACCTAGATATAGATCAAACTCCTCCATAGGACATGATGCCATATTGAAAGAGAATGAAAAGGACACGTTTTCTACAGCAGAGTGCTGATCTTTTTGATGTTAACTGCAAGCTTTAATTACAATTTCAGATGCTATTATTATCCTGCCAAATAATTACAAAGGAAAAAGAAAAAACACTACTCAATTTAGAGAAGATACATGTTTTATAGCTTGTTTCTTTGTCTTAAGTAGGAGCAGGGAAATCCCTTACAAGTTGAATAACACTTCCAATTACTGGAATGTTAAGATGCTCCTGATACTATCCTGAAAATAATTAAATAAATCCCCAAAATTTGTCCCATAACACCCAGTGTGGTAGGTTTCTCAGCTTTCTGCCAAAGTGGCTGTAGTAACTCTGGTTTTCTTTCATTCCCTCAATTTGAGATAGCTTTAAATGCCTTTGTTTTATTATTACTCTAGATCCTCAGAAGGTCACACTATCCCCTTACAGTATGTTTTATTTTCTGGCTCTGTTATGGATTTTCCCTTTACAGCAATGTTTCTTTGCTGCTGCTTAAAGTGGAAGAATAAAATCTGATGCTTTCTCCTGGACTCTTTTTTTAGCATGGGAAGGTCTTCTGTATCTCCTCTCATATTCCATAGGGAACACTGCAGCTGCAAAGACTGAGTTTTAGTGTCAGGTCTAGGCTCTGCCACTAGCAGTTAGGAGATTCTTCCATTCCTTTGCTATTGTTTCATTATTCCTACTTGTTCCAATTTTTTTCCTCACTACACTTGAAACCTAAATGTCACCAATATAAGAGAAAGTTCATGTCTCTTTCTAACAGCATTTACTCTTTTGAAAGGCTAGATGACAATGTTTGTCTCTAGTCCCATTTAAACTGCCGAAGCAGAACACAGAACAGCCAGGTTGGGCTGCAGAGTCTGCCTGGAGGACAACATTGGGATTTCATGGCAGTGTCCTGAGCCATTTGGCCACTGTGCTCTCCAGCAGAATTTGAGGACTCTCATGCATGATCTGGAGGGGTCCACACTGCACTGTCTTGAATCATAACACATTGTTTCAGACCTTTGTCCTCCCAGAGATAAACGTTTCATTGTACAGTCAATGCAAAGATCTAAAACTTGTCATGTCTTCTAAGTAACAAAACATCAAATGCCTGAAGCCTACTAAGGCAAAAAACCCACACAAAACCCAAAAAGCAAAACATAAACAACAAAAAACCCAAACACAACTCCCTGTCCTCGTTAAGGCTTAGAAGCCTTTTGTGCAACAGAAATACAAACTCGGAAATAGATGGAAGTTGAGGTTTGGTTAAGAACATGCAGCTGGGGGTTTGTTCACAACCCTCATTTTAGTTCAATTCAAAAATCAAAAGTATGAACTCTCTCTGATCTATGTATTCTTTCATACATGGAAAAATATATACATAGCTGAACCCCTTTATCTACAGAAAGAGCTCTAGCAAAAGCAGGCATTCGTTTCTGCAGCTCTGCCAACAGACAAGCTTCTCCTCAGCAGCAAATATCTTACAGAAGAGTTCCTATGCCATTGTCCAAAGAGTGTGTGTTCAGAGAAATATTTTCAAAAGCAGAATGTTGTATTATTTTTTCCCCCTCCCTGAAGAAGCTACTGAAGCCAGGAGGCAAAGCAGAGATCAAAGCTCACTGCTTAACTGGAAGAATACAACAGCACAAGACACAGCAGTTTGGCAACAGTGACACGAGTGGAAACAAAACAAAAACAACCCCTTTTTGTTTTGGTCAATTAATGCCTTTGGCTAGCACTGCAGTTGGGCAAATGTATTAGTATGTGGGATTAATAAATGTGCTTTGGAGTTTGCTGGTGTTAGTTATTGTTGTGATTCTGCCTGGGAACAAAGAGCCTTTTCTGTCAGGCAGAGAAGCAGCAGCACAGTTCCCATTCTGCTCCGTGCTGGTGCAGGCTCACCTGGAGCATTGTGTGCAGTTTGGGGCACCACAACATGGGAGGGACATGAAGCTGCTGGAGAGCATCCAGAGAAGAGACATGAAGATGATGAAGACTTAGGAAGCCATGAGGAACAGCTGAAGTCCCTTGGTCTGGTCAGTCTGAGGAAGACTGAGGGGAGACCTTATCATGGTCTATACCTTCCTCACAAGGAGGAACATAAGGGCAGGAGCTGACCTCTCCTCTCTGGTGACCAGTGACAGGACCTGAGGGAATGACATGGAGCTCTGCCAAGGAGGTTTTAGGTTGGATATTAGGAAGAAGTTCTTCCCCCAGAGGGTGGTGGAGCACTGGCACAGGCTCCCCAGGGAAGCAGTCACGGTGCCAAACCTAACAGGACTCAAGAAGCATTTGGACAATGCAGAGACAGGAATTGGACTCCATAATCCTTGTGGGTCCCTTCTAGCTCAGGACATTTTATGATTCTATGAACATGACTCAGTAGCCTGGCCCTGCATCCTCCCAGCTATTCACACCATGCAGGAACAAGCCCAAGCCCAGAGGAAGCAACCTGAACTGAAGCACCAGCACACCTCACACATCTCAGCTACGTGGAATGAAACTCCATCTAGAGAGGGAGGAGAGGCTGGAAACCAAACATGATAGACAGCAGTCTGCCACCAGCACATCCACTGGCACCTACAGATTTCAATGATCCTGTGAGCCACAAAAAAAAAAATCTGAAAAATGAAAACTTGGGGACAACAGAGTGTAGAGGAGTTATCTGTAACAATTGTTTCCTTACAACTGCAGCATCTTCAAACAGCTTAAATGGTAATACAAGTCCTAAGTGGATTTTACATCCAATACTTAGAGCTGGACTTTACAGATAAGCTGCCAGCAAATTTGAAAGTGCTTTAAAGACCTTAACAGATCTGCTATTTCTTTAAAGATTCCCCCTTAAAACCAGAAACAAAAGTCTCATTTTTTTTCCTTTTGATCTACATAGATTTTCATTTCTTTAATTCAAATGGTCTCCTTTCCACTTTGAAGGATATGTGAGTGCATGTATGTATACAGCACATATAAAATATATATTAGCTTGTCTGCAGGCTTCAAAAAGAGCTTTAATTTGCTGCTGTTTCAAAAGACTGAGAGGATTGCCTTTAATAGGTTGAGAAGAGTGGCAAATGTGACAGCTTGCAGGGCTCTGGAAAGATGGTGTAGAGAGGGAAATAAATGGACATGGGATCAAATTGCTCAAGTCAGTCATGTTCCCTTCCCCTCAGGCTCCAGCCTGTGCAGCAGGGTGGGGAGGATGCAGACCCCAGCCTGTTAGAGGCAAAAGGCAGACCAAACCTGACCTCCTCTTATAGCAGGGGCAGGAGTTCTTGCCAACTCTGCTGCAGCAGCTCATCTCTCAGACTGCTCAAATCTGACCCCCCTCTGACCACGGTTTAGTTTATATTTCTGCTTGAAGTGGGTCTGCAAGCAGAAAGCACAGGCTGAGCCAGATGACCAACTACCACCCCACCCTGTAGGCAGAACAAGACACACAAATGCCTCAACTCCAGCCCCTTCCTCCTCAGGCACACCCTGAGCACAGCTACCACTGCCCACTGGCACCAAATCAACATTCACAGGACTTGGAAGGGAGAATCACAGACTGCTTTGGGTTGGAGGGAACCTATCAGGATCATCTAGTCCAACCCCCCTGCAATCAGCAGGGACACCTTCAACTAGATCAGGTTGCTCAGAGCCCCAGACAACCTGACCTGAAATGGTTCCAAGGATGGGTCATCTCCCACCTCTCTTGGCAATCCAGGCCAGGGTCTCACCACCCTTATTGTGAAAAATTTCTCTCTACCTAGTCTGAATATCCCTTTTTTAGTCTAAAACCATCACCTCTTGGTCCCATCACAACATGCCCTGCTGAAAAGATAGTTCATCTTTCTCACAGGTCCCCTTATAGTCAGAGGAGACTGAAGAGAAGGCCAAGCACAGGGAAATAAACTCAGCACCCTGTGTACTTCTTCCTTCACTAAAGGAACTCAGGCATACAACTGAAGGATGCCTGCAATGGACTTAGCTCCTGCTTCTTTACTTTGCAACCCAGAACACACAATTTTGTTAATAAATTATTTCAGTCTTGTAAGCTCTGTATTAGCATCAACTAAACTCAAGTCACTAAACATTACCATCATTTTACAGTACTGGTAGCAGCAAAAACCACAGGAAGATAAAACAGTTCCCTGAAAGTTTTGTATTGTGAAGGTCACATGCTCAACATCAGTAATTATGACTCACTTTGGGATGAAACTGCATTATTTTAACATTGCTAACATTTCTCCACACCCCCCCTGCATCTTGAAGATTTACTCAACTGCTTTGCTGGCTTTTACTGGTAGCTGTTCTTTCAGTAAGCAATAATGTACTTACATAATCTATCCAATGTGTACTGGAGACACTAAGTAAATCATTATCTGATGTACAGGACCATTATCACTGTGTGCCATAACAATCAGACTTAATGAGGCTTTCCTCTTGCCTCCTCTCTTGACTGCCACCAACAATGTTCTTTTGTTTACCAAGTTTCTCCGTGTTAATTGGGTGCTGGAATTACAATGCACTCCTTTCCCCACAGTACACCCTTTATACCAGTAGCTGAGAAGGAGAGAACATGTCTGTTCTTAAGGCACAAGAAGCACGTGGGATAATCTGGGTTTAAATGCAATTTCTGCAGTGGCTTGGGCAAAATTATTAAAGGTTTTGGTATCTCCTTGCCTGTGGAATGCACAGTTCAAGGGCTGGGTGTGGTCAAACAAACATGCAAAGTGGGAAGGCAGTTATGCAGGTCCCAGAGGTGAACCAGGACCTTTTGCATTAACCAAAAAGAAACTAGACAATTCCTCTTCTGCAATCAGACAGTCGGGACTGCTCTGAACCAGCCAAGCCTCCTATCAGTCACTGATTTGTTATCCTCATGAACACCAAGAAAGTCAGAGGGCTCTAACAGCTCTGTCCTCCTCCAAGCTCCCTGAGTACTCCAGCAGGTACCTCCTGGGGGAGATGGCAACAGGATGTTATGGCACCCACCTGCTTACACACCCACGGTGGCTGCTAGCTTTGCTCAAGTGCTAGGCAAGAAAAACCTCCAGTAGAGAAGCCCTAAACCACATTGCTCAGAGTAGCACAGAAATCCTTCCCCCTCCATGCTGAGACACACAGGACTGTCAGGGAGGGCGAGAGTTAAGGTCAGTAGGTTAACCAAACCCACACCCTGACCCTGCTTGAGGCTTTCAGAGCTTTTACTGCCCCACACCAGGGATATAAATAAGGTGTGGAATTGTTTCTGAAATTACTTTGGCTCCACAGCCTGCCCATTGCCTCTCCTCTGGGTAATCTTGAAGCTTTGCCAGCATGTTATGTTCTTGGATGCAGATCATTTGTCATGATGAATAGTATTATGTAAAAGGTATATTTTCCCCTTCTGTCTTTTGATTGGTAATAGGAGAGATCATAACATGGATTTAATGTTACAAAGCCTGAGTAATTTAAATCCCTAAAATATCTGAACAATTGAGGGCTTCCTATTTGAAAGTGTTAGAAACATCCTTTTGGCTTCACTATATTCATACAGCACATTCTTGACCTGCTTTCAAATACACTTCAGAAAAACCCCAAACCACAAAGACAAAAACCCCACCTTTTTCCTCAGCAGAAAGGAGAACCAAGAGATATTTTCCCCTCAATAAATAAAAATGACTGAACAAACCTGAAAGTTGTTTAATCTGAATTTCAGAGTCCTTCCTCAGTGCTAGTATCTGACACTGGTTGCACCATACTGACCTTTCCACATTGCCTTTCTTCTGCTCATTCCTCACCTTTCAGGCTCATGTTTATGTACACCTACAATACTGAGTGCTAGAGCCTTTCCCTGCCATTTTTCTCCCCCCACTGGATATGCAGGTAGGCTGATGAACAACAAGAGAGACAACTGCAGTGTCATTTGCCACTTGTGCTGATCAAACTACAATCACCACTACTAGCCCTCGAGTGATAACTACAGACAGTGCTAGGCTGGCTAAGGGAGGATTCACAGGCTGAGAACAATGGCTCTGCTCTGGCAGGTAGACACAGGGCTCTTGATCTCCAAGCTCCCTTTGTTCCCTCCAGCTCAGTACAGAAGACAATTACACATTTGCTGATCATGTGTCTCACCCTGCCAGAAGGACACTGTCACTAAAACCACATTGAGTATTAGAATAAATGCAGGATAAATGACATTCTGTGGTTAAAAATATGATACCTTCAACCTCACTTCTCTGAAAACAACAGTAAAAAGGTACCTCTAGCAATAACAAGGTGCAGAATCACATGACAGATCTTCAGAGAAAGGCAAAGTGCTTTGAAAAAGATCCCAACTACTACAAAACAGTAGTGCAGTGCTGTCAATCTTCTACCTCTCTTTACAGTGAAAAATGAAATAGGAATAGCCTTCTGCAGTGGATAGCACTCCCAGATTAAGGGGAAAGTTTGCAGGGAAGTCTAAGGCCAATTCTGCTGACTTCCATGAGCAGTGTAATGTCATCTATTCTGTTCTGCCAGACAGGGATAAATAACCATCACAACTCCATCACTTCCAGATGCCACTGGTCCAGTCTAATCAGAAACCAACTCTCCAATGCCCATAATAGAAGTCTAAAGGAAATCCCTTTTTGACAACCATTTAAAAGAGGAAGACTATTTTAAGATAAACAGGGGGGGGGAAAAGAGAGTAGAAAAAGCAAGTGTTTTCCTGTTCCCTTTACCATGGCCACAAAGAGCTTGCAAAAATGACTGAAACCTGAGAAAGAAGAAAAAGGTCATGGAACCACTGCTGCCTAAGCAATAGAGATGTCTCATGTCTATTAATGTCAAAGCAAAGAGGCTCAAGTCTCTCAGGCTTCACAAATGTCACCACTGCTATTAGCTACTTGTTGAATATTTTCAGTGTGCTGAAGGTACATCTTCTTCTAGATGGCTTTATGGTGATCTTGCAGAACAAGTCCAATGAAGCATGAATAATGTGGAAATTTATACCACCATGAAAAGAACTCAGAACTACTTCTTTCCCCCTGATATCTTCATAAAAAGATGTTAAAGGACATTGAAGCTACTTTTCCAACTCCAATTCTATTTCAAAGGAGAAGGGGGATTTTGTTGTGGGCAGATGGCAAGAGGCAGAACCGAGGCTAAACTGTGTGCAACATCAGGATAACCTGCTGACAACTGGAATCACCAGGATGAGGGACAAAGAGCCCATCCTCTGTGCTGGGCCAAGAGCTGCTTGAGATCAACAGCAAGAACTCATTTTGATTTTAACCTCCTTGTCCTATTCAGAATTAGTTCAGAATCTTGCTAAGTCCAGAAAAGTTACAGACTGAAGAAAAAGTGAATAAGAATAAGACACACTAAGTAGTAAGTGTAATTTTTCTCTTAAACTATCAAAGTAATTTAAAACCCTTGGTGAGCAGCTTAATAGACAAGAGCACTCCAGCTTCAAATGGATTTTAATGGGAGGGTAACCACAAGAATAAAATCAATTAATGAATACTATAAATAGGTTAGTGAAAACTCTCAGCTCTTTCTTTCCAAACACCCTCCTACTACACCACCCATGGAACTACTTCCAGAATAATGTGAGAAAACAGCCCACAGAAGAACTCAAATATTGCTGCCATTTGGAGCACTCAGCACTGAATTTTCTGGAAAGTTTATACAAGTTTATGCTTGCAGAAAAGCAGAGTGTTGCCACCATGCTATCAATATACTCGCCTGAAAATTGAAAGGGTATCAACATTTTACAGTGTTTTGGCTGCATTTCTAATGTCACAAATAAGATCCCTTGGAAGTCAAGCTGCTTTTAGGAAACTTGATCTAACTTGCTGAGATGAGCCCTTTAGAAGCTTTGTCAAGCTGCATCCTCAAAAAACACTAAACACATTTGAAAACCTTAGCCATTAGATGTCACTTGCAATAAATCTCAATTGAAATAGCAAAGAAATTCATACCCTTTACTGTTTGCCACCAAATCAACCCCAAGAGAGATCACACTGGTTTGTGCTTCAAGCACTGGTGGTCACACATGTGCCTCTGGTATCTTTGGGAGCAGGAAAAACTGAGATCATGCTTGATGTATGCACTTAAAAATGATATCTATAGCTTCTCCTCCTCTTCAGCTTCCCAAGAGTGGAAGAAATGTTGACAGAGATCAGGATGCAAAGAATCAGATTGTGATTTGATGTGGCATAATGCCAGATCAACAACCAGTAACTGGATGTTGCTTCCTCACATCCACATGAATGATCTTCCACTGTCTTTCCAGCATCATAAAGCATGGCTGAAAGAGAGAGCTGACCTTTTACTGATGTGGTTGTAATTGCACAGTGTCATCTGAACAGAGGCAAAGGTCTTTCTTGGAGTCCTTGACCAATGAGCCACAGCTGTATTTCCCTTTGACAGCCTGTTAAGCCTGCTGGGGAAATCTCTAGCCATCCTCAGCATCCAGAGGATGACAGTGTGAAAACAGAATGTGTCATTAGGAACAAGAGCAATGCTGAGAGCATGTACATGACCAAGTCTATCAGACTGATAGGATTTTATCTTCTGCTGAGGTCACCAGATGCAGGTGAGCAGAAAACTTGCAGTCATAAAGAGGGCATGTGGTGGAATTGAGTAGAATAGCAATTGTGAACAAAGCTGTACAATGAAAGAAAAAGCAGGAGAGAAATACCTCTTCCCTGTGTTGTCTTTAGGCAGAGATTCACTTTTCTACCACCTATTTCATAACACTAACCACAGAAATAGCCTAGGAATGTTTATCCTTAGAGATCCTCCAGTTCTGTGTCATAGTTGCTTCATGTGGAGCCTTTTAAGAAGATGAATTGTCACCAAGCTTCTTAGGCTTATTAGACTACTGCTCAAGGAGCAAGGCTTTGAACTTCTGGTTAGAGTTCACCAAGACAAAGTGCACATGCTCACTGCTCCCCAGGAAAAATCATTTCATTAGGAAATATGTTTCTAAGGCAGAGATGGTATTCCTCTGAGGTACTTGACCTCCACTGCTTATAGGAGAGATGTCCATGACACTAAGAACATTTCCACCTGCAATGAATGCTTTGCAGTGAATGTGTCAGAGGAGCTAAAGCAATTTGAAGCAAGCATACAGGAAATACCAGACAAAATGGGCAAGTTAAATGCTCATAATACAAGCTCAAGTTGAGGAAATAATCCAGACAAAGAATCTGTCTGGTAGGCTCTCAAGGATCATACTGATAGCAAACACTAGGAAAATATCTGGATATTTTAAGTCAGATCAAGGCATGGAGAAGAAGTTTCTCTGAGCTAAGCTTTCTGGAGAGCAAGCAATACAAATCTGAGCCCATGCTTGGGCTTGCTTAGTCACACAGTTCAAGAAAAGGATAATTAGCAAGAAGTTCATTGATTACAGCACAAGTAACTAACCAGTAGTCACTCAGATGAGTGGATATTTATATACATATGTATATTTAGTTCAGATCTTTTTTCCTTAGAGCAGTTAAAGATCACTCAAGACATTACACTACTTATCTTAGTATATTCTACAGAAACAACAACAAGAAATCTTGCAACCACTGAAGAAATAAACATTTCAAATGAATTCAGATTGAAGTCTAACTTAGAACAGTTTTGTCACACAGGATGAACTGCTGCAGGACTTAAGAGAGGATGTGAACATCCAGAGCATGATAGTGACAGAAAAAGACCAAAGTATCATTTTAGTAATATGAAGAGTCACACACAAGCTGGAAACACATCCTTGCAGCTACTCATGCTGCTGAGTGCTTCTGCTAGCCCAGCCCCTGAACAAGAAGCACAGTGCAGGGTTCTACTTTCACTAGGACATGACAACTCATTCTCCAGACATTCCAGATGCTGATGTTCTCATCTGCCAAGGGTACATACTTGTACCTGTCACATGTTTGTGCTTAAAGTTGTTGTGCATGTATCAGCCATGCTAATTAAGAAGTCTGTGTCAGTACATACTTGGAGTCAATAAAATATTCAAAATCCATATTTATATGGATTTGCAACCCTTCATTAAAACATGAATTGACCATGAATCAACTCAAAATCACTCCTTACACATTTATGAAGTGGAATATACATAAACATGTGTACACAGACATAGCAAAATGTATGCAGAAGGACAGAACAAGATATAATATTAGAATGATCAGTTTAGTGCACATATAGATACAGAAAAACCCTTAACCTTTGTTATATTAGCAGCTGCAACGCCTGGAAATGTGGTCAGTTTAGGGGAGAAGAGGAAGAGATTGTTTCAGTTGCTTGGTTCTGGGGTGGGGGTTTTTTTTGTTCACTTGTTCAGTTTCTTATTAAACACTGGCTGAATCCTATCTCCAGCATGGATCTGACTGGACCCCACCTATTCAAGACAAGCTGCTGTGCCACTCCAGTTGCAGCAGTTGCCTGAAAGCTGGCTGGACCACATGAGTGCCCTTCCTGTACCATGATTCCAACTACAGCATCACCTTAGCCACAAAATTCATTGAGATCCACCCAAAAAAAATAATCTGTGCTCAGAGGAGTGGAACATCTTCTGTTCCCTGCCAAGGGGCTATTGTTACACACTCCAGCACCTCAGTCAATATTTAAACTCACACTAAATATTTTTGGATCATCAGTTGCTAGATAGTGCTTGAGAACTTCTATGAACTATTCTTTTCCCTGATAGATAAATTTTGGGGGTAGCAACATCATGCTTGTGATTCAAATTCCCATAGAAGAATTTCATTGTCAAATGGTGTTTCTCCATATTTTTAATGTTATTTTCTGAGTTGACAGCAGAAAGTTTGTTTTGAAAAGCTGAGCAAGCAAGTGAAGGAACTGTCTTTCCCCTCCCCACCCCCCTTAGTTCTTGGAGTTGAAAAGGAGGATTTTAGAAGTTGCAGTAATAAGTCCTAGAGCTTATAGTCCTAGAGCTGTCAGTTATCACTGGCAACATATCCTTATTGAACTAAAATGTAACAGGTGTTCAGAAATAAAGGTTCCTATGGAATCATTCCTAGGGGCACTCATATTTCCTTTGATAAGTTAAATAAACTGATGGTAGACTGCAGAAAGATCACAGTCATGTAGCAAAACACAATTTTAATTCTTTTTTTTTCCCTCCTCTTCCTTTCTTTGCAGGTTTTGGAAATCAATAAAGCAATGAGAAGAGAGAAAATGGACAGAAGAAATGGGGATTAAATAATCCAGATATGAATAGTCAAGATTCATTTAAGTACTTGTATAGTGCCATTTAAAATAGGGTCCAAATGGGTTCTCTCATGCCAAGCAGGTAGCATTTTAAGGCTTAATCCAGCAACTTCCAAGCCTGCACTGCACTGTTCATGAGTGTTTGAGTCTACAGAAAAAAAACTTGCCTAACTTAAGCTAAACTCTACTGTTTTTTCCTCTATTTTTTTTCACCTTTATAAAAAGCATTTGTCATATTTGCAGCCTGTGTTTAGACCACAAACTAAGACTGCTTCCAGTTGCTTTTTTCCTGTGCATGTGGAAATGATCAGTGTGTATAAGATCTCACCTGGAGACCTGCTTGCTTTAAGTTTCCATTAAGGAAAGTATTGTTCTTCCAAAACACCTCACAGGGGTTCCTCAAAAGCAGGTTTTTTTAAATGCCAGTTCCTTAGCCAGACAAATGTAAGTCAAATAAAATTATTCCACAGTTGCTGGGTTTCTAGCTTTTCTAATTGTATTTGTTCACAGATTTCCTTGGCATTTTTTAAAGTGGAACTGGAAACAAAAGCTAACAACAACAACAAAAAAACCCCAACCCAACAAACACAATGCATACATTGATGAAACCTCCCAAGTGCTTTAATATCATCCAAGGCAATTTTCTCCAAGAAACAAAATGAATGAAATTTGCTTCTGGACCCTAAGCTTCACAAACCCTTCATCTAGAACAAGAGAAATATGTGGCTGGAAGCCAACTGGCAGCCAAATGTGTTAGATGTGTTCCATTTATTATTAATGTGACAACATTCTATATAGCAGCAACAGTGCAGGCAAGTAAAGGGTTGCCATGGAGATAAGTTACTCAAGATGCAGCTAAAAATACTCCCTTCTTCCCTTACTGTAATAAATATTGCATTATATGAAGGCTAACAATGATATCAAATGCCAGCTCAAAAAAACCTCCAGCTGTGAGCATTATGGCTATCTAATGGATTGCCCCATGGTCACACTGCACTTCTTGTCTCTGTGTGTGTGTAGCTCCCCCCACACCCCCCCTTATGGCATGGTTAAGTGTTAGGAGACAGCTGTTGACATTACTAGGACAAACTATTGCTCCCTGCCCAGGGTAGATGTCTTCCACCCCTGTGATTTGGGGAGGGGGGGGGGGGTTATAGTCCTGTTCTCTGAGGAGCTGCAACTTAGACTGGAAAACAAACAGAGGGCAATGTCTTCTGACCAAGATCACCAAGGGTTATTAGGCTTTGTCTCTGAGGACTGTGGTTATACATTTCCATTTTTGTTTTGCTGCTCTCTGGGTATCATATGATGACCAAAAGATACTAACACTACCTGTTCAGTCTTTTTGGAAGGACTCTTGCCCACCTTTGGCTTTCAGGGAGTTTTGGATATGTTCAAATAGCAGCAGACTCTTTATCCATGGAGTTAAAAAAAGCTACTTGGAAACATTCCTTGTCCTCAGTCTTTAAAAAACACTAAGTTTCCTTTTTTTTTTTAGTTTTACTTCCCTCCCCTCACCAGAACTGTTCAATGATTCTAATATGAAGTGAATCTTAATCAGCTAGTTAAACTGGGAGATTAAAATGCTTAATACAAGAGCAAAACATTATTAAGGTCTTTGTTAAAGTGGTAACAATTCTTCCTTTTCTCTGCTCATGGTCTTTAAAAGACAGCCCTGGCATTCATTTCTTCATTCATCATCTAATTGAACAAAGGAATTATTTTGGTAGAATCACAGATCAGACAGATGGGAAAAGACCTCATCAGTCATCTAAGCTGGGTCCTTGCTGAAGTCTACTACTGAGTAGTAGATTGTGTCTGGCCACAAATTAACCTTCAGAGATGTAATGAGGGAGCTTCTTCCCAATACACATTATCATACATAAACTTCCCATGTTTCCAACTGAATTTAAATCTGTCTTGCTTAGGGTGATCATTCACTGATAGCATATTTGTTTTCCAGTATGAGCTCCATTTTAAAACACTGCATAATATTTCCACAGGCCTCCCTACCATGCTTCTTCCTTTTACTTAAAACCTTACTTCATCTTAAAGGTTCACCTGAGCTGAACCCCACAAGATCTTTGAGCACAGGCTCTGTGGTTTATTTATTCTCTATATAAAGGACTCAACACACTTTTGGCACTGTGTTAATGCTATCACTGGTGCCCTCTGATGGATACCAACGTGTCTCAGATAGATGCCTGTGGCTCTGGAAGCCCTCCTTTGACTCTCCATCATCTGTATGCCACTGGATAACATCCTGTCTGGACACAGAACTGCAGACCACATCCTACATCTCCTTAAATAAGCTCTTCTATCATGCTTCTGATAGTCTGGTCTCATTTCATGACTCTGTTCTAGTTTCACAATGCTGTACAGCATAGAGCTATTTCTATTTATTTCTAGAAGCAGGCTGTTACCTCCTTGGGAAGGGATTTGTTTGTTTGGCTTTTAATTTTTCCACTGCTATGTACACTCTCCTGTGCTAGACTCTGTGAGATGTTATCCTGCTCTTTACAAGCACCAGAGGAAAGCTGGAGGCTCACAGGAGAGCTATAAAGGCTCAGCTCCAAGCAGCTCCTGGCCTGTGTGCATTGCCACTCAGGTAGAGTCACAGTGATCTTGGACAACACTTTTGCTGGACAAACCTCCAGAGGATTGCATTATTTCTGGAGCAAGGCTTCCTGTCAGATGATGTACTACATGGCACAGATACCTGCTCCTAACAGCCACTTCACTTGGAAAAAGCATTCTCTTGTTTATCACATCTGATACATGGAGGAGGCTCAAGAAAAAACAAAACCACTTTTAACCAAACAAAAGCTTAGAGCAGTGGCTCCCACCAAGCCTTCCTCATCTTCTTTCAGTTTTGGTATATCATCTAGTTTCTGTAAGACAGTTACAGGTGGAATACTACAACAACAAGGGAGTTAAAAGACCCCACATATCAGGGTTGACTCCTACAGGACCGCATCTATACTGTACACATACACTTCCAATAAGAAGACCTCAGTGGTTGAGGACACAGAGCTGTAAGAGAAGTGACTCTCAGATGAAGAGTTGATCTTCTGTATACTGGAGACACTTCTGTTGGCTGAGCAGGGGGACACCAGCATGCTGACTACATTTGTAAAAGGATAATGAGAAAGACCTCTTCAAAAGGGGACAAACCCCCCCCCCCAGTAATGAAAAGCAAAGCTGGTGCTTGGGGTTTTTTAATAGCTGGGAAGGAGAGAGGTATGGCTTAAAATAAAAAGTTTAGCAAGAGATGCAGAAGCCAAAAACTGAAGGCATGCAGAATCCAGGTGGATAATTAGACAGTTTTGTAACAAAGAGCAATCAATCATTGCAACACACTCTTCAGCAAAAGGGCAGATTCTATCTCCTCAAGACTGGGTATCTTCTGGGAAGGAATGCTTTGGCTAACTTCAAGTTATGCCTTAGAGACAAGATACAGAGCTGTAGGAAGATTTAATGACTCTCATCATACAGGTACTGCATTTATGTAAATATCTCTTCCAGATTTCAATGCACACTGCAGAATTTCTTTCACACAGTTCACAGGGATTATGGTTACGCTGCCATTCACACCCCAAATTTTTTTCTCTATTCTAAACCAAAAACCACTACATAGCAGCAAAATTGCTCTCAGACAGCAAAATTTTAAGCATCTTTTATTTCATGTCACTTGTGAAGTCAATGACAGCAGAGGGTCCACACTGCAGACTGTTCCTAGATTCCTTAACTATATGCTTAAAGAGCTTGAAGGCTATCTACACAGTCACCTGAGAGTCATCTCCTTCAGCAGCAGGAGAGCTGAGCTTAGATGTTTTTGTTAGTTCCAGGTCATCACTTTCCTCTCCCTTCTCTGAATATGAAGTTCTGGATTAGAACTCCATCACTATATCTGTATTATGCCAAGGATGCCTTTTCACCTGCTTTCACTCACAGAAGATAATAGGCTCACTTATCTCACAGCTAAAGTGTTCTAATTAGTTGCTACCTCACATGGCTCCCTTCAAAGGTCATATGTAGGCCAAATAGAGGGAAACAATTAATGACAAAAATTAAGTTTAGTTCATTCTAGGGGTGACTAACTGGTGGCACATTGTCTGTAGAAATTATTTACAAACAATGACAAACTTCACCTTGAATACCTCTGGATTGATAAGTTTTGGTCTCAGCTTCTCTCCTCTCCATATTTCAGTGTTTCCTACCAACAGCCCAATAAGACAAGTAATTAATCAACAAATGTCATTTTCCTTTAAAGCATATTTAATCATCACTAAAAATTAGCAACAACTAACAACCAAACCCAGTATAATTACTTCTAATGTAAATGTGCTAATTTAAATCCTGGAATACTTCTTTTAGAAAAGTGTGTGTTAATTGGGGTCTGCTCATGAAAGCAAGCTACTAATTGAGCTGGCATGTGCCAGATAGAGTAGTGGAGGGGAAAGACAGACAATCTTTGCAGTGTAACACTGATTTGAAAAGTTAACATGTTAATGGAAAAACCTGCTATCGGGCTCATGCCAGTTCAATTAGTCACTCCTTCCCAGGAGCAGACCCCAATTAACACCATTTTTGGAAAGAACTGTCCTACTGTTCTATTAAAATACAGAAGCATAAATGATGACACAAGTCTATTTTGATAATTAGTCTGACTTGATCTATCTCAAATGTGTTGTTTCCCAATGACTGTATCCTCAAAACTTAGGGATTCTTTGTGAAGCAAATGCTTTATCTGCATTAAGCAGGCACCGTCTGTACAACACTGCCAAAACAGCCCAAAACTCCAGCAGTGGCAACTGAGCATCTTGGTTCCTGGTTTAAGAATAGCAGATGATGATAGGACATGCATTATGATAAGAAGCAGAGAGCAAGTAAACAGGCCTTCTGTTGTGTGCAGTTTTCTGTACTATCCTATGACAAATAGGAGTAAATAAAAGCAAGTCAAGTTTGATCCAAAGCCTGAGATCAATGAGAGCCTCCCTTGACTTCAGCAAGCATTGGATTAGGTCCCCACCTTCTGTGAGAGAAGAGGAATAATGACAGTGCATCGGGTACTGGAAGCAAGCAACTTGGTGAGCATTGATTTGGCATGGTAACTGCTATCATATTGATTTTCAACACAACCTGAATATTGATTTATCAACCATTCTGTAGCTCTGTGCCAATATGCAATAAGGCTAGCCTTTGATGGGTCAGTAAAGTAACAGCCACAACAAAGAGCTAAGGAAGAGTCATGATCATTGCAGATATTATCTCAGAAGAGTCACGGTATCACCTGCCTGGGGGATCTTGCCACCTAACTGAGCTGCTGAAAGGATCAGTAAAGTTGTCTCTAATTAGCTAAGAGAGATGTCAATCAATAAAGTCACACAGAATTGGGGATTTTTCCCTGTATTTAGAACTGTAACATGAAATTACACTGCTTTTCTGTAGAGGGAATTGATCTTACCTACTGCTAAGTTCAAACAATGCTTCTTCCCATTGATCCCTTCAAATCAATATCATGCTTTTTGCCTGATAGCATGAAACAGGTAATTCTGAGTTCACAAATATAGATGGAGTGAAGGCAGACATGCCATCACTAAAGCAGGCAAGGTGCAGTGACACTGCCCCTGCAGTCCACTACCAGTAATCCTGGCTTCAGCACAAGCCTTTCCTATCATGGTCAGCCTAAACTACTGTTATTACTACATGTCAAAAGTAGTTATGGCTAGGATTCCCAGAGGAGACATTCTTCCTGATCTAAAATGTCTTTAGAGAGTGCAACATAATCATCCAGTCTGAAAGAGAACATACAAATCTATTTGCCTTAGGATATTACATGCTTGCTAACTTGTCACTGCTACATCTAATGGCATTACCTAAAATAGCACACAGGGATAGTTGTCACCCAGAATTGCTATTAAGGTAAAACCTAAACACAAACAGAACCATGCTTGGGAGAAGTATTATGGGTATGGTCAAACCAGCACTGTTGTCAGAACAGTTAGGTAGATATCCACGAGGGGGGTAGGAAACCCTTATGGCATATGGTGTTTGACATATATATTTACTTTTCCTGAGACTGTTGCTGTGAAAGTACCACCCACATTGCTAGTATTCAGAGAGAATGTCAAATGCAAAATGAAAACTAAGCTGGCTCACTAAAACATTGTCAGTTGGAAGGAGGGGCTCTCCTTCCTGGTGGAAATCCTAAATTCCTGGGACTCCACTGCACCAGGACAGCCCCAAAGGCTTAGCCTTAAACTAGGTGAGAGACACCAGTGGGACTAGAGGATTTTCTAAAGGATCTCTGAAGCTTTGTCCTAAAAGATCCTCCCTTATGGAAAGGGCTTGAATAAAGGCTGTGTAACAGTGGCACCAGAGCTGCCTTCAGCAAGGGATGCAGCTGGGAGACCAAGGTTAAGAAGTGGGCTGGTAGGTCAAAACCAGCACTGGATGGGGCAGAGCAAAGGAGATCATAGCTGTCTTTTAAAGTCATCATTTTTGCTCTGGATAGTTTCTGCTTTCTCCCTCTGGCATTAATAGTAACCCTCCTTTAAGCAGTGGACATGCTTCCTCAGTTTGTGCCTTTTCCTTAGAAAAGCCCAAACTTGGAGCAGGAGAGAGATAAGGTACCAGCAACCCTTTGCTGCACAATTTGCCTCACTCGTTCTAATCTTTTCCAGTATGCAACAGCTACTCTGAACTATCCTTGAAGAAACTCAGCCAGAGGGGGGGGAAAAAAAAGAGGCAGGGAGAAAGAAGGGAAGAAACTTCGCTTTTCAGGGAGTGCTTCGCACCCCGATGCACCCCAGAGCTCACCCCTTTGCTCATGTGCACAAGAGCCTCCTCTGTTCCTCCCCCCAGTACTGCTACCGTTCTGACTCCTTGTTCTTTTCTAAAGCCGGTTAGTTTTCACTGCTGATTAGGGTGCATTCACTACACATTGCCACGTAAGTTGTGCTGTCACAAAGTGTAAGTATTTAGCCTCTGACAGTGTAAAACACGTGTTTTATTCAGAAGGTTCTCAGTTTGGCTGCAGATCACCAGAAATCTCACATTTGAATTCAGGAATTCAACCTATTGCAATAAACTCCTTCTCACATTTGAAGTCAGGAACTTAACTTATTGCAATAAACTCCACACTGAAAGATTCAACACACACAAATTTTTTTAGGCTCAAGATAACAAACATGAAATTGAAACAAAACATTTCTGTTTCAATTAAGGATTCAGAATCCAAAATGTATGATCTGTATTATCCTCAATTTTAAATTTTAGGGAATCTTTAAAGTTGAAATATTCAATCCACTGAACTCAAAAACTGAAGAAAAATTACACATTAAAACACATTAAAATACTAAGACACTAATCCTTTTTATATCTCAAATTCCACTCAAACCTGTTTATCTCCTGAGAAAGTAAAAAAACCCCAATGATTTAATGTACTCCCAAAAAGCTTGTGGCCTATTTGAATCAGTAGCTCTTGATACACTTTTTTGGATTCATTTAGCTTATCAAAAAGGTAAAGAAAAAAAAAAGTGATTTGTTCTTTTAAAGCACTTCAACATAAATTTCATTTTCAGGTTGAGAAAGAATACACAAGTTAAACACACTGCATCACACATCTGAGCTCAAGATGGCAAATAAAGGCAGCCTGGGACTGCCCTAGTCAAACAAGAACAAAAAGATTTGTTAATGACACTTCTGTAAAAGGGAACAAACCAGACCAGGAGGTCCCTGTGACCCAGATGAAGAAGTAAAACCAAAGAGCAGAACAGAGCAATAGCAGAACTAAGCAGCCACTGTTTCAGAGAAAACCAAAGGAAAGGTGTCAGCAGGGAAAGGAAAACACATTCTCCATTTTGATACTTCGATATCTCTCAGGCTCCTTGCCTGAGGCTAGAGGCATCCCAAAGGGCCACCCACACAAAACACACTCAGGAGGTTCTATTCCAGCAAGCTTCAGTTAAGGAATGCAAGTTCCTCCCTTTCCCCACATTTTCTAGACAAAGCTTACAGTAATCAGTCCACAACTGCCCTTTTTTACAGTACTCTTCCCAAGAAACCCCAAATCTCTGCACATGGAACCAGATTTTAAGCATTGCCTTGAAACTCAGGCAAATTCCTCAGCTACAGGAGCAAACTCAAGGTCAATTGGGGTGCCAGATAAACAGGTTACACAGGCAGCTATTTGCCCTGTACACAGCTCCAGTTATTAGCACTGCAGGTACACGAGGCACACATTTTGATCTACTTCTGGAACCAGTTTGGGTACAGTCAGGAAAGTCACTTATCCAAACACCAAGGCAGAGAAATCAGCACATTTACAACAATGACCACAACAAAACTCTCTGGAACGTATCTCCACAACATATAAACAATAAATTCATCTCCACATTAACTTCTCACATTCCAGAGCCCCCAAAATAGCCAGGACAACTCCATCTCTACATTCTCCAGACTTTCATCTCCTGAAGACCTCGACTCAGGAACAACATCCTCTTTTGATGCAACATAGGCCACAGAAAAAGCAAAATAATTCAAATAAACACTGACTTACCATCACAGCTTCTCCTTGGGGGATGGAGCACCATGAAGAAGTCTTCCAAACTTCATGGTGAGCTTCCTCTTTCTTAGCTGGAAGGAAGACAAATGAAAAGATGGTTGCAGTCTGCTCACAAAATGGACTCCAGCCAGTCTCATTAAGAGATTGCTAACACCTGAGATGGTGCCTACAACCCTTACCCCCAGAGCAAGAACAAATCAGATAGCATCTCCACCCCCAGCAACAGAGCTGGAGCAAATCAGATGGCAACTCCATCCTTACCCACACAGCTAGGGCAAACAAGATGCCCCCTTCACCCCTACCCACACAGCTGTAGCTTTTGATTTCATTAATCTCAGAAATCAGGGAGCTCTGAGTTGCTCTGGTGGATAGACCATTGGGCCTTCTGATGTCTGCTCAGGTCACCCCCAAAATTTCCTTGGAAGGTGAGGTCAGCTACTGCTGTCCTGCGAGTACCTGTGTGTAGAAATGGGTGTTTACTCAACCTTCTTCACTATCTCTTTGCCACCAGTAGTCATGAGGGCTCAGAAATAGGAAATTGAGAACTGAGGAAAAGCTGTACTGCAGGGTTACCACTGTCTTTTTCACACTAAGGACAAACAAAATACATCCAGAGCTTTAATGGGAAATTAAGAGAACTTGAGAGCAGCAAGGAGGGCTGTGGCCACCTCAGGACCTCCCAGGAGACAGAAAACCTTCTGTGTCCCAACTCTGTCTTTGATGCCTTGCCAAAAAAAAAAGCCACCTTGTTAGCTCAGGCAGGCAGGCACTCTGTGCCTAGACTTTCACCCCTGTCAAAAAGAGAGGAGCCTAAGCCATGACCCCTTCCCCACCCTGCTTTCAGGCTGTGCCTCCTGTGCTGTCACAACAGATTGGGCTCTGACAGGTTGGTCAAGAAAACCAGAGATGTTTTACATTTTCTGCTTGACTTGCAGTCCTTTACCAGACTGAGGGTTGGGAGAGGTTGGGGTTTTTTTCCATTGGTATTTTTATTATGCTTTAGGAGAAAAAACAGGGCTGAGGTTGACACTGAGCATTACAGTTTGAGTACTATGCACATAAATTTAACTGCTTAATTCCACTGAGCATTGGGTAAGTGGGGCAGCTAAAACCAGGATATTGCATGGAACATTTATCACTAACTACAGTAGACAATTCCCTTTGCCATTTAGGCTTACACATTTTAGAGCATTTACAATCATGCTGAATTATACTGGAATTCCCATTTCAAAGAGCTTCATGAATGCATTTGCTTCAATGCTGCCAAACTAATTTTTTTTCATTCATCTAGACTTTAAGGGGAATGAGGTCCTTTGAGGCTATTTATGCATTACTGGATCCCAAATACTGTTTGGATGCTTGGATTTCATGGGAAGGTTAGTGGAATAAAAAGCAGGTTAACTGGGATGGGATTAAAAGCTATCAAAAGAAAATTGATGTTATTTGAACAAAGACAAACCACTTGCACCACACTACCAGTAAATGTTGATTTCTTACTGGCATCTAACAGATGACAGGTTTTATCAGATCTTTATTAGGGAAGGTCAGTGGGGTTTTTCATACTGTTGAAGAGCCATGTTCCAATAGATTACTAAAGAATCATTAAAGTTGGAAGAGACCTCTAAGATCATTAATTTCAACTGTTTAACACTGCCAAGTTACCACTAAACCATGTCCCTAAACACCACATCTAGATGTTTTTTGAACACTTGCAAGGATGGTGACTCCACCACTGCCTGGAGCAGCCTGTGCTGATGCCTAATCACTCTTGAAGGGAAGAAATTGTTCCTAATGTCCAACCTGAACCTCCCCTGGTGCAACTTGAGGCCATTTTCTTTTGTCTTATCACCAATTACCTGGGAGAAGAGACCAACTGCACCTTGTTCCAACCTCCTTTCAGGTAGTAGTGGAGAATAAGAAGATCTCCCCTGAGCCTTCTCTTCTCCAGACTAACCAACACCAGTTCCCTCAGCTGCTCCTCACAAGACTTGTGCTCTAGACCCTTCACCAACTTTGTTGTCCCTCTCTGAATATGTTCCAGCACCTCAATGTCCTTCTTGAAGTGAGGGGCTCAAAACTGAACCCAGGGTTTGAGGTGTGGCCTCACCAGTGCCAAGTACAGGAGGACAATCTCTGCCTTAGTCCTGCTGGCCACACTATTGCTGACAGAGGCCAGGATGCTGTTGGCCTTCTTGACCACCTGGGCATTATGAGTGTCTGTGGCTGAATTCCCATAACTGTTCAGACCTGGATCAATGGCAGCAACAAAAACTGTCCCAAACCTCTTATCTCTCCTTTCTGTTTTAGCTTGCCACTAGTATTTCAAAAAGCAATCCAACAAAACATCTTTCTGGAGCAGCAATGTGCTGGTCCTCTGGCAAGAGAGAGACATGCAGGGAGCTGAGAGCTGGCATCAGGGGGAGCTTTGCTGGGAAGGACACAGTCCAACAGCCTCCAGCCTGGCTGAGTCCCACTGGTGCAGTGGGGCAGAGCTGCCTTCACACCCGTGGTGGGAAGGGCTAAGCACTGTCTGATGTATATAGTGTGGTGTCAGGAGCAGGCAGCAGCAATCAGCTCTTGCTTTTAAGTCAACTTGCCTGTTAGAGCAGCTTGGGCAAAGAAAGAGCTTTTATCTTTCAGAGACAGAAATGTACTTGTTGGCACACAGCCATCCTCCCCTGGAAAATCTGACACTGTGCTTCCACCATTGAAACCCAGCTCTCTCCAGGCTGGAAAAAGAACAGCAAACTCAGAAAAGCCCAGAGTTCTCACAACACTAACCTCTCCCTAAAACTTAGAAATGCCTGGATAGGAGAGGCCACACCTATCCTGCAGCTTCATTGCTTCTACTGATTAGTTAGCTGGGGTGATTTTTGGGGTGTATAAAACACTTTCAGTGCAAATCCTGGGTTGGGAGAAGTACAGAGTTACTGTTCTAGGTCTCCTTAGATGGATGGCAAAATGAATCCAGACTTCACTACCTCTCCTATGCAGATCTTCCCTCTTTCCTTCCTGTATCTTCAACCCTGAAGGTCTAAGAGTAATATCTCTAAAAGTCAGATACTTTTAGATATAGTTAAAACTCTTCCTGTTCCTCTTTCAGGAAAGAAAAAAAAAAAGAAGAGAATCTATTAAAAAATGTCTTCTCACTGACTTCAGCTGTACTATAAAACTGTTATTAAAACCATCAGGGGTGTGACAGAAATAAAGGAGGTGGTCAGGAGATATTTCTGATGCAGAAAAAATACCCAGGGAACATGTCTAATGATGTGATCAGGATTTTTTAGGTCCTTAATACAGGTATTATTAATGCAAGTCTGGTTCCATGCCTATGCAAATAGCCCTTGAACATCAGATGAAATCCCCATTCCTGTTGCTTGTGAAGGCCAAGTGGGGGATGCCTGGCTGTCTGAGGCCTGAAGAGACTTCCTTAATGGAATCCAACAAGATTAGCTGCCTTTACTCACTACATGACTCTGTAAAAAAAGCAAATAAATCACCAACAGTCTCCTAATAGACTTAGCTCTTTCCTGTGCTGAATGAATATTGTTTGGATTAAGCTCTACAGTGGCTACCTCTGATTTTGCCACAGTGGCTTCTTTCCTTTCTGTGCTGTCTGAAAGATTTCCAAGTTTTTGAAGGTGCTGCCTCTTGTCCCATAGCAAGGTGTTGCTCCTTCCATGTTACTGCTCCAGGCAGGAGCTCAGTTTGCTCATTGAAAAACCTGCCTTGAATTATGTTGGCTTTTAAGCTCAGGGCTAAGAAACTGTGTGGGGTCGATGCCTTTGTTAGCCATCAATGATCCCAACAATTTGCTGTGCCTTCTGGAATGGGAAGAGTCTAAACAATCCAGTTAAGGGGGAGAAAAAAAATGGATCAGTGTTCTAGCTGGTTGAAGTGGCCATGCTTCAGGAGTTAAGGATGAGGGAGGCAGGCGTTGAGAAGGACCTGGGGGTGGAGCCATGGCACAGGCATTTATCGTGCCCAAGCAAGGGGACTGGGACTCTTCTTCAAACAGCAAGCAACCCCTCCACCGACCAAAAGAACCCCTACAATAAGTGCTTCCAGCTCTGAAGTCAGTTCAGTATGGGAAGTCCAGCTCACTGAGGCTGGATCTGATAAGCTCCTGTTTTCCAGTAACTGTGGCTCACTTGATTTACTTCATTTACTTTTTTTTCCCCCCCTCAAATCTGTCTGCCACATGGCATTTCTCCCCTGCAGGTGATGTAACTGAAAAGCCAGCTTCTCTTCCCCTGTTGAATTCACACAAGCCAGAGGAGCCTGTCTGCTATGGCAGGTCTGAGCCTACTTCTTATCTGAAGGTGTGTAGCCCTGCAGCTAAGGATCTCTTCCTTTCCAGCAATACAATGTCTGCTGTGATCCAAACCACTTTGTAGTACAGCAGGAATGAACCAAAAGCAGGGATGAGTGTTTCATGAGAGCAAGGTACTTTCAAAGGCCTTGTTCTGCAGTGAGCTTTGGCCCATTAGACATACCCTGTTTCTTCCCACTTCCTAACCTAACATACCCTCAATCTCTGCTTTTTTTAGCACACATCTGGAATTTCAGAGGATTTATTAACTAGAGCTTTAACAGACTTCTATTCATATTTTGCAGGCAAGGAACACATTTTTTTACTGGTGGCTATCCTTTTGCACATATCTTTTAATCACATGAGAATAGTTAAATGCTGAAGTAATAGAAATCAAAGCTTTTGGTTCTGATATACATTGGTCTTTTCCTTGTAGGACCTTTCTTAATGCAAGTCTGAAATTAATAAGACACAAAAGCAGAGGCCAAAACTCACCCTGGTTTTCTCCAAAGACTTTTTGGGGGAGTGTGGTGTAGGGCCTGGCAAGTTGCTGATTTGGGTCCTTCTCCAAAAAAACCTCCTAAATATAAATGATTGCTATTTTGGAAAGGAATGACACTGCAATTGATAATGAGTGACTTTAGCAGTGATATGTCACACTCAGCTGAACCAGTGCAGATGTTTGCAGTTTTATTATTTCATTTTTTTCCACAGAAGGAAGTTCCTTGGAAGGCAAAAAACTTAACACAACAGTCATAAGAGGTGAAGCTGGAGCAGCACCAGGCTCAGATGGATTGGCCACTGATTTTGTTTTAATGAAGAGTATTTTATGTTCAGAATTCAGAGCTGCTCACTTCTGAAGAGGCTTCAGACATACTTTGTGTTTCAGGGGAAACTATTCTTTGAATCACTCCCAAAGCCAGAAGGGACTCATTTTAAGGTGCCCTGGCAAAACAATGGTTAAGCCTTTCCACAACTGGATTGATAACATCCTGTCCTGAAGCCATGTCTACCAGCCTGAGTTAATGTATTTACAGATAGAGAGCTAACAATTCTAAAACAAAACAAAAATCAAAGGTTCCTCTTTTCCCCATATTTGGCAAGAGGAAGGACCATGCCCTTTAGTTACTCTCTTTGCTTTTTCTTCTATGTTCATCTTTAGTACCCAATTTGTAGCTGGGATTTCACTTCCGAATGATTCTCTTCAAAACTGGTTACTAATTGTGTTGTTTCTGAACTATTCATGCTTCACTGATCCCTAGAGGCTTGTCT
This sequence comes from Galbula dea, assembly GCA_013399015.1. NCBI lineage: Eukaryota > Metazoa > Chordata > Aves > Piciformes > Galbulidae > Galbula > Galbula dea. Next base: position 283,401 of record VWZX01005505.1, read on the forward strand.
TTTCCCATTGCTGCTGCTGGAGCTGTGTCTCAACTTGCAGCTCTGACTAGACATGCAAATCAACTACAGAATAATGCAACAGAACACAAAAAGCCAGGCTTTACTGCCCCAAAAATGCTGCCCACATTTTCATATGTTGTTCATAACATGCTAACAATAATTAATGCTGTTGGACAGATCTCAGAAGACAAAATAAGTTTGGATGCTACAGAAATTCTTGGAAAATGCAAAGGTATTTGACTGGGAATGTAAAAGAACTGAAGCTTCAGCTGGCAACAAAATATTTGATTATGGGTTAAGCATTGGCCCAGGCTGCCCAGGGCAGTGGTGGAGTCACCATCCCTGAAAATGTTGAAACCCCATGTAGGTGTGGTGTTTAGGGACATGGTTTAGTGATGACTTGGCAGTGTTAGGTTGGACTCAATTATCTTAGAGATCTTTTTCCAACCTTGACAATTCTGCAATTAGAAATACCCATTCTCACTGAATGAAAGTATCTGCAAAAGTCCATTTCAGGCCAGTCAGGGGAAAATTTAGACTGACAGGATGGATGGATGGAAGGATGGAAGGATGGATGGATAGATATATTAGACAGACAGACAGATTGACCACCAATCCATCTGTACCCTTAACACACCAAACAAAGCTAACATGACAAAATGTGGTTCTCAGAATTCAGAGGGATGGCTTAGAACACCTCCAGAGATGCTGCCCCAGTAGATTTGTTCTAGTTTTAGGAAAAATTAATAAAACTTGGAAAGTATCTCTGAACCATAGCTAGAGACTGTTACCAGGAAACACCTGGATGCCTCTACCTCCTTGGTGTTCAGCAATGCCCAGTACAGTGGCCAGGCATGTGACATAAACCCTGGTAGTGCAGGTCATAAGAAAGCTGATGGGTGGAAGGATGACCATGAGCCAGCAGTGTGTTCTTGTGGCCAGGAGGGCCAATAGGATTCTGGGGTGGATTAGAAGTGTTCTAGCCTGAACTTTTCATTTAGTAAAGCAAGAGTCAAATAATCAGAAGCTTTATTCTTAAAGCACCCATGTATATAAAAGTGCCTGTAATTAGTCCTTCAAATTTACTAAAGGCACAAATGAACTGGGCAAAATCTAACATTCTAATAATTACAGCAGTGCTAATAATGACCATTCTTATCATCAGCATTGAACTTCAGAGCCTAATGCTGCACTTGACTATGAGTAGCCAGGAATGTCTACACTTACAGTCACTTCCTGCTGAGAGCCCAGAGGGAAAAAAAAACCCCAAACCTCATTTTTCTGCTACAGAGAATGTCAGTCTTGGGCCACAAAGTTCTACCTAATCTCCCAAATGGATGGTACATGGATGATTAAGGGAAAAGAAAGCAGCAGCAGCCATGTGTTCACAAACTGCTGATAATATTCTCCTTCCTGTCCTTCTTCATGATTCTATGATCCTAATTTCATCTTTGGAATTCTCTCCAGTTCCTCTTATGAAATGTGTTCACTTTTAAAACCTGCTGCAAATCCCATTTATTTGGGGACAGAATTAGCAGAGGAGGATGAACTTCTAGATCCCTATGTGACTTTTCTCTTCCAGAACTCTAGAGGGGTGATTTCTGAGCATGTCTTGCACAACAGACTGCTAAGCATTTTCAATTGCTGCTTTCTTATTAGCTTTGCTGGTTTTTAACTCATGCAGTAGAGTGCTTGGGATCTTGCAGGCATTTTTTATTCCATACTTGATCACAGAGATGCACCAGAAAACAAATTCTGCTCCTATCTTCTCAGCAGTATCTATGCAGTGTGAAGGAAGAGATACTTTACTTGGGTGATAATATTTTGATTCTCCTTCACAGAACAATTGTTAGGTGAAAATTTAAGCACATCCTCATAATACATACAAAAATGAACATGTGGAAGTGTTATATGACAACTTTCTATCTTACAGATTGGTTTTAAGCATTGTGATACTTGGGAAAATAATGGGGAATATTATTTGTATACTCATGGAATATGAAAGATGTTAAGCAACCTGAACACTGACCATAATACACTTGCTCAAGTTCAAGTGTTTAAAAATTCTGCCTGTAGAAGAACAGAATTTATCTCCCCTTTCCATAATGATGGTGTTAGAGTTACACTAAGGAGACAAGAAATCCTGATATGCTTTGTTTGCAGTGTTCTCAGGAAGCAATTAATGCTAACAGTCACGCAGGCTGAAAGTTGGAACATTGTAAATTCCAACCTGGGCTGCAGACTGCAGAGGCAAATTTTGAATTGATTCATACTTTCTGAAGTGATTTTTCTTGAACCTGAGATATCCAAAGTGGTTGGTGTCAACACAATCAATATGATCAATACAATCAGGACAAATTTATGCTCTTGGAAATAGCTGTTGATAAACAAGTGAAAGGCTTCCTGGGAAGAAGCAGGATTTTTGTCTGGGTTTGTGCTGGATTTTTTACCTTTGCTTGCAAAAAGGAGTTCTAATGACCACATCAGTCCACCACAGATCTGTAAATAGTGTGTGTGCAGCTCCATTACAACACATTTTCTGTCAAAACTAACAGTGCCATGCCAAGGGCTAAGGACTTGTAACTGTAATGTGCAGCATCAGGTAGTGATGCTACTGAGTTAGGTTTAAACCAGCTAGGGATATGGTAATGGATCCAGCACTTGGGGCAGCTCCTGGGTTCTTCTCAACTGTTCAGGGAAGCATTAATCAAACAAGGGGGAGGTCTGGAAGGGATTCTTGTACCCCTTGAACAAATATTTGGAAGCAAGCCTGCTGTATGGAAATCTCCAGTGACAGCAACATCTTTTCATGAGGATAAAATCATTAGCAAAGAAAAAAACAGAACACAAAAGAGTGCACTTGGGAAGATTAACCAATAGAAATGGAAAAGAAAATCCTTTTCAAAACTCAGTTTTGCTTACATGCTTTAGGCAAGGCCATTTGCTGCCCTCCAGTCTCAGAAGTCAAGTACTTGTATCTTTTTCAGCAGAATTATCAGTCATCCCTCCATTCCCTTGTGCCAAGTTGTTATTTTCTGCAATTGCCTTCAGCCCATCAAAAAATCTTATTGTTAGAGCTGCATGAGAAGATCAAATTGCATTTAAAAGGTGAGAAATAGCAAAGCTTTTTGGCAAGATAAAATGATTTTAAAGCCAAAAGGTGAGATGATGCCTGCATGAGTTTGCAATGGAGAGATTAGTTTTAAAGCTTGAAAAAGGCATTTCAGAAATTTCTCTTCCCAGTGCCACAAAAAACTGCATTTAGGACTTATTTTACATCTTCATTACATCACTTGGACATTTAAAGGAAGCCTAGACAGAATTCTGAGAAGCTGATTGCACTTCCAGTGAATAACAGCAGGAATCAGTCCAAGAACAAACATCTAAATCATGATGTTGCAGCAAGCCTTTTGCAAAGGGAGATGCTCTGCTGCCTGAGGCATCCACACACACATGCATTGAAAGCCCTGGTGGATTCCCCTCTTCTCTATCACATGTCATATCCTTGTGTCTCCTATACTTTCACACAGCATGGAAACCATGGACTGAAACTCAGGAACTCATTCTGATGACCTCAGATTGATGCCTTTCATCAAGGCACTTTCCCACATTTTCCCTTTCTGGAATGACACTGTTCTCTTTTGTGAGGTGATTGGAGATGTATGAATTCATCTCATGCATGAGTTGACTCATCAGTCTGAAGAGCAGTATGTTGGGGGCAAGGGATGAAAGGCTGGGTCCAACAAGAAGACAAACAAGAGAGAAAACCTTTTACAGATGCACTTTCTGAAGCTCCTCTAGAAAACTGAATGCCATGAAGTATTTGTCCATCTTTCTTCTTAATAAATTGCTTTTTTTTTAAAACAGAGCTACAGCCTTATTTTTATCTAACTTTACAGCAGAAATATTTCAAGGAATCTCTGCATCCAACCAAAACAAAGGAGATGTCAGAGTGGATGTTGGTGGGGCTGCCATGGGCAAGACACTACAACTTGATACTTAAGTATTTTTTTTTCTCTCTTGTCCTGAGAATAAAAGTCAAAGTGGTTCATTTTCTCCAACTATTTCCTTTGGATTTATTGTAATTGTTCCCAGTTAGAATTAAACAACATCTCTATCCTCTGAAGGGGACAGCTGGTATCAGTTATGGCAATGAAAGGGCCTGTAGAGAACAGCTGAAAATTCATGTTACTAAATTTTCCTTTTCTCATATTTTTCTGCCCAGGAATCTCAAAATAAACCTTTGGCAGCTACCTTTTTTGCTATTTTCAAATTGTCAAAAAGCTGGAAAAGGTCCTTATCCACTTAAATGGAAATATTATGGAAATCAAACTGCTTCTGTCTTGGCTTTCTTTCTAATAACAATGTAAATTGATTCATCTTTAAGGTGCAAGTATTATTCCTGTGGAGTTTCATCTAGGATGGCCAGGAAGAAAAAAGTAAAAATGGAGAAGTAAGATTCAATATTTTGGGCATAAAAAGCAAGAAGGAATAGGGATGAAACTCAGTTGGCTGGAAGATATTAAAGAAAAAAGAAAAGAAAAATATATTTTTCACTCCAATATGTTTATTCCAGCAATGATGAAGCATTTTAAGAAACTAATACCCCTAATCAGGAAGAAAAATGAACCTTGAAGCTTCCCTTGACTCAAGGAACTCAACACATGGCCCAGAGAATGATCTATAATGATACCTTTTCCCTGGTGCACAGGTATATGAGGGAGATTCACTGAGTACTAAGCAAGGAAACATGTCCTCTCCCAAAAAAAGGGAACTTCCAACCAACTACCTACAATGTCAGCATTAGTGATATCAGCCTGTTGTCTCCTCTGCCACAACTGTTGCACTTTGCACATGAAGTGATATTTAAGATGAGATTTTAATGGTGATTGTCAGCATTATGACATCAGAAATGAAAAGAAAGGCAGCAAATATTTTTAAATAAGACCACATTTTTCTATAAACAGCATGTTCAGAATAAATCTCAAAAGCATATTTCATCTCAGTCAGTTAGTTGGATATGGAGAATATGTAGGAAGCAGAAAATGGACAAGGTTTGATATTTTTCATTAAAAATGACCAGATTTATTGCCAAAAAGAACTATTACAGCAAGTCAATAAACACAGCATTGTGTTTCTCCTAAGTTCTACTAAAGCCTGTATTTTATTCCTCAGGTAATTTATATACAAAATGGGGAAAAAATATTCTGGTATGTTATCAAATAGAAAATTTCAGTGGAAAATACCTTTTTTTTTGGCTGAATTCTACTAAGGTGGCAAACACTTCACCTACTGAACTATAGGACAGGCTGACAGCTTTCCCAGAGCCACTTTTCCTTCTGGACCAGAAGCCCAGTGAAACTGTTTTCTTATCCAATATCTTCCTGCTTCTACTTGCTTTATGCTTATTCTTCACTCAGATTTCATTTCCAAGGGTTTATTATGGTTTTAAGGTCCATTGTCAAAAGGCATAGATATGTGCTGTGAAATTAGGGTGCTTGAAACTGGCTGTGGGCTTGGACTTCTGAATGCATCATGTATGTGTAAAGAGATTTCAGTGTGATTCAGAGTAAATAGTGTCAGAAAGAATGAGGAGGAATCAACTGCAGTGGACATAAACTCTAGAAATAGCTTCAGCTTATTCATTATGCTTTCAGCTCACATCTCAAACCAGCTATCCTTCCATTTAGCTTCAGTCACAGCAGCATATTTTTCCCATTCCTGATGGAATCTAGTTTATTACAGCACTTGACCTCTCTTCCTTCTCAGGAGATGCTTAATTCTTGATATAGGGATGGAAATGCTTAGCCACTTGGGAGACACAGACCTGACTTCTATTACCAAATGTGATTGATAAAATGAGAACTCTGGTTAAATGGGACTTTTGAGGGGCAGGGAGGTGGGCAGGTGGAGTCTGGATATGGTAAAGCTATTAAAACAATGTTAGGAACAACATGACCTGGGGAAAAAAAAAAGCAAAGACCAACAGATTGAAAAATCATATGCTGATTAAGTGTGATCTTCCATGAATGTGTTCAGATGTGTGCTTCTGCTGCAAAATCACTACACAATACATTGAAACAGCATGTTTTAGATGACATTCTGAATGATTTTCTAAATTAGGGCATTTTTTTTCCCCCAGTTTCCTAAGATGATATTTAATTATGGGAGATGTTTCCCATTTATTTACTAAAAGCTCCTAACTGCAGTGGGATGGTGGGATTTGCTACTGCTCCCAATCCAGCAGTTCATTCGACTCACTAAGCAGCAGAGTCTGCCTGCCACTTACCCAGGAGTGTGATGGATGGTGGAGATGGGAGCAGAGGAAACAGGGAGCCCAAGCACAGGAAGAAAGCACTTCAGTCTGCTCCCCAGACCCTCAGGTCAATTAAGAGGGTGGGAACTGAGGACTATCACCATATATGAACAGCAGGAGGCAAATCAAAAGCTTTGAGCAGGAGGTTGGGCAAGGTTACCACTCGAGGGCTCTTTCAACCAGAACAACCCTACTGTCCCACCCTCCTTTTTCTGAGAGGGGGGCAGTTACAAACCACTTCCTTCATGCAAACATACCAAGTGCCAGCAGTGAAAAGGCTACAATCCACGAGGATGTGGGAATAGCTCCTGCTCCTCTAGGGCAGCTGTGACTCTAGGTAGAGTTTACACTACTTGTATATCTCATTTTTTCAATTAGGGGTTGTCCAAAGGATGCCAGGTAGGTAAGAGAGCTCCCAGACCTACCACTGGCAGCCCTGTGGTTTAGATTTGGAGCCACTGTAGACATCTAATTAAAATATTCCTTTTTCTTGTAAGAAAATAATACTTGCAATTTGGGGGGGAAAAAAAATGGAAATGTCTGCTGGCTTCATTTGTGCTTGCTTGCACTTGGTGCTGTACAATTACACTGGAAGATCAATTTCACCTTTATTTTTAGTGATTTTCTGACTGGTTCCTGCACAACCTACACATGTGAGGCAGTTCAAGGGAATGGTTATACTCCTGTGGAACCTGTAGCAAGCTGACAGCACAGATACAAATTACCAGTGCTTCAAGAAAAGGTTTAGTTAGCAAAACAGACAGGGAAAAGGGAGAAGGAGCTGCCCTTAACCAGAATTTGCCTCAACACAAATAGCCATGATTCAAATCAATTAAAAGTTAATAATCCCATTATTATGACCCATAGGATCCATTGTGACTTCATCTTTCCTGTTTGTCCTTTGGCCAAAGGCTGAGGGCTTCAGTCTGCTGTCAGTTTCCCTCTGCGTGCTGCAAGTATCGGTGTTGATACACTGAGTCATTTAAACCGCGGTGTGCCCGAGGGCTGGGCACGTAAAATACTCAGGCAAGGCAATGGCTGCCACTGCCTCCTCCGATTAGCAGACGAGGAAGAGATGTCACCTACCCTAAATACACATTTAAGAGGAACTTGCTTAGTGTCAACCTTCATTAAGCTTCCAATGGGTTTATTAAGCTTTCCTCTTTGTAAAAAAATCTTTTTTCCAGGTGGGATTACAAGAGCACTATCTCCTCTACATTACATTCTTACAGCTCACAGTTGTCCTCCTTGTCTCTTCAGATGTATTCAGCCTCTCAGAAATGAGATGCATGTACCTTGGTCTATACTCTGATCTATCCAACATCTATGCACAACCCAACCCATCACACACACCTTTAGTACTACTCTCTGACCTGCAGCAGGCTCATCTCTGGGTTCTGCTACCTGCAACATACACCCCTGAGAGATCTGCTCCTACCAAGGGAGCCAAAGGTGTTCTGGAGCCTTTCCACATAATTAGTGCATTGGAATTGGGATTTGCAATTTTTTTGCAACAGGAAAACATGGCCTTTACTTGTCACCCATGTGTCTACCTGGAGAATGATTATCTCTTTTTCCTTCTGCTGGACACCTGCTTTAGCTGAAGATAGTGAAGGTGATCATTATGGCAGCAAATTGTTCAGCAGAGAAAAACAGGCAATACTTTTGTTCACAAACAGTGGGTAAATAGTAGGTGTATCTATGCTTAATCTACACCAAAGGAGCAAGCAGGATGCTCCTTGTCCTGTGTCCTTCTGGCTCCTTCTTGATGAAGCCTAGTCCCTAAGCAAGACTCCAGCAGCACCACCATCACATCGCTCTGGTGCTCAGCCTCCATCCCGTGGCAGGGCCATGGCACAGGCACTGCATCGAGCTGAGCAGCAAACAATATTTAGCACTCCCTGCATCTCCTGAGGAGCACAGTAGAGAAATGCTGGGGAAAATATTGCCTCAGTAGTGGAGAAAAAAAAAAGATTACAAAGTTGGTGAAGCCAGAAGACATATGAGGTTAGAAAGAAAAGACAATAGACAATAGGAAGGAGCCTTTGTATCCCACTGCCTATCTTGTAGCCAAGCTCAAAATTGCATGAGGAAAGAAAGGTGGTGAACTTGAGAGCTCTTCTTTTCAATACTGCACAAAAGAAAGCCACAGGTAGTATTTAGAGCACATAAAATTATTCTCAGCTCTGGAAACCATAGACTGAATCCCTACAGTCTGGACTTTATAAAAAACCAAACATAAGACAGAAACATAATTTCTTGTCTCATAAATGAAAAAAAAGTCATTGGAAATGTCCTTACTATGCTCAAAGAAAACCCTTGCCACCATCTCTCAACCTAAATACATTGAGTATTGTTACTACTACTACAGAGGTATTACTAAAAACTAAAGCAAAATAAATAAATCAGAACATATGCTTAAGTCTGTAAGACATCTATATATTGCACACTCCTGGTATCTTTATTTTCCAAGAGTGTTATATATGCTGTTTGTTGTTTCATTTCTTTGAGTTAATTAGCTGTCCAAATCTCTCCATGCTTTGGTCAGACAATATAAAATAGTAAAGAACTGGAGCTACACAAAGGGAACTGGATGAATCACTAAAGCAACCTTTCTGACTGCAATATAGATGAATTTTGGCCATACACATAAAAAGTGGGTATTTCAGAGAGAATGAAAAACTTCAGCAGTAGAAGTCTTCTATGAATATATATATATTTCTTTCTTTTTTTACTGTTTCTTGACTATTCTGTCTAAAGTACTGCATATGGTAAATATATATATATATATGAGTGTTCATCATTTAGTTCACCTGTAAAGATTTAGGTTCTCAATAAGAGGAACAAAAAGGAAGGAAATTTTCTGAACACATTGCTTGTAGGTCCAAATTTCCCTGTGGTTTGAATGTGGTGTACAGCTACCCACAGCAGGGAAGCTGGGATCATATGGAATAACCCAAAACACAATTCCTTTAGATAGTTTGCAGGAATTCAGTGAAGAGACTGAATCTCCCCAAGTTTTAAAGAACATCTCACAAGTGAGAAGTGTTAAGAAAGAGGCACAGAACTTTGTACAATTGTTGGCCACCCTGCCTCCTTGTTTGAACAGCAGTAGAGATTTCAGCCCCTGGTGTTGTGAGTTGTTTGAACTGATTCCTAGTTACAGTGTAGAAATCCACAAGAGAAAATCACAACATCCTGTACGGGTTTATACTTCAATTTGGGTCAAAGTTGGAAACTCCAGAAAGTGTTTGTGTGGCTTTCCACCATAAAACCCCCATTAAAAAGGCTCCCAGGTCACACACATGCTTTTAAAAACCCCTTGGGAAAGATCTTAGGAAAGCTGCTATTGACTGCAATGTGAACAGGATTCTCCACCTTGGTTTATAGTGTCAGTTTTATCTTTTCTCTTTTCACCCATAGTTTGACTGGAAAATGTCAATATTCCCCAATTCTAACAGCTTCTTAGTGACATTTCTATGGAATATAAATGGTTGTGAGTCCAAGTGCCTAAAGTGCCAAATGGAGAAAAACAGAACAAAAAAAAACCACAAAAAACCTCTTTTATCCACTTGGAGAAAATTGTTGGTTTTGCTCAATATCTGAGGACCACCACAGGTCAGAAGATTCTTCTTTGTTCTGCTTTATCTCATTTTGCAATGATATGGTTTCAGATAAAAGATACAGATTGCTTTGCCAGATGTGAAGAGAAAGAAAAGACACCTTTAGAGACAATAAGCTCATTGCCTTCTTTCAATAGAGATAAGACAAGCACATCTTACCTAAGACAAAAGGCTGAGACTGATACACTCCAAAGCTTATATGAGAGACTTAGGGATATCTAAGTCCTCAAACTGAACAGAGTGATGATAAATTATTAGAGATAAAATTGAACCAGGACTAATCACAGAAGCATTAAGGTTTGAAAAGACTTCTAAGATCACCGAGTCCAACTGTTAACCTAACATCACCAGGTCACCACTAAGCCATGTCCCCACCCACCACATCTACAGGTGTTATGAAGCCCTCTAGGGATGGTGACTCCATCACTGCCCTGGGCAACCTGGGCCAATGCCTAACCACTCTTGCAGGGAAGAAATTGTTCCTAATATCCAATCTAAACCAGCCCTGGCACAACTTCAGGCCATTTCCTGCTGTCCTGTCACTGGTAACCATGAAGAATAGACTGATCTCCCATCTTGCTACAACCCCCTCCTCCCTACAAGGTCTTCCCTGAGCCTCCTCTTCTCCAGACTAAACAACCTCAGTTCCCTCAGCTGCCACTCATAAGACATTTTCCAGACCCTTCTCCAGACCCCTTGACAATTATGATCTCCCAGCTTTATACTGAATATGACATCCATGGGATGGAATCCCTTGTTGGTCAGTTCAGGGCCACATCTCCTGTCCCCTCCTCCCTGCAGGTGCCACCTCTGGCTTACTGCACCCCAATGAGGGGCACAAGATTTAGTAGTGACCTCGTTCTGCACAGGAGCAAGGATAAGCAAGAGCCTTTCTGCAGCCCAACTCTTGGCACTAACTTTTCCCATCAAGTGTTGTCATTGCTAGAAGCAGACACTGCCTGTGAGAACACACTGTGAGCTGTAGAAAATGCATCACTGAGAAGAGACTGAGAAGTTAAATCACTGAACAGAATTAGTTCTGTTCTAACTCAAACCAGGACAAGATGTGATCAGGAGAGAGTTTTTCAGGGAATGAAGCATTAGGAAAAGGATTACTGAAGACAAGGCACTCTGGATGTGGAGGCTCTTTTGTAAGCTGTATTTTTTTCTTGCTTGCACTTGCAACTTACGTGGCTGCTCTCTCTGGATCTCTCTTTCAAATTCAAGAAAACAGAAGAAAAAAATGCTTTTTTCATTCATGCTCACATTCTGGCTTATAGAAGGAGGAAAATACTCACACATTTAGAGTCCAGAAGCAGAAACACTCAAAAATGTTGCTGCTCTCTAGCACAGAGGCTTTTCATTTAAATGGGTTCTATTTTGGTTTGGTTTTGTTTTTTAATTTGAGACAATGTATCACAGGGTCTGCTAGTTTGGCAACTATTGTATCATTTGCTGTGTGTCTGGAAGCCACAAGCATGTTTCAGGTCATTAAAGTCCTCTGTCAGAGGGAACTCTAATTCTTGTTAGTGTCACCTTGCTAGCGCTGAGGATCTGAAACTGTTGTACAATGTTGCAACACATAAGAAAAACCATGAAACCCCGAATCCAAAGCCAAATCCCATTTCCTGCAGCAGTTGGAACTCAAATCCCAATAAGCATCAACAGATACAGGTGCTGACAATAACCATAGCTGCAGCAAGATGCTCATTAAAGATACTGACTCTAACAGACCGCACTGATCTCCATGAAAATCACTGTCTTGTCCCTCCACTTGCTCATTAGGCTCATATTCAACTTGCTTATGCTGGTTGTCTCTTTGCAAAATAGCCTCTCCCTCCCTGACACTGTTGATCCCACTGCTGTACCCAGCACTGCTGTTTGCCTTGAAAACAGATTTGGGAAGTTGGAAGAACACACTGGGAAGGGTGTGTCTGTGTAAATTCTCCGTGTTCCCTCAGCTGGATCCGGTGTTATTGGAGAACAGGCACTGCTGAGTGCAAGGACAGTGATTTCCATTTACCTCCCCTTTGCTGATTCTTTTGGCAAGGTTCAGTGCAGCAGCAAGATCATAAAAATTCTGCCTCAAAGATAACATAGCAGTATATGAAGCAAAATGGGAAGTGAGGCACTTTCCCTCTTTATTACTGAGGATATGAAATAACTGAAAGTAATAACATGTTCCCCTGATTTGTATGGCAGGAATGCTGCAAAATTTGGACCCAAATTTCCTCTGTGCGAGGAAATGTGTTTGTGAGCATGTCAAAATTTGGTCTGAGACCAATTCAGAGCTTGATCCAGAGCACACTGAAATCAGTAGAAACTGACACAATCCTGTTGCACTCACTGAACGTCGGACCAACTTTGGATGATCCATATTCTCTACTATTCCTTCCCCTGCATAATCAAAACCACTTGTGTTCCAGGATATGCTGCAAAAGCTGCAGCTTTCATCTGATTGAATGCTTCTGAGAGCATCAAAGCATCTTCTTTTGCCTGTGCCACCCTCCTAGTGCAGGTACCACACTTACTACCTCGCAAAGCACTTGGCAGAGCCACAACGGCAGATGATAATCCAGAGGCCCTGAACATCACTGAGATAAAACTGGTGAATAACACATGAGTATTTCATGGAGTCATTTATATGCTTGATGGATATCTCAATTTAGCTGTCAGATGTGATAATTTAAGCTACAGTTCTAGCCAAAGGACTACATCTATTCTTTTTTTCATTATTAAACCAGAGATATAAACACATATAGAAATGAATACTGTAGTAGATAAAACCTACAGATACAGAGAAGTAATACTGCAGAAAATAAACTCCTTCTAGAGCTTGTGTGATGAGTATTTGCAACCAGTATTCAATCTGATATTCCAAATCAGTCATCTGAAATGACTTTATATACTCTGTACTTATGGCACTTTAAAAGTACAATTCATAAAGTAGCAATGTGTTTAATGTGATGCACTTGTTCATTGATCTGTTACTGAATGGTAAGTGAATAAAATATAAAATCAAGGCTTTTCTTTTGTCACTGTCTCAGATACATTTCAACAGGCTGGGTTTTGACCTTCATATGTTCAACTGGTTTCATGTATGGGTGTTTACATACATCAATAATCTATTTTACAAGGTAAAAATCAACTTTACCTTACATATTAGCAGGTTTAAAAAGAAATAATTCAATAAAAAGAGAGTCACATGTAACTTAATTCTCTTAATTAATATTTTTACCCCTGCACTGTCACATATCTCTCCCTTAATAAGGAATTTTATAGCTGTATTTATGCCTACACACCTGCAATCATACTTACAGAGATTTGTAGGTAAGCAGACCTGGAAATTCACATCTCCCAGATTAGAAATAAATACAGGTTATTAAAATTAAGCCCTATACCTGTCACCTGTCAGCATGCAGATTTCTCTGCAGTCTTTAGGTACAGCTACAGAAATCCAAAGTGCTTGTTTTTCCTAGTTGGATCTTACTCTGGGTTAATTACAATTTTGTCTGTTTAGTCAAAATTATTTTTTTTTAAAATACATATGATCTTCCTGGTTTTCTCTCTAATTCTTTCTGCTTACTTCCTCACCTACATTTTCTGCTTTCTCACTCAAGCCTCTGGCAGGTAAATGAGTTACAAATGCATAGAGTGTTTTGCACTTGGGAAAAAGAACAGCCCACTGTTTTGCTCTTGCAAGCCACCTTAACAGATTCCCTGTGAAGGACAAGGCAGTCCATCTTGAAGGCTATAATGCTATTTCACTCTGACATCTGTTCTAAGGTAATGGTATCTATCATTAACAATGTCATTAGTGACCACTTCCAGTCCATTGTTCTCAGTGTCTAAGCTGGCCATAAAGATCTCATTTTAGACACTTAGCTCTGTGCATATGCCCTTCCCTGACATGCTACTTGGGGGAAAACAGCTTTATGACTGGTCATGCTACAATCATTCTTTTTCATTTAAAACTACAGCATGTGGGATTTCAGATGAGAGGGCAAACTAATAAATGACATGGGATTTGACCATTCATTGCCATAATACTCAGCATCTTCTAATTAAGCTACAGAAGCCAAGCATTAGACATAGAAAATGAAATCAAAGGGAAGAGCTGAAGAAGTGCAAGCTGTTTTAAGTGAAACTCTGTGTTTATCCTTCTGTGTTGGCTGTTTTAAAAGTGTGCAAAGCACAGTCACAAAAAAATGACAGTCCTGGGCACGTGTGTTCAGAGCTCTGTGCCCTCCAGCAGAAACAGCAACCCAAACCTGAGAGCTTGCTCTAGTTTTGATGCATTTGGGAGCAAGATACAATCATAAAAGAACAGGAAATTTCTGTTCCAGCTGAATGGTTTCAAAGTTTGGACAGACTAGATAACACTGTTGACATGTTCAGTTGCTTATTCAAACTTTCTGTTGGTTATCCAAGTTTTCCCTCTGAACCAGAGCTGATTGCACACTTCAAAATGCTGTTTGCAAACATTCTGTTGCATTCTGAGCAGCTGCTCCATTCATTCATAATTTTTTTGCTGCTTTTTATTTACTATTCATGAACATCTGGACTATTAAGATTCTGCTTGCATAAATGGTTGAAGAATTGCTGTTCCCTGTATTAATACCTGGATAGCCTTCATGAAGAGTTTAACATTCACAGAAAAAACCCCAACATTTTTAACATTTGGGAATGTTTTCTTTATTTGGTCTGAATATTTTACTTGTCCAATTGGGAAGCAAAAATAACAGCACCTGATTTGAATGGCAAAGCACAGCTTCTAAAAGGAAATAGTTAATGAAGGGCTCATGGATATCATTTATTGTGCTAATAAAATTTCTTAGCACAAGCTTTTCATCAAAGACTCACTGCCAACAAATTAACCATTCTAAGAAGCTGGAGGAAAAGAGTTAAATCTTTGGCTTGTTTATTCACAGAAAAGATATTACGTATTTCTGTCAGGATACCCTTTTGAGGGCTGCCTACTGCTATCTAACTGTGAACTGACTTTGGTGTCTTTGAAGTGTTCCTGACTTCCCTCTGGGATTTATTCATGTGTTTGTTGCCAGGCTTTATATCCTGATGGGTGCCAGATGACAGACTCCTCGGCATTTTGGTAGGTACTTTGAGAATAAGATGTCTTTTACTACTTCCTTTTCTTTCCTACCCGACTCATCCTTTCCCACCCTGACTCTAAGCAGCTGTCATATGTTCCTCCTAGCTTTGTAAGCAAGGAGGATGAACGTGGGCGAGCTTACAAGATTTGCACACTCAGAAGTTTCAGGTTCTTCTACCTAACATCTTCTATTTTCTTGGGGCTTGAAAATTACCTTTCTGTATTTTTTCTTCCATTTTTCCCTATGGTAGAGTGAAAGTACACAGGAACCTTGATGTTCTGTATTGCTTTTTGAGACATTTAAATGGAGATTATGCTTAATCTACAGAGGAAACTCCTGCTATAATTATCTCTTACCTACATTTCATGAAAAAGGTGACTAATAAAACTACTTAAGAATAACATGTTCCAGATTTAACCTCGGTTTCCTCAAGCTGAAGCAACTATCTGTATCACTGAGCTACAGTGAATATCCTTTCTCTAATAAAATAATATTAACATCTTTAATATTACTATTTCTAAAATGATATAAAAAAGTCTCCTCCAGAACACACAACTGGGAGAGAGAGACAAAGAAAGGAGAAGTGCCAGCCACCTCCCCTCCTAGAGAGGCAGTTAAATGCCTAGAGCTGCAGTTAAGCCACTCTCCAGAACGGTGGCAGCCAGGCTGAGGTTTGAGCCCCTAAGCCAACCTGGTCAGAACCAGCACACTCATTTCTAACGGCAGGAGACACCCTAGGAAGCATCATCAGTAACAGCAGAGGCCAGATCTGTCACAGAGCGGTTAAGCTTGGAAGCGACCACTAGAGGGCATCTACTCTAACCTCCCTGTTAAGGTCTCCGAGAGCACATCGCTCAGGATTGTGTCCCGATGGTTTTTTAATCTCTCCAGAAAAGGAGACTCCACAACCTCCCCGGCCAACCTGGGCCAGGGCTTTGGCACCCTCACAGCAAAGAAGTTCTTCCTCATGTTTATGTGGAACTTCCCGAGCTCCAGTTTGTGCCCCTGTCCTATTTCTTGGCACCGTTCAGAAGAGCCTGGCTCCATCCTTGTGACACCCTCCCTTCAGATACTTCTATTCATTGACAAAGTTGTCTCTCAGCCTCCTCTTCTCCAGGCTGAACAAGCTCAGCTCCCTCAGCCTTTCCTCAGAAGGAAGATGCTCCAGCCCCTAACCATCTTGGTAGCCTATGTTCAGCCAGCTCCAAACTGAAACTCGTGGTAAACTGCCTCATCAGACTAGCCACCAGTGTCTAACACCCAGTGCATGTAAATCCAGGGGAAATGGGGGTTGTGATGTCTCTGTCAAGTTTTGCTGGTAAGAGTCCTTTCCAGCATCATGCTGTGCTGAGAGCGGTGTTGTGCTGCCCAGAGGCACAGTAACCAGGTGCTGTCTGTTTCAGCAAGAACTTGCTTATGAAACTAGATGTACAAGACTTTATTGCATCATTGTGTGCAGTTTTTTGGCATCAGACATTTTTGCTACCCTTGGGAGGCTCAGATTGTCATCAGAGACCCACTGGCACAGTTCTGGTTGGGAATTGGAGATAACAAAATATGAAATGTGGAATTCCTAAATTTAGACTCTATGAAAACCCACATGGCTCTAATTAAATATGCAGTTTACTCAGCTCCAGTTCCTTCAGCACTGTGCACCATTATCTGAAATAACTCTTTTCTGACACTTTGAAAAACAGAGTCGACATGGAAACATCCAAGTCATGTTGATGAGAATAAGAGTAAGAGCTAAACTACTAAAGAAATGCTTTGCATGTGAATATTTCTATACATTAACCTCAGTTTGGTAAACTAGGGCTTTTATTTAGCAAACATTAAGAGTCTCAAGATCTTTTGAAACATTTATTTGACATTTCCTCTGATGGCAAACTGTAACCTATTTCCTGCCTGGTTATACTTCTAGTACATCTGGTTATTTTATTTTAGAACCTGCAGTGCCTTAATACATAGACTTACAGCTACTGTAGACAAAGGGCATTCCAAAATTCAGATAAGCTTAGATCCAAATTCCCTACATTTATTACTCAAAGAGCCAAGATCAAAAAAAAGAGGAGGCACAAAAAAAGGAGAAAGAAGAAAGAGGCAAAAAGAAAGGAGAAAGAAGAAAGTTTAAGAAGGTGAAAGAAGAAGAAAGAAAGTCAAAGACAAAGAAAGAAGGCCAAACAAAGAAGAAAAGAGATCAAAGGAAGAAGAAAGATGGTCAAAGAAAGAAGAAGGTCGAAAGAGAAGCCCAAACAAAGGAGATGAAATAAGGTCAAGGAAAGAGGAAGGAAGGCCAACATAAGAAGGTCAGAGAAAGAAGATCAAAGAAGGTCAGCGAACATAGATGCTCAAAGAAGAAGATCAAAGAACGTTGAAGATAGAAGGTGGAAGAGGATAGAAGAAGATATAAGACAGAAGGTGAAAGAAGAAAATAGTGACTGAGGAAGGTCAGAGAAGATTGAAGAAGGTGAGAGATGGTCAAGGAAGATCAAAGAAGGCAAAAGAAAAGGTCAAAGGATGTCAAAGAAAAGGTCAAAGAAGGCCAAAGAGATAGGAAATAGAAGGAAAGTCAAAGAAGGACTAAGGAATCAAAAAAAGAAGAACGAAGGTCAAAGAGAGAAGGACAACAAAAGATGGCAAAAGGAAGAAGAAAAAAGGTCAAAACAATAAGAAAAAAAGTGAAAGATTAAAGAAAGTCAGAGACAGAAAGGCAAAGACAGAAGAAAAGGGAAAGAAAGAGGAAAGAACATCAAAGAGTGAATAAAGAAGGTCAAAGAAAAAAGAAGGAAGGTCAAAGAAGGAAGAAAGAAGGACAATGAAAGAAGGTCTTGTCATCTAACTAGTCTTAATTTCCTACTGAGAAATGTGAAAAAGGCCAAAGAGATGGAAACAACCAATACATTTTTTTTTCCCAATTAACAAGCATTAACTTTTTTGCAATTATTATTTTGTAAATGTTATTTTTAACTATTATACCTTGGGAGATAAAGTTAAATGTTGACATTTAGCTATTCTGCTGTCTATGCAAAGCTAATGAAATTGCTAATCAAACCTGCTTCGAAGCCTGCGTCATTAATATTTATAATGGCAGTGTGTCTGGGAAGGAGCTGCTGTTTGGAAAGATCAGCCTGCCTCTAAAGCATTGCCACCACACAAGCAAAGAGGAATAGACTTTGGAGTTCAGGATATTATTTAGAAATTATTATTTAGAAATAATATCCTGAGCTGCCAGGGAGCTGGAGTCTTACATCACCATAGCACTGGGGTTGAAGCCAATGGCCAAACTCCTACTGAACTCCTTAGGAGCAGGAAAAAAAATCCCTTAGTCTTTCCATGTTGTGAGGATATTCCTCATTCACCTGAAGTATTCCTCATATGCACCTCAAACACCATGTTGGACCTTGAATACTAGGCTCAGTTGTGGGGCTGTCACTGGAAGGAGGACTTGGAGGTGCATTGAGTGGTAAAAAGATGCTGCAGTTCTGTCTAAGTGACTTCTTTGGTCACTTGCAGCTTTGTAACAGCAGTGCCTTCAGTGAGACATTTTTGCAGTAAGGACTGTTGGGAGAAATTCTCTCTGGGCTTTTCTGCACAAAACTGTGTTATCTTAGTTCCTAATTTTCATCCAACAGAAAAACTAAACGATGACAATAAAACAATAACCAGCCTTATTTGAAACCTATTTTCAATAGAACTGTAAATGTTTCTCTTAAGACCATTTATTTCCTTGATAATTTTAGTTTCTGGCAATTCATTATTGTTTGTGTTCATACAAAGTAAGCACAGAGCTATAGATAGTAGAGATAGGCAGAAAATGTTGAATTGATCTAATCCAGACCTTCTCATCCTTTAATGCATAATTATTTCCTGAGTTTAATTTTCTAGATATTATTTTTATTATAAATACACAGATAAGAGCTTAAATTGCCTGTCTTCAAATAAGTCTTTTGCAGTATTTTTCCATGACCATTTTCCATTGAACAATTATTCAATGTCAGAATTGTTTTCCTGATAAAAGCCTAATTTCTTCTTTTCTTAATTTCATTCTACAGTTCCTCACTTTTCAGAGGGGTGTAGCCCTAAATAATTGTTTTTTCTTGCTGATATTGAAATGGCCCCTTTCAAAATACTGCAAAAAGATTTAGCTTCAGTAAGAATGAGACATACTGAAGAACATGATCATTCTATATATTTTTAAAAGAAAAATGTCACTCTTGGCAATCAGTCTGTTTTCAGGCAGCATTGTCTTGCAAAATCAAAAGCAGGTTTGCTGCTTCCTATTACCTGCAGGCTTGTCAGAGCTGAGAATTCACATATGAGTGACCTGGGGATTCACTTCTCTTCTTTTATTAGGTGTAGGCAAGAAAAGAATGCTTAATAGAGCACATGTGAATAATGATGCTGGAAAAATGTGGCATTTTGCTTGAATATCAACTGTTCTATCCTCAGGCATATTCATATTTTTAACACAAAGTGCATCTTTTAGAGGCAAGATGAATGTACACTGTGAATTGGACACAGGAAGAAGCATGGAAAGTTTGCAAATAATTATTCAAATGTGAAATTACAAAAATATTTTATCCCTGGGATTTTGTTATATAAAGTTCAGCATACACCCAGCACTCCTGCAACAAAATGCTTTTCCTTAATAAAACTTGACTTTGGCAAGGATCAGTTGACTAATTTGTTCTTCAACATCCCTGGCTTGAAAATCAGAAGACTAATGATGCAGTCAGTAGATACTTCTCAGTTTGTACAGGTTTACCCAAGGCAATGGACATCTGTTTATGAGAGATCACACTGAGAAAATGCCTACACAGTGTCATCTTTCATCTTAACAAGTAGAGGAAATAACAATTAACATCCTTGATTTATGGATTCCACCCCCTCCCCCCACCCCAGATTTGTGTGTAGTTTGTCAGCTCTTATTTTCTTTAATATCCAGAATGGATATTGTTCACTATTAATTATCTTTCTTCTTGTGCTTTGAATTTGTACCTTATTCTGACTGGAATGACAGAGTTGTAGTACAGCTAACAAGAAGCATTAAGAGGCCTTTTAAATGAAAATAGGAAATATTTCCATGCACAGTTTTGCTAAAAAGAAGGAAGAAATAAATTGAACAAAATCTGTAAAATTTTATGATGAAAACTGTTCTCTGAAATTGGCTTAAAGAATCCTTAGGTGAAACATTTTGTGGGTTTTCTTTTGGTTTGTACATTTGACATTTCTTTTACCAATGAAGTTGGCAGTGAACTGAGAAAGCAAAACACTGTGGAAAAACACATGGCTGTTGAGAACTTTGTTGGTGCAATGGCAGCTCAATAGGAAATGAGAGCCTGCATTACCCTTTCCTTTCAGTTCCTGAGAGTTTCTAAACCAACCTATTGAGGTCTGGAAAGCATATCAAGAACCATGCCAGTAGTCATCAGCACTCTGATGCTGATGGGTAGTTTTGTGTTTATTCAGGAGGTGTTCTTTTGGGGGGAGGTATGTTGCAGCCCTTGCAAGCTTGTCTTAAAAATCCCTATGAATGATCCCTGCCAGTGGTTTGTAAGAGTGGGCACCAACTTGATGTCTGACCTAATAGTTTCTTTGGAAACTACAAATTTCTTCTATAAATGCTGCTTTAATCACAAACCAAACTTGTTCTGATAAATAAACCATAGGGGGAATCTGAATTCATTTACAGTCCCTGATAGGAAAGAGCATTGAGGAGACTGAAGCACCAAAGTAGGAGGTGTAAGAATAAAGGATTATTTCTTAAAAGCCTTCAAAAGAAATCTTTCTCTCTTCACTGTTAGGAGAATCATCCTAACACTGACCCTAGATTTCTTGTGCTTTCTGCCACTTCTTCATTTTCATTAACACTCTCTCTCTCTCTCTCTAGGTAAACCTTAAATGAGTAGTGGGAAAGAAAAGGACAATCTCCTGTTATCCCCCAAATCTACCTGACTCAGCAGAGCCATCCTAGACAGACAAAATCTTAGCCATAAAAGTTCTACTGAACATTGGAAGGAGAATTGACTTTTCAGTAAAATCTGGAAAGGTGCAATTTGTTTGGATGATCTTTAATAACCTGAGCCCAGTTTGCAGTAGAAGATGCTTCGTATGCAAGGCTGGACACTGAAGATTAGGCTCTGCAGAAATGCTTCAGCTTCACCATTTCAACAGAAAACTCACTAAGGCACTGGCACTTCCAGATATGAAATGTCAAGAGCCAAGACTTATTATTATTGACCTTTGGTGGGAGGAAAGAAAAGAGCAACTTTCTCTTTTCTCCCAGGTATCTTTGTTTCTTACCCTGTGCAGTTCCACCAAAACAAGGAAATGGGCAATGCAAACTGCAAAAAGCCTTGCACAGAAGCAGAGCATCACTGAGGTTGGAAAAGACCTCCAAGATCATTGAGTCCAACAGATATCTGAATGCTTGCATATGAATATTGGGGAAGAGTCATGTAGGAGTAGACCTGTGAGTTCACAGAGCCAGCAGCGTCCTCAGGTGGCCAAGAAGGCCAACAGCATCCTGGCTTAGATCACCACTAGTGTGGCCAGCAGGACTAGGGCAGGGATTGTCCTCCTATACTCAGCACTGGTGAGGCCACACCTCAAATCCTGGGTTCTGTTTTGGGTCACTCACTCCAAGAAGGACATTGAGGTGCTGGAGTGTGTCCAAAGAAGGGCAATGAAGCTGGTGAAGGATCTAGAACACAAGTCTTGTAAAGAGAGGCTGAGGGAACTGGGGTTGTTTAGTCTGGAGAAAAGGAGGCTCAGGGGAGACCTTCTCACTCTACACCTCCCTGAAAGGAGGTTGGAATGGGGTGGAGTTGATCTCTTCTCCCAAAGGCAAAACTCACAATAACTGCACAAGGCCAGGATTTCATAGTGAATTCTCCTGTCACAAGCTGCCTTTTTTCATTCCCTGGTCTTTACATCAGGAGAATGGAGGAATGTTTTCATTCTTTCAAGTGTTTTTAAGTTACTCACTTCTCTTTGACATACAAAGCAACCTATGCAGAGTGAAACCAAAGCCCTGAATTTTGTGACTGAACATGAGAATGTATTAATAGCCTGTAGCCTATGTTAGTCTCTGCTTTTGTATCTACACATAAATATTCCAGCAGCTATGTCAACATCTTAGTTTTCCTTCCCTCCTGAAGAATGTTAACCAAACTGTTCTAAATATGTTAAAACCAAAGATGATGGATGGTAAGTCATATAAAACATGGCACAGCTCAACTGGCTCATTTTTCATGAGTTTAGTTTTTGTTCTTATTGCACAGTTTACCTGGGTTTGCCCCAAACCACTTTGTAGGTCTTAAGAGACAGATCTCATTAAATATGTTTTACTTTTCCATAAGTGTGATATTTCAAACCAATGGCTTTAACCACAAGTATCACTGGCTGTGCTTGATTCACTGTGGTTTTCCTGGAAACCCTTCCAAGAGACTAGATTTCAAAGTTACTACCTATGACTCAATGCACATAGATATTACTATTACTGTTGTGTTACATTCATATATGTATATCTGCAGAAGCAATAAATGTGGTGTATCAAAATAAATACAGAGGAAACATGAAAAGTATGGATGAAAGAGAATGTAATTAATGTTAGTTTAGCATGCTTTGCAAGTATAAATGTTGCATGCAAGTCAGTGAAGAGGAACACAAGATTGTTCCAGCAACCATGACTTTGAAAGTCACCCCAAGCTACTCAGACAAGTTAGTTGCATCTCAGAATTGTGAACTACCTGAAGTGAAGACATCATTCTGTGTTTGTTTTGGGCTTTTAATTTCTTGTTAAATGATAGGTTTCCACTAAGCCTTTTAATTTCCTAGAAAGGAAAACAATCTCTGACTGCAAAGCATGTTATCAGCTAACTTAATTTCTTAACCACAACAATATAGACTGCATTAACCCCACAGAAAAGATGACACCAGAAAACAGCAATGACCTTGATGTGTGCAGGTGACACAGAAGTCAGTGGGACAGTGGTCACAAGGAATTGCTCCAACTCCTGGAATTCTCAAGGATTTGAACAGGCAGAAATGCCAGTGCTCAGTGGCTAAAACTCTCACTGCTCCTATGCTGCTCAGGTGTTAGAGCCAAATACTTAAAACCTCAGGCACAGATGTAATAGCCAACAGATCTTCTTTCCCCCTGCAGTGCACAGAGACAGGCCTGAGTGCAATGTAACAGAAGACTGGAAATCTTTGCCCTTTACAGCTAAAAGGTTCTTATGGTGTCAACTGAGAGATAGTCAAAGACAGAATAGTAAACAGACATGGTTTATCCATGCTATCTATTCCTCACAAATATAAGCAGACCTGCATGGGTTTTCCTTGTATTGAGTAATTTCTCTGCTGCTCCAAGATTTCCTGTTCTGCCACCTCTGGTGTGGGAATGCTTTATCTTCTCTCCCATTTCAAAATTAACCCCTGTGTGCTAAGGCAATTGCCCTTTACTAACCCTTTACAGATCATGTCCTGCCCCTCAGCTGAAGCTACCTATCAATTTTTACTACCAACTATCCAACTGCCAACATCCTAATCAATGTCACTCAGATTTGGCAGTGCTGTGTATATAGACATTAATTTATAGACCTGTTACATATCTGTGAGAGTGCTGCCTTGGACTATTACTGCTGTCACTGGGATTTGGACAGATTTAACCTTTCTAAAAGTGATTGTAGAATCAATGGGTCATTGGCCATCTATGCAAAGATCTTCTGTTCTCATTTAACATTTTTTTCCTATTATTGTCTTTTTAGATCTACTAACCTTTTCCTTACAGTATATCTCATATTCAGACATAAGTTTTATAACCAAGTCCCACTTTTAGTATAAATTTTTTTCTATTTGCAGAAGCTGTTAAAAATATTTTTTTCAGTGCTCTGTTCAATTTATGAGATCCCTCAAATCCCCCAGATTTTGGCTGTAGAGGAATGCCACAACTCAAGGGGTTCATGTTTCCTTTCTTCCCTCATATCTCTGCAGACAGAAGGATTGCCTTTTCAGACATGACCATACTTGTGTAATATTTTCCCACTTCCTTTCCTGCAACCCCAGTGATTTTTTTATTCCCTGTTTCACGTTTCCTCGCTTTGGCCAGTCTCCAGTAAGCTCTAAAATGATCTCCTGATGTTTATATTTTAATCTTCAATCTTGCTTTGCCTTTCCCTCTTCATTTTGTGCTCTCTCTTTCAGGTAGTAAGATGTTCCTACAAGTTAATCGCCTGTCACGGCCCTCTTCAGACTGGCATTATGCCATAAGGCACCGAATGCTCCCTGGCATTTCGGTTGGAACATGATTCCAATGAAGTTCAATTTGCTGAATTCTCAGTCACTAGCCTAGGTACAGCACACACTGCACCAGAGATGCTGACTCTGGCCCTGTTAGACCACGTACAAGATCTAACAGTGAGAAGTCACAAAAATAACTGTATTTACCTTGCCAGGAGGAACTTGCAGGAAAGGGCATTTGGGGGTGGATCAATGACATGATAGAGGTTTAGATCTTGCCTGCTCCAGAGATAGTTTTGACATCCCCTACCCCCGTGTTGACCCGTACAGGAGAGAGGTAATTGATGAGAGCCTGTTACTGAGAGCAAGTTATGATGCTCCTCTTGTCCATCAACACAGGCAACCTCATTTTCTCCTCTGTCTAGAAAGCTGTTCCTCTCAAACACCTGCAGTTCATCCATTACTTTTGCATGTGAGCTGCTTGGACACGGTGTTGTTCAATATTCCCAGGATGTCAGTGTCAGGAATAAAGGGTATTATTATTATTATTACTATTATTATTGCTATTAGAGTATTGACTGTATAGATTTGGCAGTGCAGGAAGATTAACTCCATAGTCCCCAATTCTTTAGTTTATTTCTAAGCAATTTCCCAAAGATGTTGTAACTCTAAGCCTGATACAAATTTAGGGTATGAACAATATATTAGCCTTTTCCCTATTATTATTCATGACCAAAATCCAATAACACGTATACATTAGCCAGCTGGTTTATGATTTAGCTGAACATTTTCTTTCCTCCATTTCTTTTAGGGATGCCAATATACTTATTATCATTATTACTTTTTAAAACTACTGTTGTGTAATTTTGTCTTTTTCTTTTCCATTGTTCTATTTAATCCATGAAATGTTGCCACCCTCTTGAGGTCCCTCCTCACAATTATTGTTACTCCCCTGATCACTCTTAGAATACTGTCACATCTCTAGGGCTGGATGAAGTGTAGCTCAGAAAAGAACTAGGTTTTTTAAAAGTAACAGTTTCTGTATGTTTGTTGGTGGAAAATGTATCCAAAACTCTCACAGGCTTTCGCTACATCAAAATGATTACAAAATAGATCAGTTTGATACATTTCTGCCTACTGGCTGTGTGAATTTCTTAAGACTTTACCAAAGGAAAAGGTCTTTGCTGAGGAAGAATTTTATAGAACATATGAAGAAAGTGAGGGACTGATTTTGCCCAACTTGGATGTTTGAGACACCACTTTCAGCATCTCTAAGGTGTCAGTAAAAAACAGCAAAACAAATGAATTCCATATTGTGTCAGGATTGCAAGGAGATAAAGGGGTTAGTAGTGGCTGACCTGCACTATCTCCATTAACCAAAGAGTTCACTGAACTGTGAAGAACACTTTGGATAGCTCTATGTAAATGTACAGGTGGGCAACGAAAGCAGCTTGAAGACCAGCAGATACTCAATAGTTAACAGTTAAAGAATAAAATATGCACCAGCAGACACAAGAATCCATTTGATAAATCTACTAGGATCCAAGAATGATGGTTTTTTACTGAAAAACAACATATATATTTATATTACAAGATATATTTTACACTACAGCTTTACTGGAGACTTACTGTCTCTTCTATTTGTCTCAGTTTCTTATTGGAATTAGGAAACTCTCTTGCTGGTCCTTTGGCAATTCACTGTTTATATCCCCTAAATAGTAGCTGTGAACTTTTTACTCAGATACAGACAGGCAATAGAGGTCTGACATAAAACATATGAAATAATAATAATTAACTAGACAAACACAACAGGATTGGCATTCACAGGACCCTGTGCTTCTGTGTGTGCATATGTTAGAAAGTTCCAGAAGCAAATCTCAATTAAATCCTAGCTTGGAACAGAATATACCTTGGCTCTCTACCACATTTATTTGTAAGACATATTTCCAGACCCCACCCCCCCACCCCCCAAGATCTTGATAGACATAGGGGGGAAGAGTCCATAGAGAAAGAGAGGTTTCACGTTAAATTACAATGTTTAAGCAAGCTAAACTATATAAACCCCAGTCATGTGCATAACCCTTTCTAAATGCTTCCAGATGCTGTCTGCAAATAGTTAGCTCAGGGTGAGCATGATATTTAGGTAAGTATCACAAGTGTAATTTATTTGTAGATGTGGTAACTCCTAGTCATATCACCTTTGACAAACCAAGCCATCAAGGGACTGAGTAAAACATCCTTCACTGATGCCTCCATCCAGTTCCCCTGAAAGCTGACAGAAATATTGGGCTTCATTCTGGTGTCTCCAGAACCTTTCTGCAAAGCCCTGCAGATGTTTCTCCAGGGTCACTGCCTTGGGCACACACAGCATACACATAACTCACATACCCAGGCAGCTGGGGAAGGCTAAGCAGAACCAGCCCATTGAAACACAACCAGGTGCATTTGCTCTCTCTCTCCCTGCTCCCCCTAAAAGCCTTCAGAGAAGGATGAATGACAATAAAAGGAACTAACAGAACGTGCTGACTAAAAACTTCAGGGACTTATAGGAAACGCTGGCTTTGTTATTAATGACACTGTCAAGAAATCAATGAAGATTGCATGTTTCTGCTGATAATATCCTGGACTACATTCCTCACTGGCAGCTTTCTGTGTTACTTAATACAATTGCCCTGTACTTGGGTATCATGCCAGCAAAAAGCAGGGAGACCTTTCAGCACTACAGAAGAGCATATTAACATGTGCATTATGCTCTGCCATAGACTACAGGGGTCCAAAAAGCAGGATTTATCTTTATGTGGCTGCTTGCCAGCTCCCACATACACACATCAGCAATCCAAGCCTTGGTTTTTTTTTCTTTTGCTTTTTTTAAGGGATAGATGAGCTGTCAATAAATGGGAGGAAGACAAAGTCTGCCTTTCTCATTCTATCCCCACGAGCACGTGCTACTTTAGATCTCAGAAGGAAAGGAGAAATATAAGATGTTTGTCCCCTGGCTTTATGTAAGTAATACAGGGAAATTACCAGACATTGTAATTGCTATAATGAGCAGTTGCAGAACAGGATTACATGTTGCCACTGGTTCTTAGAGTTCACCAGTTGCTGATACTGTTGCCCACCAACAAAACATCTGACATGAATGCCTAGGCTATTAACTCACCCTTGGAGGAACGTGTCTTACAGTCCCCATCCTGCTTGTCAAGAGGCATTTGCAAGTCTCACAATGAGTTTAATGAATTCTCTAGTGCTTGCACTTTCAATTTCCATCTTTTCTTTTTAATCTTTAGTGATTTTAGCAGCAGTGTCCTGGGAATGGTTTTGGTACAAAAAACTCTTATAAGGAAGAAAGCAGGGTGACATTTAATTAACAAAATTAATTAGTGCTAAATAGTGAAAGAGCATTCTCCAGCCATTTATGAGACAACAGCTGAGAATGGAGGAATGCTGAGGATGACAGCTGGAAATTGTGCTCAACTAAAAATTAAAACACATTCTGAGAATGTGGGAAGAAATATTTTCTACACTAAAATTTTCCATGATCTTAAACTTCTGTGATCCTAAGATCATAATGTGGATTTTCAGCTTTTTCTCTGAGGTGCCACTCTGACAATTTTCCACTGGAGATATGACAGCCTATATAGAGAATTCAGGATTCCTAATTCAAGATTGCTTCTCTTTTGTGGCCCTTTAGAAAGTATCTGCAGAGCCTCCCTTCTCCCAAGGATTTTGTGGAACACAGCTTGATGTTCTAATCATGTCATGGAATATGAAGTTTAGTGAAACCCAGAACAGAATGAACTACATCCAGCATTCCCACTAATTAGATATTGTGTAGTTCTTGTACCACATTACTTTGATGAAGCAACTGAAAAGATGTTCTTAAATGGTAAAAAAGCAGCAAGTGTGCTTTAGGGTAGAGATTTTTATTATCATTTTTAACTCACTTCTGTTTACTGTTTTTAACTCTCTACAACATAAAATCAGGGAATAAATCCCACAGTTTAATCCTAGCCTAGGATTGTTTTTTTTATTTCTTCTAGCTGTGATGTTTAGCACTAAACAATCTAAAGTCAACATATTGTAAATTAAGATAAAGCTGCAGTCAAACAATGACTTCTCTGTAGAAAGCTGTGAAAAACAATCCTAATGTATATACAGAGCTCTTCAAAGACAAAGGGCTGCCAAGGAGTAGGTGTAGTCTCTATTCACAGCAAAGTGTTTGTTCATGTATTCTAGAAAGAAGGCAATTGTCTCTGGGCATGCAGGTAGTCTTATCTCTCTCAAGATGCACTCTCATGTTCTCTGTAAGCTTTTCTCCTTCACAGGAAGAACCATCCTGCCTGGCTGCATCTATGTCACTCTGAAAGAGACATCTCTCCAAGACACTGTCCTGGCAAGATCCAGCTGCATGCCAGTCTCTATGTAAGTGTTCTTAAAGACTGACATATTCCTTATTTGATTTACTAAGGACTTGGTAACTTAAACCTCAACATTGGTCAGTTCATTTAGCCTGTTTCTGTTCACTAAAATCCATAGCAATATTGAGCTCTTTTCCTTTAAAACAGGCCTGGATGAAAATTGGTGTGTAAGTTCTCCCAGCTGCTCCTCACAATACTTGTGCTCTAGGTCCTTCACCAGCTTTGTTGCCCTTCTCTGGACACACTCCAGCACCTCAGTGTCCCTGTTGGGCTTCTTGGTCACCTGGGCTGATGTTCTCAAGCTTCAGCTTTCTTGAGCTTTCCCTTTTTTCTGTACTTAAGATGGATAATTTTTTAAAAAGATAATCTAATTATTTCCAATTTTCTGAAGCTCTGTTCTATAAAAGGTTGGGGGGGTGTTAAATGTTGATATTAGTTAAAGGAAAAGTTGAAGCCTAAAAGACTATTGAAGATAGTCTCTACAGAAAGGACACACAGTAGATTGCTTAAACAAAAATCCAGTGTCTTAGTAGTATGCAAAAGTATTTACAGAAAGATTAGGGATTTTATAAAACAAGGAAACAACAGAGTGTGCTGGGAGCTGGGGATTTTAGATAGCCACATGAAAAATATATGCAATATTCCCCAGAGTAAGCTCTCACATGTTGATGACATGTGCCTTCTACAAGACAAATATAGAACCAGTTATGGAGTACTCAAGGAAATGGAGAGTGACATATGGAAAGGAAAATATATGTAGTTTATGATCCAGCTGCCATAGAAAAATTATTGTCCAGAGTAAAAGAAAGGTAATCTGAAGACTCTGAGCAGACAGTTGTAATCACATAATACTTGTTGCCTTAAAATGTAATCCAAGGGGGTTTTTTTCCTCTTTAATGTAAGAGATGAAGCATCTTCAGGACTTATATTTATTTGATGTTGCACTTGACATTGCAAGCATTTGTGAACCTGCAAAAGTGCATATTTTTAGCATGATTAAACAAACAGAATTAAGAAGACTTTTACTGTTTGCAGGATCAGCTCTACACCTACACTTAGATACTTATGTAGACAGAGGTTCCTGTAACTTTCCTTGTCTTCACTGGGAAGTATTTCAAACAGTGAAAATACTGGCCTATCTCAAATCATTTTAAAAGTCAATGAAATGATATTGTACAAGTAGATGCACTCCATATTTATACTGTTTTCACAATTCTGAGTTGTTGAGTGAGATCTCATAGTTTTGGCACTTAATGGTAATAATGAACTAGTGCCCATTGCTAGAAAGAAAACAACAATGGGACTTTTAGACCCAAACATGCCTTCTCTCCCTCTCCACACTAACCAAAGTGCTCTAAAGCAGCTCTAAGTCAGCCATTTCTACTTGAGAGTTTTTAGA
Organism: Galbula dea; assembly: GCA_013399015.1. NCBI lineage: Eukaryota > Metazoa > Chordata > Aves > Piciformes > Galbulidae > Galbula > Galbula dea. Next base: position 313,511 of record VWZX01005505.1, read on the forward strand.
GCTGGAAGTATTAACCTGATTCTTCTGAATTTCCAATCAGCAAGGAACAGAATACCCATTTAGAAACTGTGTCTCTCGGCACCCATCAAAGGGTTCAAAATCGCTTTGATGGTGTCATCTCTGTAGCCCACACCTTATCGGTCAGGTTTTCAGTGGGCATAGAGTCTGCCACCAAAAAGTATTAGCCCACTGCTACTTTCTTAGCCAGTTAATTACATTGGCTTAAGGCTACCTCTGGGTTCTTTTGTCAAAGCTAAATTTAGCAAAATTTGGGAAGTGAATATATTTTACTTTTGTTCTGTTTATCTGACTAACTCTGACTGCTTCCTTAGAGACTTATCTGAGAAGCTTTCCATCCTTCTCTTTGCCTTTGATCAAAGGCTGTCAGAATTTACTTCATTTACATTTCAGACCCACTGATTAAAACCACGTCCTCTGGGTTATGAAGTATTGTTGGATGACAGAACTAAGACAAACTGTTCTAACTTCCTCACTGCATTGTATTACCTTAAGATTTTTATCACCCTGCTATTATGCCTTTCCCATTTCCACACGCCTGCTCAGGGAAGGAGCTTTTCTTGCTGCAGAAGTCCTGATAATCTCTAGTTTCAGCTATCATTAATTTTTTCCATTATTTTAATCTAATTAGGAAAATGACCAGTGGAGTATATTCACAGTATAGAACAGTACAGACAAGTTGACAAATGACTCTTGGTCCTAGGGATATCATTACTGTTAAAAGTACTCTTAGTGTAAAGATAACCTGATGCCTGCTGGGAGCATAACTCTTTTTCAAATGTTCTTCACCATCTACAGGATCACCTTTTTTTGTGGAAGCCTATGAACAGCACACACCACCTATGGCACTTTTAATTTAGAAAGGATCAGCTCTTGCAGCTGAGAGATAGAAAGCCATTTAGTCAGAATAAAATCAGTAAAGAGAACACTTCTTTGGCTGGTCCTTCAGTGAGGTCTCTGTTTTGTGTTGTTAGTGATGAGTAAGGTTCGTGACGTGACATTTCCTCAACTGAATCTGTGTCCCTTGATAACTTCTTAACATCCTGGGCTTTCTCCAGAACTCCCTTTTCCTGAGAAGGGTTCAGTTAAGCTCTTATTAAACTCATATGATGTCACAGAACACTGACAGAATAAACTCCCACAGCTTGGTTTGTCTTTAGTCTTTCCCATCCTCCATCTTCTGGAGCAAAGGTTTTCTGCTGAGAGTCTTACACTTGCACTAGCTTTGACAACAGACACCTTCTAGAACCATAGAACAGTTTAGGTTGGAAAGCACCTTTCAAGGTCATCTACTCCAACCCTCCCTGCAGTCAGCAACTAGATCAAGTTGCTCAGAGCCCCAAACAACCTGACCTTGAAAACCCCCAGGGATGGGACATCTACCACCTCTCTGGGCAAGCTGGGCCAGTGTTTCACTACCCTAATAGTGAAAAATTTCTTCCTTATATCTAGTCAAAACCTCCCCTTTTCTAATTTAAAACCATTTCCTCTGGGCCTATCACTGCAGCCCCTACTAAATAGTTTATCCTCATCTTTCTTATAAACCCACTTTAAGTACTGAAAGGCTGCAAAAAGGTCTCCCTAGAGACCCTTTCCTTCTTACCTTGCAATGATAAGCACAAAGATGGGAAAAATACCTAAGTACAGTCTCTTCTGCAGCACTGGCAGATCAGTTGGACAGGCAAGTGTTTGACTAACGTTTAATGGGATAGCTAAAAAAAATAAATTACACATGAGCTTTTGCTGCCATTATTCCAGTGCTCTGCATTGTAACTTGGCTTTTAAGACTCTGCTTTTTCAAAGGTCACTTAAGCACTTCATTCCTTTGTTTTCCTTCTGCCTCTGCATCAAGTTTAGGGTTATTGTAGCCAGAAAAATCACCCATTTCTTTTTCTGCCAATTGTGAAAATCTGCTCAAGATTACAAATTTACTCTCAGGAACGAGACTCAAATTTCAGTGACATTATTACATTCCACATATTCCTGGGGTTTTTTTGTGTTTGTTTTGTTTTGGTGGTTTGTTTGTAGGGGTTTTTTTTATTTGTTGTTATTTGTTTGTGATTTTTTTCCCCTTCAACATTTGTGCAGCATCCTGCTAATAGTTAGTCTTGATAGTCACGATGAAATTTTAAAGTGGTTTACTTTAGGGTGGAGAGTGAATACTGAAACTGCCTTTTGTGTTAAGAAAATAATAACCATCTCATTCTCCTATGAGGAGATAGAGTGACTAATTGTCAGATGTCTGTTGTTTTTTCCAGACTTTTAAATGCTTTCACCTGCAAACCAATACTTACAAAAGCCATTAGGGTCCTATACACTCTAGTGTACACTGCAGGTGCAGATATAAGGACTTGACTACGAGTTTTAAGTTTGCTTTTCTTGCTATTTACATAAAAGTGATTTTTACTGGTTTGGTTTTGGGGTTTTGTTTGTTGTTGTTGGTTGGTTCTTTTGTTTGTTTGTGTTTATTTAAGAATTCCCTTCTTAAGGACCATTCAAGGACTACCTCTTTTCATTCCTTCTTTACCTGGAATTTGTATGTTTCTATATTAGATACAGACAAAATACCTGTGCAAATAAATATATAATAACTCTCATGATTATGGATAACATATTACAGAACAATACCTTCATAATGATTTAAGAACTTACAGGGAGAACAATAATATCTATTCATATTACACTATGTTGTTAGAGTGTGCCTGTAACAGTGTACACAATTATACACTGAGCTAGTTACATCATTAGCATCATCTTGTACTTAAAAGGTCAAGGGCTTTGCTAACAATGAATGCAAATGAGGAATGGAAAGATGTAAATAATTTTTGCACCTCAGGCACTAAACAGATTAGTTTGCCTTAAACTTAAGGAGCAGTATAGCAGAATGCACTGTTCTTGAACACACAATAATAACTATGCATGCATATGTTTCAGAACTTTATGGCAAAAATCACTGTGTGAACTTTCCAGGTAGGTGCCCTTTCACTGGGGGAGATTTTTCACAGCTCCTGCTCCTTCAGACTCTGCTCATTTATAGATTAGGCCATTGAATGAGTGAAACAAGTATTTACCCAATAGATATTTGCATTCTGTCTCAGTGTATACAAATATGAAGTAGAAGGATGTGACTACTGGAATCCAGGCAGTTCATTTCATTCAGCATCATCTCACAGTTTCATTGACCAATCAAAATGAAAATTATCTTTAATAGCCAATACCACACAGTGCCATCAACATGTGAAAATTATTTTTCTCACTTTTGCTTCAAACCCTTTTTTGTTTTGCTTGCTATCATATTGGAAAGGAATTTGGTTAAAATGAAATCCTTGAAAGCAAAAAATGCTCTCAGACTTCTCATTGGAAAAAGATGAGGGTCCCATACAGCTGACTAAAGAAATCACTTTTTTTGGCCTACTTTTCCCACCTTGAGAATAAATTCTTTTTGCTTTTAAATGTTAAAGGGTTTGTTTGCTTTAAAATAGATGCTTTAAGCAAGTGATGTGTGCCAGCTCAAGAAGCAGCAAGTGAACCAAAAATCCCTGGGCAGTGCAGACATTCAAGAACATGAGTAGCAAACTCCAGACACATAAGCTTTGTCAAAAAGAAGGAAAGGTTTCTGGAGCTTAAAGACATTTTCCTAAACTCATTTTGTTTCTATTTTGCAGAAAAATTTTCAACTCCTCTTTTTTAATATTGTAATTAAAAATGTACTTTCTTTTAGATCACTAGACTGTGCTTGAGTATCAAGCAGATACCACACTATTTCAAAGGGCTTCCAAGAATTCCAAGTTCTCCTTGCAAGCCAAAACTTAGCAAATACAGCAAAAACAACTTCAGGGGAAGAACAATATTCCTGCTTCACTGCAGCTTTAGGCATGAAGAGTAAGAATACTGAAGAGGGAACAAATAAGTGTATTTTGCATTATATATTAAACCCTCCATAAGGGGAATATCTAAAAGAACATGGTCAGGGGCTGTTGGAATCAGGGTAAGATGAGCACATGGTGACCTGAAATTTTAATAAACACTTTTGTTTAATTTTCATCTCCATCTTTTTTTTTTTCATACACAGTTTTCATTTTATTTTTTTCTGGAGCTGTGAAAGTATTTAATATCAGATATCGACTCCTCTACCAGACAGTTAAAAAAGGTCAGATTAAATGTTGAGTACAACTAAAGTTTTGCCAATCTTTCTAGAGCACTGTCAATTGTCAGACAGATCTGCTCATCCAAGACTTTTTTAAGAAAGCAGAACATCCTGGGATGTGAGGAGCAGTGTCTCCTTGGTTTGATTCCTTCTACCCTGGGGATTTCAATATGCACCTCCTTCCAACACTGGAGCACTACATTTGGCAATGAAGTTAAAAAGATTAAAAGGAATCTTCCTGATCTCCAGTTACTTCTATTTAAATATACACTTGACACAGTGTATTAATAGGGAAAACCTGGAATTGTCAACAGCTGAAAAACCTGAGCATCAGAGAAAAGCACTCTCAGTTTCTTTTATTCATTTTCTGTGGACACAATCAGACTTCAAAGAATTCTGATGCTGGATTTTATCTTTTTCTCTCAGATTCCTTTCTCAGATAGGGCTTCTTTCATATGCAAGTTTGCACAATGAATAGCATTTTTGACTCCTTACTGTCTCAGTTTCTGTGGCTCAAATTATTCTTTAGCTTCAAAATTACATTACCTTCTTTTCAATGCCATTCCTAACCATGGAGACAAAATTAACTTGACTGAAATTTTCTAGGGTCTAGGTTACTTAAGTTTCATGATACTCCCTGAATAGATGATCCTTCACTGAGCTCCTCAAAGATAACACAGTACCAAAGAAATGCAAAGGTCAATCATTTTTTTTGGAGCATATGCTGATCACATCTCAATAAACTTCATCAGTTATTCCAATTAATAATTCTTTCAAACTTGGCTAACATAGAAATAAACTTTACTCAAATCACAGCAGTAATCCTGCACAGTAATCCAAAGCTCACATATCTTTCAGATGGATTCAGGTGTCACTATTACTATTTGTATTACTATTGCAAAGTACAATGAGTACATACATGTTCTAACCTGCTATTTTTAACTTTGTAATTCACATTTGCTGTATCTCTCCCTTACTCTAGCCAATAAATCTACAATGTACTTCACTTTTGAATTTCCACCATGTTTAAACCATCCCCTTTCTCCCAGTGAAGAAACTCTATTATAAATTAAAGTTTCTCCTTTAAATTAAAGTTTCTTGGTTCTCATCTTTCTTTGGGCACAAATAAATAATATCTGAAGTAAACATTTTTACTGAGACAAATAAAAACTTCATAAAAGTCTCCTTAGTGCTTATACTCTTTCAGTTTACAGAGAGTAAGAGGGCACCTACAGACAATATCATGCTGAGTAAGTGACTAGAGGCACAGTAGTTAATGACTGATATTCCTACTTATTACAGATACACTGGATGACTATTTCCCTTCCTTTCACACTCTTATTAATGACCTTATTAGGAATGCAAATCAATGGCCACTATGTAAAATGGAAAACACAGAAATCGATGCATGTCCTGTTCTCTATGGTTTAGATTCAGCTTTTTTCCAAAGTGTCACAGGTTCAAACCAAACCTTGAATGCAAAATTAACTTCAGATGCTGGATTTACTTAGAATTTATGTTTCTGCTGTAGATTTTTTCATATTAACTTCTAATGTATTGTTTTAAAAATTCAGACCAGAAAGAAAGAGTAGTAATATAGGCTCATAAATATTATTTGTAACTACAAATTGAATCATCCAAAACTAAAAGCAGAGGAAATCAAAGGTTAGATTGAGAAAGAACCAAAAATTCCCCATCCAAATACCAAACTACCACATTATGATGCTGGGTTTTCATTTATTATTTCAGTTAAATAAATAGAAAAAGAAAGAGCTGACATCCAAGTTTCTACAGCTACTTTGTTTTCCCCATTTATGCAACAGGATTGAGTCCCTGCTCTGCCCAGTGACATGCTTTGAGTCACTGCTTAACTATGCTGACTGGTGACATGCTTTGAGCCCCTGCTTAACTATGCTTTTATTTCTCACATATGGTCCCTGAAACCTTACCAGATGCATTTCAGTGTTGTGTCTATCAAGTACTAGAACTATTGAAGACCTCACATGACAGAGCTGAACTTCCAGAAAAAGGATCAAATCAGAACTAATTAGTTACTGCTGTAATGCAGACAGTTATCCACTTGGTGAGATCTGTCTCTAAGAATAACTTGTAGATTGCACTACAAAGGTGTATTTCACTTTCTTAGCACTCTATAAGAGAACTATACTTTTCATATTTTATCAGCTTTCCTTTTCTTTTATCAAACAAATGTCCTTGGATTTTTATACAACCACAAAAGCTTTGCTGCAAATTGACTGCTGTAGAAATTGTGTATAAATCTATCAGGATATTTAAATATGTACATGTGTGGTTTGCATCTATGTGTGTATCTTACTCTAAAATATCATAGCAAACTCTTAAGCCTAAATAATGCCTAGTCTGTGAGCAAAACATTGGCAACTGGAAAAGAAAATGGTTGGGAAGTGTAAGTATTATACTGTTAATCTTTTTATCTCATTTTCCTATTGTTAGTGTAGGTGGAGTGAAAGAGAGAAGAGAAACAAGGAACAGACCAAAAGGGAAAAAGGGAAGAAATTATGAAATCTCTGTGATTTACTCTAATGTGCTGTGCAATCATTTATGGCAGTAAAATGACAGAGGAAGCCTAAGCCAGAGCTATGGAATATATCCTATGTATCCAAAACATCCAGTGTTTTATCCACAGTAAAATCATTTCACAATATATACAATAAGAGGTTTAAACTGTGGCTTTCTGAATAAAAATATTGAATTCTCTTTTGCACTTATGTTAATAAAATCAGTAGCATTACCAGTCAAAATTGCCGCTTCGCTGGTAGATCATGGTGGATATTTTATGAAGAACTGAATAAAGGATCAGTCACCAAATCCAGTAGGAAAGAAATTCCATTACTGCTCTTTAATGAATAGTGCAACAGAAGTAGGCCTAATATTTAAAGATGACAAGGACAGAATGATAGAAATCTTCAGGTGAATGTGGGAGCTGTTTTCTCACAGCTGAGAACAGAGAGCAGTCGTTCTCTGGTCACGTCTTGGAGATGAGAGCTGTATTGCACTTTCCTCCTTTTTCTCATTCTTCCCTTCATGTACCATTTTTCATTTCCCTTTGACTTACTTTTCTGATAGCTGAGTGTGTACTGATATAATCACTACCTCCCATATTAGTTTTTCAGTTGTGCATTACTGTTTATTTTGCTTGAATAGACTGTTTAGTAGTCTCACCATCAAGAAAAATGTATGGAGGTATAGGGAGTTCCTTCCTAGTTCCATGGAGACAAGAGGAATTTGCACTGGGAGCCACAGTGTATTTGGGCACTGGTGGAATTTCCAAAGGCTTTCAATTAGCCTAGCTCCAGGAGAGTCATTCCTGACTCCCAAATGCAAGAGAAGAAGGATGCCACTTCCCCAAAATCTCCCTTCCTAAAAATCAGCATTCAGGTTATATGTATAAGCTACTGAACATACTGCAACACAACTTCTTTATTTCATGGACTATAAAGCTTATGAAATACAGACATCCACAAGCTATGAAGCAAAGGCTCATAAAAATGCCATGAAATGTGTAATTATCCACTAGGATGAGTCTTCAAACTATGCCCAGAATGAACTGAACTTGGGGGATTTAGTTGAAAAGCCAAATTCTTCACAGGTCACATTGACAGTAGACAAAAACGAAAAGATAGATGAAATTCAGAATCAGCAGAGCTCTCTGCATTTAATAAAGTCACCAAACACACTCAGATAACTCCATGTAACTGCCTGGGAGACAAGTAGCTATCTTCAAACTTTCTGCTAGCTGAGCGCCAATGACTCCATAAACAATGGATTTAATTAAGGAAAATTACCCCTACCAAACATCTGATAATGGATACTTGTCACTTCTAGCACTCCATCATTTCCTCCCTAAAGCTAACCAAAAATATTGCTTGGGGGATGTGAATGCATTACACAATGAACTGTAAGATGATTTTCTTTTGTGTCAGAAACTAGATTTATTTTCATGCTATTTTGAAAGAGCAGAAATTACTCCCTAAACTTTAATCTGTTCACACTGCTACGACATCCAGTTTCAGTAAATTTTTATTACTATTCAATTAGAGATTGGACAAAACTAGTGCAATGTGATTTTAATGATTTCAAACCCCTAACACAATTTCTGTCTCTCTTTTCCTCCGCTCACTTCCCCCTCTGTCCTGTTAGCTGAATAGATCCCAAATGCACGATTATCTAGAAATTCATCTGCTTTCATCTACTCTGTATAGACCTATCTGTCAGAATCTATCTTCACACTATTATCTATTTCTAAATTTCTCTTGAAAATAAGGACTAGACAAACTCATCTGACATGGCATTATTCTGTTAACATTTCCCTTCAGATCTCACACCTGGAAAATCTTCAGTTCAACTTAAAGTAACGTATTAATGTCTCACAGCATTTTTTACATGAAGTTTTCATGTCCTCTTCACAGTCTGAAAGCTGTTCCTGAAGGCTCATCTAATTAGAGGTTCATAAAGTACAACTGATAAAAGCTTTATAATATGACTCTGATTGCATCCAATTGATCAAAACGAACAGGCTTTTCAGCCTTTAAGAAACTATGAGATTTCTACAGCTGAGTAGCAGGTATTGGGTGCCCTGTTTCTTTTGTTATAGCAATTAGTCTAAAGCACAAAGTTCACAGTTTCTTTGGGGTGTAACACAATGAAATGCACTGTAGGAAACACAGGCTACAGAAGGTAAAATTTCCTCCCTCGCTGAGGACTGACATGAGCTGTCCTATCAGAAAATCTATTACTACTGAAAGTGTTTGAGTCCAGAGAGTGACTGTCCAATGTAAATTGCAGGGTTTCTATGCACATATTTATCTGAGCAACAGAGATGTCTTATAAACAAATATGGAATTCCATATCCATTCAAGTCCTTGTACAGCTTGATCTCTAACATGTGAGATTCACCATGTGTAGAAAGTCATTTTCATTAGACTGTTCTTCTTATAAATATTCTCTCCTGCATATTGTACCAGAGAGCCTCCCAACTACAGAAATGGTGTACTAATGTAATTGTTCCATGCAGCCAAGTGCCAGCCTGATTTCCTTGCCTCCACATTTTTGCCTTATTCCCAGCAAGTGCTGCCAGCTGTTAAAGAAATACAGGTTTGATAGTCCAGAAGATAACAGGGAGAAAGGGAGAGAGCCATCTAAACCCCACTCCAATCAGAAAATACAAATTTACAGTTCTAATTAATCTAAATCAGATAAAAGAAGAACTCAAAAGCATAGCCAATACTGCATAGAACTCATGCTACCAACGCCTGATGTTGAATTTGATTCAATGAGACAGACAAAACCTGAAGAGTAATCTTCCTCGGGGAAAACACACACACACATGACCACACACGTGCGTAGGGGGAGGCAATCTCAAGTCTGAGTGTCCTCCCTTGGAAAGAAAGTGCATGAGTCTCCTGCATTAAAGGCAATCACAAAGGCAAAATAAGATAACCCAGCACATCATGTCACTCCAATTCCTGTCCGATGGAGCATAATCTGATTTGCAGTGTTTTAAAGAACATCCTGATTGGATTACTAATGAGGGCTGGCAATTCGGAGGAGTTTACCAATTGCTGACAGTTTCTGTGAAGCAGCTGGGCAACTACTTTTAAATTGAGAAAGACTGTAAAATATGTTTATAGCTAAATGCCTTTCTACAAAGATGGGCCAGATGGTCCCATAGAAATTGGAAAATGAAGGAAGCATTAATGAATCATCCAAGAAACCAGAAATCTTTTAGTGGGTGGTTCAGTCCATTAAAAAGAAAAATCACCCCAAACCCAGTAACACCCAACTCTTCATAAAGTGCTGTTTTCCTTACTCTAATTTAAATGCACTTGTATAGGCATATTGTATTTCTAAACAAGCACAGGGAAGCATCATTTTACAACACACCAAGTTGGCTTTTGTCATGTTAATGGCATATTCCATGACCAGATGAGGTTTAAAGCTGAGGTTTTTTAAAGTGTATTATGAAAAGTCTGAACTAGAACAACTTTATATTTAGCATATGCATAGGAATCCTTAGTGAGAGGCAAGTATGAAAGGGAGAAAGATTCTCATGTACAGAAATGTTTCTAGAAAGAGTTGTGGACTTAGGGAAAGTGCTTTCTTGTGATAACTTCACAGTTTGTAGCTGACATTGAGACAAAAGCAAAATGAGGCTGAAAAGTTCTTTTAAACTGCATGTCAGAGAGAGAAGCCTCTTGTGATTTCCTAGTCCATAGAACTCAATCATGTATGTTTGCTTCCTTAAAAGATCTTATTCTCCAGGACAGTTTTCAGAAACTCATTCTCCTGATGGCAAAGTGAAATCTCTCTAATACTTCACTACTGTACAGCTAATTATGATTTGGGGTTCATTTCTCCATTCTTAATTTTTTTCCCAACCTCTTGGGTGTTTTCTTCCTCTTCAGTAAAAAAAAAAACAAAAAAACAAAAAACCAAACAAACCATAATTTCTCTGTTAATTTGTTAAGCTATCAATAAACAATTATGGAAAAGGCAGTATTATTATTCTATTGAATAGGAATGCACAACTTTGTGAACAAGCTAATGAAATGAGCAATTAGCCTTGATAAGACGCTTACTATTATTGAAGCCCTTGATGCCTTCTTAAGTTAAATGCTAACGATCAAGCTCTATGCAGCTATTTTCTTTGGTAAAAATCAAACACAAACAATTTCTGTACTTGCAGTTTAAAGGATATCACTTACAGAGCCATAGTTGGAGCTTATATGTTATTGAAATATGATTTTTCATGCTTGTTTGGGACACAGACTTTGTTTGGTCCTGAGGTATAAAAGACAAGTTGATCTATTGTTTTGTAAGGGAAAAGATGTTGGAGTTTCTGGTTTGTTTTTTTTGGTTGTTTTGTTTGTTTTTTTCTTTGTTTTTTTTGTTGTTGGTTTGGTTGTTGCTTTTTTCCCAGTTTTTTCCACTTGTAGGGTCTTTCATTATATGTCAAATGAGCTTTTAAACTGAGTCTAGCCTTCAGATATTTGTTGTCACTAATCTTTCCTGATCCAGTTCTATGGCACTTTCTGATCAAAGTAGCCATAGTCAAGGCAAGGATTACTCAAGCCCTAGTTAGCTCTGCTTAGAGGAGTTGTGCCATCTTCTGCTCCAAGGTACCATCCCCACCAATGATGATCCATCTAAAAGCAAAATAGTTCAATATTCATTTAAAACAAACACAAACTCACTGGCTGGCAACGTGCCTTTCCCTGGCAGCTGTTTTCTGCCAAATGGAAATACTATTTTTTACATGTGTGATAGGTCAACAAGTTAACTGTAAGAACACAGTAGAAGCTGAATACCACATTAGCTTCACTATTTCTATTCCAATTATAGATATGAGTTTTGGAATGTGTACTGTATATTCTTAACAGAAGATACTGGTTTCACTCTTTTTAGGGCATTTATGTTTTGATATATAATTAATTTTTTTCTCATCTGCTCTGCCCTTTAAATTGTGTCTTCAGTACAACACATTTATTAACTATTTTTGCTTCTTCGGTGGTGCTTAAGAACTTGATATTAATCTCTAAAAAGAATATTGTTATAGATGAGGTGGGGAAAAAACCCACAATAGCTAAGTTTCTTTAGGAACTGAGTTGATGAGAAACTTTTTTCAGACTCTGCTAGAGTGAAAAATGGAACCTTGCTAACGATGGAAATACTTTTTTCCCCATGATTGATAGGAACCACATGATGGATCCCCTCTGAAGGTGGAGATTGCAAGAGTTTGTCTTTATCGATAAGGTGAGTTAATCTGTAGCCAATATTTCACTTGCATTGATTTCATCTGTACTATAGAAAACCAACGTTCACACTCCATATTTTCAACTTATTTCTGAATTGATTTAGCCTTGGAATATTGTCAAGATTATTTTTATTATATTCAGGTTTTTTCTCCAAGTTATTTATGTTTTTCTTTCTCTTGAGTTGCCAGCCATCATCTCGAGAGTCGAGATTTGCTACTTGAGATATGCAGTGTATGAAATGTGAAAACAGGACATGTCATATTGCATCCTAATTAGAGGTGGTGAATACTGGAGAAAAACAACCTAGGCATGATCATTTATGTGGATTTCAAAATTAAGTTAGACTGATTGTACCCTTTGTGCTCCCCTTCCATTAATATTCCAGCAAATGAATTTACTAGCAGGTATAAGTGCTTAAACAGCTAAGTTTAAATGAAAATTGCTGAGGCTTACACAAAGCAAAATTAAAACTGAAGGTGACAGCCTCTGAATTTCTTTCCCAGTCATGGCTCTGGAGCATCTTGGTGCCAGCTGCCACCAAGTCAGATCTCACCTCAACCAAGCAGCTGCCAGGGCTGGGGCAGCACAACTTATTTTGATGTCTTCAAGGATGTAATTCCCGTTGCTGTGGGGAATCTTAGAAAGAAAAGGACCGCTTTGCCTCTATGTTTTAACTCAGGGGGAAACCTATAATTGGTCTCCTTGAAGCTGAACTAAGGACTCTTTCCTGTGGCCATTGAATGAGGATGTGTTCGTGCCAGCCAGGCAAAGGAGTTTTCAGCACTTCTTTATGATAGCAGGGCAAGGGCACTGCTTGGTGCCTCTGGCATCAGGAGGTAAAAAAAAGATGCTTAAAATGCAGAATGAACATAACTTACATTAGGTCAAGAGGAGCTTTGTCTCCATGACTTCAGGACAATTGGGTTTGAGGAAATTCTAACTTGGTGGGGTATCTGTTTCTTTTAATTAGGAATGGAGCAGAGATAATTGCTTGATATACATTAAAGCACATAATTCAAAGGAGTACAGTTTACTTCTGAGAGCCAGTGACAAGTGTAGTCATTCCGATTTCACTTCAAAATATATTTATTACCTGTAATTAGTCTACTGCATTGTTGTTGGATGCATTTAAACTGTCTTTTGTTTTAAAGCAAGTTATTATTCACTGAAATAAAAAGGGAATTGAGCAGCAAACAGTATCTAGCCTGATTTGTCTCATAATTAATACACTTATTCATTGTGAAATACAGCTACATTGCCCATTATTTTTAACTAAAGCATAATATACTGAATTTTAAAGGCATTGGGCTATTACCCAGAACAAAATATTTCTAGCAGAGAGGAGTAACATTTAGCTTTGGCAGCATAAGTACATGCCCTGGGTAAATAAAGAAAACAATTTTTGAACAAAATTGGACATTTATTTGAGAGCAGAAAATCATAAATACATTTCATACCAAACAAGCCCCAACTGTTCTCACCGCACTTAGGTAAAGGGTATGGATGCATAAAGAAAATTCATCTCAACGCTTTCAGGCACAGTGAAATCTTGCCTCTTGTTATAACCCAGCACTCACTCTCCTTTCCCAGTGGAATTTTTGTTTTGTAATACCAGTGCAAAACACTTCTGAGCTTATGCCTTATGTTGTTATTGCTTTTACTTTGCTTGCTCCTTTTTTTTTTCCCCCTTGCTTTTCTTTCCTGTTTCTGCTTCATATGTTTTTTCTAGATTACCTCTCCCTTCCCCTTCACTTTCCCTTCCATTTAAATCTTTCCTCACCTTCACGTTACTTCCTCTGCAGGATTTACTATTGGCTCTGCTTCCTACTCACAGTCCCTGTGCCAACCCACAGTGGCACAAGGATGGGGCTGCTCACCAGGCAGTGACAGGTTCCACTGCCACCTGTGTTTCTGCTACTACAAGCCCCTTTGGTCCTCCACCACTGCCTTTTTCTACCTGCAGTTTCTTATGCTGTTCATACCTGCCTTTGTTCCTCCCCTGTTCTGTCCCTCTCCAAACGCTGTGCTTACACACCTCAGCAGTGGAGAGGGCAGAATTCTTTCAGGCAGGTAATGCTTGGTAGTGCTGGAGCTGCACTGTCAGGGGCCACACCTTAGGGGCATATAGGCTCTCCAGGCTGGGAACTGGCCCCTACAGCTCCTGCTGTCTAGTATAATTACGCCTGGGAGAAATCAGTTTGCCAGGGGAATTTTCTGCAAGGGATTTGCGGTGATTACTGGCATAGAAAGGATGAAAAGAACAAAAGCAGAAGAACCTTTTTATTATTTTTAACTGTAGGATCTTTCCCAGAGTTTTAAATATCTGAAAGTCTAGCAACTGACACTCTCTAGCACAACAAATTCCTGTTAGACTCCATTTTCCTCTATGTACACAGGTTAACATCATTTTATGTGAAGAACTCCTCCAGTAACTTAAGAGCTTGAAAATGTGAGTTTAAAAAAGCATTTAGAACAAAGTAGGAGGTTGCCTTTCTGTATCACATTTAAAAGGTTGAGGAAGGGAAAATGTGGAACTAGGATTAAATTCTACATTAGGAGTTGAGTGCTGTGAGGTGCATTTATCAGAAGCTGAGAGACAGGCAGTTGGACTTTCCTTCACTTGGAATCCCAGAGCACCCATTGCCTTCTTTCTCTTGCACACTTGATCATAAAGCCATAAAAGAAAGTTTTGTAAAAATGACTAAAGTAATAAATTAAGCTGTGAAAAACACCTTGCCTAGGCAGCACAAAACGTGTTGGTGTTGCCACTTATAACATTTACAAAAGCAATACTCTGGCATCCAACACTGCAAAGAGGTTGCCACTCATGGAATAAAAGCACAATGCACAATGGGAGAGAATTCCTGCCACAACCTTGCCACAACCTATACACTTTGCCATACTTTTTGAAATGGCAAGACTTCACAATCTGCAACTTTGAATCTTTTGAGAAGAAAGAATCATGACTGACTTCCCATTTTCAACCTGATTAAAAATTAACATGCTTCTCACACACCCTCTGGGTCACTACGACTTTAGTTGAATAATTGACCTTACCTGGCTTTGAGCACAGATAAAAGGATGCAGGTCTCCAAGCAACTGGATTCCTTAGTAACTATAAATAAAAATACTATTACAATCCTCAGGGTCTGGCAGTTTCCAAAATAAACAATGATAGATTAAGGTGTTTACACAAGGCTGTCATTCTTATTTTTTCCAGGTCTATGGGACTGGAATTTCTTGCAACTGGTTGGTCACTTATTGGCCAAGATGGTATCAAAGAAGTTCTCAACAAACACTGACCTTAAAAAAGGCCTCTGACACCCTGATTCATCCCAGCAGAACAGACCAAGGCTCTGCTGCACTTGTCACCTACTGACACAGCCAAGCTAAAGGGGAAAGTTATCGGCACTGATTGTCCTGCAGCAGTGCTACAAAGAGAGGACTGGAAACTTCAGAGGCATTAATTCAGCTCTGCTGAGCAGGAAAAAAAAAAAAATAAAAGAAAGGGAAAAAAGTGACCTTGGGTGAATTTTGACTAAAATGAATCCTACTGTAACAGCTGCCTTTACCTGTGGATGACTGCCTGGGAAAGGCAGGCTCAGCAAGGCAAAACACATCACCCCTCTAGGCTGGCAAAACACAACCACACCACTTAGCTCTGCCCATTGCCAAGCCAGGTATTTCTAATCTGCCATTTATTTCAGCCTGTCAAAGGTGAAAAGCATTAAGCAATTAATTATTTGAAGTGATTTAAGAGACAGATGGAAGGCAGGGAGGCTTCAAAAAAGTAGCCGTTGATTATTAATTCATGTGGTATTCATTAGTGTGACATTAATGATGCTGCTTTCATTTGACTTCTGATACAGAATGCAAAGCTATTGGAATTTCTCTGTAACTTAACAACTGCTTAAGAAGGTTTGCTGAAGTCTGAGACTAGTAGAGATGATTTTAAGCTAACATTTAACACTTTTTGCAAGGTCAGGAGTATTTTGCACCAGAGTACTCTCCTTCAGTGCACATGGGCTAGCTCAGATTCTGACTATCAGCTGACAAGTTATTTCCCTCTCCAGTCCAGCAGTAGTATGGAATGCTACATCACTAACCAAAGAGTTCGCCTGTAACTTAGATCAGGAAACACCCTTCTGGTCCAGTCCATAAAACTTGTGGATACTGACATCTAACATGGCAACAAATTCCCTGGGCAAACAAATAGAGATCCCAAGAGTTTCCTTCAGCTGCAGATGTCTACAATAAAGGTACTGTTAGCTTACTTCACTATACGCTGTCAGCATTAACTTTACATCTCAGGCTTTTGTGAGATCTTTATACAACCCTTGCATGTTGGAGCCACTTTAACTATCCATTTCTTCAGAGTCCCATAGGTATATGCTTGCTGTATAAAGTACATTCCCCTTCCCATCAATATATTCTGCTTAATAAAGTTAAAGCTCATATACTTACTAATAGAAAGCAGATTTTTGAATCTAAAGAGAATATACGATACAGTTCCTAGTAGTCTGTAAGACTGAAGAAATACAGCTCTATTTTAAAATGAAAGAGCTCTGAAGATCATTTCCTGCTCTTGAGTCTGACCCTGGGAAATGTACCACATCCAACACAAGAATCACTTGAGAGCTCTCAGCACCTCCCAGTATCAGGTTATTATTAATCTGCCTAAAAAGGTAGCTCTGCAAAAAGCACCCAAGTGATGTCTGCATTGCTGTCCACAAAGCCTACCTGTCCACAGGGCTTCTTGGACCACTTGATTCTCTAGCTGACCTTTTAGGCACTTCTATCTTTTCACAAAGGCTCTGTGGTTGGACTAACCCAGGCTTAACTTTTTAATTCTCAGTCCCTCAGGTTAGCTACACAGGAGAGTGTTAGCCACTGATAAACACACTATTGTGGCTCCCCTGTCATAGGCTGGGCTCAGCAGTACTCCTAAAGATAGATTATCAGGCCAAAAGATGGGTAAAGAGCTCCTGTGTGATGAAAGGACACATTGCATGTATAGTTCACAATGTGAAATGTACACGTACTTTATTTTCCCTGGGAAGGTGATAAAAATGGAATGAAAAACATTATCTAAGAGACAAGTGCTGCATTATTGCAGAGTGGGATCATTTGAAAATAATGAGCCTCTTAATTTTCAAAGACTCCAACTAAGCTTCAAAAAGCTCCCCTAATGTAACTTGGGCCTTTATCCTTGCGAAACAAATCACAAAAATGTCTGCATGCACCTGCCATATTCCCTCACTGAAGTGAAAAAGCTTCTCTCCATGTATCCTAAACAGTCATGCAGAACAGAAGCTTGCAGGTTCAGAAAGAAACCCCACTCCTGTCGTATTTCTAGCTGATCAAAAAACTGAAGTTCCTGGTAATCACACAAGTCTATTACCTGCCAATTCAAAATATTCAGGCAAATGGCAAAGCTTCCACTAAATCCCTGCCTTTAGACCATCCCCATACTGAAGAAGAGCTAGCTTAAGTGCTCGGTAAGAACACCACCATGTTTCTTCTGGCATACAGTAACATTGGTCCAAAGTGGAGTTTCTAAATTGGGAGTATTATCAGATGGAGACTGACCGAGCACATATTTAAGTCTGGACGGTTGGGAAAGCTCACATTCAAATCAGGATGAACAAAAATGATTTATGGAAGTAAAAGAAGCAGTCTCCTTTTTGAATCTCTTGGATCTTTCAGGATATGAGTGCTTTCAAGCTAAAAACCTGCTGGATGAACTTGAAAATCTTAAGATCAAACATGTTTTTCTTCTGTATCTACCATGTAGTTTTAGGGAGAAGATATTTTTTTCCAACTCCAAACATTAAATGAAATATTTAACAGGAATATGCTACAGCATGTACAAAACCTTCAATACTTTTCTTATTCAAAATTATTTTCCCTGCCACTCTAACAGATCACAGAACTGCATCAATAGATGACCTGATACTTCTCCTGAAGGCCTTGCTATTGAATTTTAACTAGGACACAAGTAAGCATCCGGGGAAGAAAGCAGTTAAATGGGAGCAGAAATAGAAGTTAGGCAGCAACTGTAATAGAGATAAGAATAGCTGGTCATTGGCTAACACTGTGCATGATTTAATGGCCTTCTTGAAGTGCTGAATTCCTTTTGGGGCAGGATCAAGTATCTGCATAATAACTTTCTGTGATATTGGAAGTGACAAGCACCTTAAAATATGGATGGAATGCTAGAAGAATGAAGCAAAAAGTGGAAAAGAAAGTAAGCCTGGCTACTACGCCTCAGTGGTTTTTTCTTTTATTTCAAGCAGACTGTATCTGACTGCATTCTTACTGTCTGCAGGCAAAAGGAACAGTCCCAGCTTGACCACATTTCACTTTTAGCACCACTAGATCTAGGTGGCCTAAATCTTCAGGCTTCACAAACATTTCAGATTGTACATATTACCTGTGGTACAGTTCATAAAGCACAAAAATCACTGGCTGTGTGCTCAAGTCTTTCAGACCTTTTCCATGACACAAATATGGTGTACTACTTAAGCAGGATTAAGAAGCATGTAGCTGGGTGTTCACTCATCAGGCTTGCTGTTTCAAATGCTTGCCTTACTTACCTAAACTTTTTTTTCCTTGAAATAGTTAATATTTGATAGCTTCCTCCCATGAATAAATCACTAGGCTGTAGCTATAAAATGGTACAGTAGCAAAATCTAACTCTCAAGGCAGATGAGCACCTACAATATTCCATCCAGCAGATTATAAGACTTTAAAAGATAAGGTGTCAATCAAATCTGGATCAGCCTTTCAGACATTGCTGAAGTTGTGTTTGTTCCCCTTATATTCCCTCTTAAATTGCACAGCACAAGGACACACAGTCTGGCAAGAGTTCAAAAAATGGCACGGTCAGTGATCTGGGAACAAACAAAGGACATTTTCTAGGCCTTAAGATAGAGCCAAAATTGTGAAGTGGGACCTAACTCTGATGAAAGACCCAAAAGTATGTCTATATGTGAGGCTGTATTTGTTTTTTGGATCAGAGGAAGTCATAGGCTTCAAAAGTGACACATGGTTAAGTACTACAGAATAGATGCCTTCAATAGCTCTACGTTCATTCTCTCTCCACAAAAACTGGCATTGCTTTTGAATTCACATCTCACTCCTCTCTATCACACATTACCATTCAGGGTCATGGTTTGGTCTTTCATCCTCATTACTTTTCTTATTTTCTTTGGGATATCTTTTTGAGATCCTTATATAGCTCCAAAGCATATTAATGTTATATAAAGCTGCCTGTAATACCTGCAGACCATCTAACCCTTCTGCTTCATTCCCAAAATAGTAAGGTGGAAGGAAGTCTAACTTGTACCACAGGTTAATATATTGAAAACAGAGAGAAAATAAAATGCCTCTAGTTTTGTTTGCATTTATTTGGCAGTGGCAGAAATGTCTAGATACTCAAAATCATAAGTTAAAGCTTCTGAAAACATCAGAAGGAACAAAATAAGCAGAAGTGTGTTGAAGAAGTACATATGCAAATTCCACCTAAAGCATTTCTGCTTTCCAAGTATGTGAGAAGCTTAACAGCAGAAACTGTTAATTAGGAGTCAAATGCTTATTTTACCCTAAAAGTGGTTTCCCTCCTCTATGACCTGGCAAGTCATACTGTAACATGAAAGCACATGGGGGATTATTCTGTGAACTGCATGCACTAAGTCTTTTCTCTTTACCTCCCACCATGCCCCTACTTTCCCCTTATAGGAGAATACATTTTTTGGTTCAAATTCAGGATTAAGAATGTGATTTCATACCAGTATAATAACAAATAAGTCCATGGTATCAGTGGAGTTATGTTGGAGTGCAGAGGTAAAATCAAAATCTGTCTTTTTTTTGAAGCCCATGTAGTATTAACCTTTCTCTTGTCTTTGCATAGAGCAATCAGGTTGTCAGGGAGTACATTATTGCAAAGCAGATGGGTAATAAAGCTTTCCCAATATCTCTCTGGCAACTTCATATTTGCTTTTGGGAAAGGAAATTCTTTTAACCTGCCACTTCAAGCTTGGGAGGAAAACTCTTTCTCAGTTTCAGGTTTACAGGATCAGATTTACCACCTGGGGTTTTTCAGTTCCCACAGAATTATGGGTGGGAAGAATCCTAGTAGCGGAGTTTGATCCAAAAAAAAAATAAAAATTGTGCCTTACTGTGTTGATGGATGAATTTTAAACTTTTAACTTTCAGTCCTGGTTTTATATTGCCTAAGAGGGAATACTGTTTTGGAGATAATACAAATCTTCCTGCCCTCAGTTCCCATCACTCATACTCATAGTCTTCCTGCATGCTGCAGCATTTCAGTCTTATGGAAGAAATACTGACGGAAAATGCTCCCCCACACACACTTTTTTCCTTTTTAAAATTTTAACAAAGATCTTAAAATTTCAAATTTAAACCATCAAGTAAGAAGTGACAGGACAGGGTGTCTCACAGTTCTTCAGGGGAATTTTGCTGCTTTCCCTTGGCAGTGGCAAGAGGAGGGTCTCTGCTCCTGAGAGATGCATTTCAAAAAGGATTTTTAGGAAGGGGAAGAGTAGGAAGAATTCCCTCGAGCATAATGAGCAGACGAGCTTCAAATGGTGTGTGGTTGTCTGAGCCTCTGAGTCACTATAAGCAATTTGCATCCCTTCAACTATTCCCAGCCTTCAATCCCTACCAGGTACACAGCCCCTGGACTAGGAAATCTTGGAGGGAATCTGCAAGCTGTTCACACTGTTTCTTTTTGTCTTTTGTGGTCAGATGTGACAATAATTCAGAAGACAATACACAGGGGTGTTGGGTCAATGGTTGGACTTGGGGACCTTGGAGGTCTTTTCCAGCCTCAGTGATCCTATGATTCTATGATTTCCCTCTATTCAAACACAGTAAATCCAGTTCCTGTTACCAGGTAAAGTCTGCATAACAACAGAACAGAAATATCCACTATGGTTCCTGTTTCCTGACTTCAAGTAGAAAAAACCCATTTCTTTCAGATCCTTTATATTCTCAGTTTACAGTCATTTGCAGCTTAGTTATTCATGCCAGGCTAGACTGAATTATTTACCTTTATCCAAGAGTTTTTCTTTCATTTTTTTAATAGTCTCACCTGAAATAATTAGAAAATAGCAGAGGAGAATTGTAAAAACAGTATTTAAAATGAAGTGAACAGAATGTATGCCTTGGTCTAGAATTGTATGTATTACTGCAACAGGCAATTATATTGGGAAAAAAAATCTGAACTCCCCCCAGGTTACAGATTGATTTCATAGTTGTTTTGTAAGCTATTGCTCTGCTTCCTGGGGTATCTCTCAGGCTCCCTTCAGCACAGAATCCATTACATACTACACACTCAGATAGATGAAAGGTATTATGGCAAGCTTAACTTTCCTTCTATTTAGTGAATAATGATTTATAATTATTCCTTTTATGATGGTGAAGTTAGCTGGGCATGTGCCTACCAACTCCTTTCCTTTTGTTACCAGAGGTGCTGCTTTTTAACAGCAGTTGTTCTAGACATCTCTCAGATGGTAGATTTAAATGAGAGCTTTTCTTATGTGACTTACAGTCTGTAGTACCCTATGTATTGTCTGAATTTAAGTAAAATCATCACCACAAAGAGAGGGTCACACTTTGCTTCTGCTTAGAGCATGTGATCACTTATTGGGGAAGTCAAATGAGAACAAACAGAGAAGAAAGGAAAGCAATGTAAAAGGGAGAGATGTTTAGAAGGAAACTGAAAAAGTTATACCCATGAAAATGGCACATTATCTTAATTTATTTTTAACATTTCTGAATCTCTTTGCTGTTTAGGAGAGAGATGTGAAGCAGCACAGCTTTTTAACACCAGAACATCACGAGGTCAATTGCAGGTGATGGAAAATAAAAGGCAAAAAGACACAAATAGATATGTAGACACAGGCAAAACTTTGGTGAGCATTAGCAAAGGTAAAAACTCTATGCAAAGAATTCTCCCTTCTCTTGGATATTCCTTGTTTCACCTCTTCCCCACCTTCTGTGAATTATGGTCAGATTTCTCCCTAAAATATTTTTACCTCTCTATAGTCAGCAGAAATTTCTGCAATGGTCAACAACCTAGTTACTCATCTCTTCTTTGTATCTTGTCAGTGTTCTTCAAAGTGTGTCTCCATGTGTCTGCTTTTCTGCTGGATCTAAGCACTTTCTGATACCTGCAGCAGCAACGTTTTACCACATGATACCTGGCTTGGCTTTATTAACAAAGAAACTATTTTATCTCTCTTCTCTCTTTCACTAACAATAATGAGTGGAGAAAAATGAACAGAACAGCTATAGATGTGCAAGATTATATCTCCAAGAAAATGCTGATGCAACTGCACAGAGGTTTGACACACTTGGAGAATGACAGGTAAAAACCCTGGTGACCTTGATGGCAAGTGACTGCTCTTCTGTGCATTTAGGTTAAACTACTCACGCTTTGTTTTCACTGTGCTCTCTTCTTTCAAACAAAGGCTATCAACAGCTCTAGATCCCAGTGCTTTGCCTTGGTCTGTGAACAAGTAAACTGTGCTGTGCTTAGCACATTGAAAATTCACACAATTTGGGAAGGCACTGGCTTAAAGCATGCTTCCCGTTCCTCACCACATAGTTACAGAGGTTCTCCCAGCCTGGTTACAGCTGTTGGCTGCGCTCAGGTCAACAGCCTCACAGAATAATGCTGAACTGTATAAATAAGAGATTTGAAGAGTGGACTGGGTTTGAAGAATGGGTCAGCAGCATCAAGCTGAGGGCAAAACTATCCTCAGATCTTTACAGTACATCTACATTTCTATACCCCAGCTTCCTAAAGTACTCAGAAAAAAACAGAAGTACTACGCAGGTATGAGACAAGCAACGAACAACTCTACCTTGGAAAGTAGATCTGATTTATTTTTGCCTCCCTAAAGAAAAGATTAGCAGCATTTTTTTTTTGAGAAAACCTGAATTTCAACTCATGTTTTTTGCTCTAAATTCATTCTTCTGAGTTGGTAGCATTACTAATTGTGAGCAAGATACTCCAGGCAGCTTAGAATGACATGAAATAGCAGCTCTGAAGCTATAACTGAACTGTAGCTGTTCTAAGATAAAAGTCCAACCATTTTTATTCATCCCACCAAGAATACTGATTTAGAAGAGAAGCCCTTTTAAGGCCCTTAAGGCACCTTTTAGTGAGAGCCTATAAACCCATCTTTTTCACTACTGAGAAATCTTCTGATTTCAAAGCAGAACATGACACATCTCTGTTTTATTCATTGCCTAGTGGTTCCAAGAAAGAAATAATAATTGATAGTATTACCTCAAATATTGTGTGCACAGTCAGCAGGAGAATTTCTATCCAACTATTTCACAATATAAAACACTATGGAGAGGGAGGAAAAGAAGAATTGCTCCTGAAATCAGACACTGATATTAACTCCATGATTCTGACTTGGCTGAAATAAATTGAGTCCATTGACTTCACCTCAAAACCTTTTTCAAAAGACAAGGTTTTTTTTTTCTTGTAGAAAAAACAACTTGTGGCACATCTAGAAATCTGAAGAGAATTTTCAGTTCAGCACTGACATTGATTACATCTAGTACTTTGCAGAATCAAACTTCTCACTCTAATGCAACCCTCAAGAATGGTAAGCAACACCTTTGTGGTCCGTATCCTATTCATCCACCACCGTTGTAAAATTAAAAGTAGGTTGCTTGGAAATAAAATAAAGAAAAAAAACAGCCCCAGTTCTCTCTCTCCTATACTTTGTCAATATTTAGCCTCTCTGAAACCAAATCTAGTGTGTCAGCGAACTACACAACAGACATCCTTTCCCTGCTTTTGCTCTCTGGAGACTGAGAAGCATGTTCCTTAAATTTTCCCAAAGTACTTCTTCAGCGGGGCGAGCACGGGCTTAGGAATAACTCAGCTGAGAGAAACTGACTCACACGTCCCGGGAGACACCCGAGAAAGACAGATGTTTTCTATCTTCAGTGACTTAGAAAGTGTTAGTTTAACACTCTCCCATTCACAGGCTGCAGACTGCAACCCTTCCATACCTCTTTGTGTTCCGAGGAGGAATTTCAGCAGGCAGCTGTAGCAGCCTGTTACTTTGCATTACTGTGCTTCAGCTCTCTGACCTGCCTCCACCCTGCAGCTACAGGCTTTGAGCTGAGCCCCTGGCACGTGCCAGATCCTTCATGAGGGATGAAGGAAGTGAGTGAGAAATATGCTTGGCTTTGCAAAGCCACACCTGGCAGCTGTGGCTGGGAGACAAGAAGTGGAGATGAAGTCTCCTTTACTAATGCTTCTGAAATTGAGAAATGAAAAGACTTTTGTATTCGGGGATTGTATGGAAAAAAAGTACAAAGCATGCAAGTAACTCCCTTTCCTAGGGTGCGGAGGTCATTAACAGCTATTTCTGAACTTGTAATAAAGCTGTTTATACTCACCCTCTTGCTAGCACCATTCTGGAGCTATCCCCAGTCCTCAGCACTAGACATAATCCAGTGCTTCAATGAATGAGAGGTCACAACAACCCCAAGAACACTTCAGGCTTGGGACAGAGTGGCTGGACAGCTGCCCTGAGGAAACTGAGGCGCTGGAGTGTGTCAAAAGAAAGGCGACAAAGCCGGTGAAGTGTCTAGAGCACAAGTCTTGTGAGAAGCAGCTGAGGGAACTGGGGTTGTTTAGTCTGGAGAAAAGAAGGCTAAGGGGAGACCTTCTCACTCTGTACAACCACATGAAGGGAAGTTGGAGTGAGGTAGGGGTTGGTCTCTTCTCCCACGTGACAAGCAACAGGAGAGGAAACAGCCTCAAGGTGTGCCAGGGGAGGTCCAGGTTG
Source organism: Galbula dea (assembly GCA_013399015.1). Taxonomy (NCBI): domain Eukaryota; kingdom Metazoa; phylum Chordata; class Aves; order Piciformes; family Galbulidae; genus Galbula; species Galbula dea. The sequence goes on from VWZX01005505.1 coordinate 338,314, forward strand.
CACATTAGGAACAATTTTTTCTCATTGGAATAGGCAAATTAGAGAACAAGTGAAATGTCTGTATTTATCTGCAAAGGATAATAGAGACTTAGAATGAAACAGAAATAGAACATTAATTTACACAGGGCTTAACTATAAATAAAATGTTATAGTCTACAAACCACCTGATGTTATCTTTTAATGTTTTTGTGTAGCTTATCTACAAAGTTACTCAACTGCATGAGAGTTTTCAGATATAGACTCAGAGACAGCCAAGAGACATGAAAAAGTCTGGGAGGAGGCAATAAAGATGCATCTCCTCTGGAAGATGAAAAATGTTTGACTGTATTGAGTTTAGAAAACACCTTTAGCTTCATGCAGTCTCTGTTCCCTGCCAACACCCCCTTGCCAAGCCCTCACCCCCTTAAACACCCCACAACAAATGGAATGTGCAACAGAAGAGAAACCCGGTCTGTCGAAAAAGCTATTTCCAGGACTGGACTTGTGCTGCTTGAGGATGCTGATACCACTTAACAGTGATGATTTGGGCCTGGAAAGTGGGTACTGGGCCTCCAGTTTGCCTGACAGACATCGGTTTCCTGAGCTCAGCAAACTCTGAATCAAGCTGAGTTCCTACACAGAAGTTTAAAAATTGCCTCTTAATTACTGTAGTTATGCTAAGAAGACAGAGGCAAAACATCTTTGCTAATGAAAAGCCATTGAACTAGCGAGACAGATAGATGCTTTTTATTCAATGACTTGAGATGCCAGGAGATTCTCTGATCTAGGCATCTGGGAATTAAAATCTTCCCGAGCACAGTGAAAGTGTTTGTCTGCCCTAACCTATAAAAGGTTTATCCACAATGCCAGTTATCATCTCATGAGAGAAAGGATATCTGCCAACGAGAACACTAGGCTCTATTTCTCCTGCATCACTGCAAAGCTGATCATCACAAGTGCTTGGAATAAATACAAATAATCAACCTCCTATTATTATAATTGTTTGGATAAAAGGCTTGCTGTTTAAGACTCGTGATTTAAATCAACAGTCTATTTATGCTGTTAGTTATCAGGTGTACAATTATGCACATTTATTCCCTTGAGTAATTGACCTTAGCCTTAAGTGGATGCACTCTCCATCATGTTTACTTTGCTACTCCTTCTCAGCCTCTAAACAAAACAACAGATCTATAAATCAGCAACATTAAAACATCTACAGAAAGAGGCCAGGTTGGTTTCCAGCCTTCCTGCTCTGGGGACTGCCTAGTTAGCAGGCTGCTGGGTGACACCTCAAGGGCCATTTCATTTTCCTCCATTGTGTTATTTCCCTGCCACCCCTTTCATGGGGGATTTTTAGGATAACCTGGCCAAGCTGCAGGTGTAGTTTCTACAACAGGAGGTGTAATAGGCCTACTGTGATTATCTAAACGAAGAGGCATTTATGATACACAGATGGGTCAGCTTTTAGGATACAAGTCTTGAGAGGGGTGGCTGAGGGAACTGGGGTTGTTCAGTCTGGAGAGGAGGAGGCTCAGGGGAGACCTTCTCGCTTTCTACAACTCCCTGAAAGGAGCTTGTAGTAATGTGGGTCTTGGTCTTTTCTCCCAGGTAACAAGTGATAGGACAAGAGGAAATGGCCTCAAGTTGTGCCAGGGGAGGTTCAGGTTGGATATTAGGAACAATTTCTTCTCTGTAAGAGTGGCTAAGCACTGGTCCGGCCTGCCCAGGGCAGTGGTGGAGCCACCCTCCCTGGAGGGGTTTAAAAGACATGCAGATGTTGCACTTAGCAACGTGTTTTAGTGGCATGGGGGTGTTGGGTCAACACCTGGACTTAGAGTTCTTTTCCAACCTGAATGATTCTGTGGTTCTGAAACAGCTGAGGTGGAAGGACAGGCTTAAATCAGGCACTATGCAGATACATCAATTCTTATATAGGTGCACAGAGAGAGCAGGCAGGTCTTATGGGAGACAAGCTCAATGACAGAAATGTTAACAAAAGAAATATTTTAAAACATTGTTTTATGTAGCAGTTGACAGGTAAGATAGCATGTGAGATTTAAGAGAGCAGAACTTTTCCTCCAATTAAAATAAGTTCTTTGTAAAGTTTCATTACTCTAATACTTGGGCCAATGTCACATTCAGGGCATCTGATCTTCCACTCATGCAGCCTGTCAGCTGATCTTGAACACAGCCACAGCTATTGGCCTCCACAATCAAATTCTCAAAGTGCCATATAACTACACTGAAAACCTAGAACTCCTGACATTTTTGCAGATAAGATACACTGTACTGAGGGTGATGAAGCCTGAGAAAGGAGGTTACTAGCTCTGCATTCTCAAATGTTGCCTCTCTCAGTTTCAAGAAAGGCCTCATTATGGGTGACAATGTACTTGCAAGTTATTTTACCAGCTATTTAAATGTGAAAGACAGGAGTTTGGGCAAGTAGAAAAGAATCCAAACTCTTTCTTTAACAGAACTTTAATGTAAGAAATTGAAATAAGACTACTATTTGAGAAACTCTATTTTTCTCTTTTATATAATACTTATTTTGCAAAGTTTCTCTTTCTACCAATGGTAAAACACTAACTTTTCCTTTGTTTTTATTTAATCTGTCAGATTACTTTCTTCAGAAAAGCCACATAAGTGAGAATAAAGTGGAAGAATGCAGCATATTCAGGGGAGGTGAGATGAGCCCATCCAGGTTGAAAGGATTCACTTCAAAGCCTTTAAGAAAAACCCAAAATCTGCCCTGTAAGCTAGTGAGATCTGACCTTAGAAAGATGATCTTAGCTTAGGAAACATTTAAAAAGAGAGGAGAGAAAAAGGAAAAGAAACAAATAAAAGCCCATACTTTTTCAAGACCTCATTTCCCCTTTCTTAGGTCTAAGCCCCTAAATGGACAAATCTATATGTTTTACAGCCTGTTAAAGGTCATCCTACCTAAATCAAAGACTTCTTTCCTACTCAGAGCAGTTCTTCCTAAGTACCTACACTACACGAGTCAGCTTAATTTCTGCAATTCCCTTTCTTGGATGAAGCTCTTTCAGCATTTCAGCTTTCAGTAATTAGGTACACCTCAGGCAGTCACTTGATCATTTTTTAGCTGGGGTTCATAATTCCATCTACCAAGGCTAAACACTTGAAAAAAAAAACCAGCCCTTGCTTCAGTACTGGCCTGGCTGGTCCCTCTCTTCCTATACTGAAACAAGGCAAAATGGTAATATCAGAAGAGCTGTCAAAGGTCTGTTTATAACAAACTTGATGTTATGTTCCTAATCCTTTTTGATGTGCATGAGCTCAAGTAGCTCTGTGCTTGTCTTGCAGTTATTCTGCTGCTTTGAGGATATGATGATTGTAAGAGCATCTAGCAAATGAAGTCATGACACAGACCTGTGTTTTATAGGTAATGTCTTCATAAACATGTAGAGAGACACTGTTAAAACTGAGTTAGACATCTAAGTGTTGTTCTTGAGATTTAGTTAAAAAAAAACCCCAAACCAAACCCAAACAACACAAAATTAAACACACTATTTGGGAATCAAATCCAAAACTGTAAGCCCTGCAGGAGTGGCTTTAAAGGGAACCAGACCTCATCTTCAGTTTTCAGTACTAAAGATAGCTATCTGCACATCACACTGCTCCTGAGTATGTGCAGAAACATCTGTCTTGAAAGGGCATGGAGAAGCTCAGCTCCATCTCAGGTTCCACCCAGGCCAATCTGAAGATGCTTTTCTTCAAGGCTAAACCCTCCTAGGGGTCAGAAAGCAGGGAATGCTCTTGTATAAAGTTCTGGCAGGAAAGTTTAGCAAGCTTATTTCAGAGAAAACATCAGCTTGCTTGGTTTTGATGCCTTTGGGGAGACAACTAGAAATTGCTGCTCTCATTTTGTTCTAGCAGTGCATCTAGTAAGGTGCCTGTGGCATGTGCATGTAATGATTTCATGGTATCAGACCACATGGATTGTCTCTTAGCTGCCTTGCAGCTCCCCCAGAATGTCTATTTTTATAGGTTTGCTTGTGTGTTACTATTTATATGTTATATTCTTATTTTCTTATTCCTTAATCCATGTAAATTTCTGATAAGTAAATAACTTCATCAACACCTAGTAACCAAATTTTTGGCTGCTATGGCTCCATGTCAATCTTCCCATCATATATCTAGGCTTTAGTTTCTGTGCAATTTTCCTAGGCTGAAGAACATTTTGTTAACTCTTTCAAAATCAGTTCTAACCCTGATCTCCTTAAGTCACTCCTGGTATGCATCACTTCCCAGTTTAGTACATTCAAAGGTTTTGATTATTATGAAAGCTTTGCCCTTCAGAAAGCCACATGTGTTTGGTAATGTTTGTTTTACAAAGTGTTGCCATATCTCAAGGGTTCAAGCTTGAACTGTTGAAGGGAAAAGGTAATGATGTTGAAAAGGATTCCATTGTGCCAGCTAAGTATGACCCTTACTAATCAATCCTCAAAGTACCTTAGGAATGTTAAAATCTGCTAATACTTATTCTTTAATTAAGATTACTGAATCCATGCATTGCCTTCAAACTAAGTGACATTTACAGCTTCTTTTAGTGTTTTAGGATTTTTGCTGTTGGCAAGAAGTCAGCCAAAGGTTGCACTTGCAAGAGCACAATATTGCATCATCAGTAACATGCTATTAATGGCATTAAAAACAGAAGAGTGATCCATGCTTGCTGTACATGTTGAGCTTAGTTAAGCATTTCCACCTACATCTGTGGGCATTAGGTGAGTCTCTAACCATACTGTAAATACACACTAAGCACAAATTATCAGAATTAATATGCTTCAAAGAGGGGAGGCTGATGCCACCTCAACAAGGCACAAGTCTCTCAGCAGAAACTCCTCTGTCTGGAAATGCTGTACCTAACATCATCCCCCTCCAGGGTCCGTCACTCATGGACTGCTTTGGGCTACCTTCCCATTTTCCTAAACTCCCTGGTTCTATAAAACAGAAGCCTTGGTCTAATAAAACTTCAGATTTCTTAAGAAAAGTAGGGATGTGACAAAAGGTTTCTGCATACCACCTGGAAAAAGTAAATTGCTCCAGCCCATTTTAAAGACTTTAAATTTCCCTATTTAGAGGCTTTAAATTTCCCTATTTAAACAATCACTATATTTTCATACCATCAAAACTGAAGACCTTGCCTACCTCTTGGTCAGAAATGAATAGACCCTGTGAACTGAACTAAAAAAACACAACAAAAATGTCCTCAAATAGATGTCTGGAATATAAAATTTCAGTATAAATGATTAATATTTGGCAAAATAATTAGCAAGTGAATCATCCTCTTATTGTCAGGTGTGTCAGGCAACCTTAACAGTGACCTGTCACAACAGCTTTAGAGAAGAAATGAAAAATGAGATTACATTTATGATGCTCAGAGAAGGATATACTAGAGAGTCATTACAGTCATCCCAGGAGCAGGTGCTAGCAACACAAGATTTCAATATTCAGCTAAAAGAAAAGATTATATGTGGAAAGAATAATTCCCTGTGGCTTACGATATTCCAAAAAGGACAAATATTTCAGTCACACACACATTGACAAAATTAATATCAGTTTAAGCTGATTAGTTTAAAATAACACTTTAAGACATCTTTAAATTTCTCCCCACACTCTCAGTATCATAACCAACTATACCTAAAACCAAAGCTTATGAATGTGTTGCTTTCCATTTCTCCTCTCTCCTGTGACTGAGGAAAGGGTCTGGTAATGCCTTGTGACTCCAAGAAAACAACCACCTGGTTATCAGATGCTTCCTGATAAATCCTTTAGTCCCACAGATGTGATAATGTCCTTAAGTCACAGATCATCACAGGTAATTTTTAGGAACTTGGCTCTAGTAGAGGTTAGTTCAACATTAGAATGAAAGTGGAAGGTGATTTTTTTGTTAAAAAAAGTCTGGAATTAACACTCTTCCTTTTATAAATGTACAGAGCTGTAATTAAGATTACTTTACTATGTAGTTATATGACTGCACCCATCTATGAGAGATCTCATCATCCCAGAGATAATAATTGCACCTCTAGGTACATGGCAGCTGTAATTTTACAGCCAAATTGTGGCCTGTCTAAAATTCAGTCCTGGTGAAAATGCAGCAGGCAGCTGCCTTCCCTGCTGGGCTAATACTCCTTACCAAAAATAGTTTGTCAAATGCAAGTTATTGTGATGCAAGAATCACTGAAGTCTTTGAGCAGCATCCTGGGGAGGCCATACAATGAGGTGCTGCTTTTGAAGTAATTCCTACATAAATACATCATCTATTTTACACAATTAGAAACCTGCCATTAGTCATACCAGTGCTGTTCTTACTTCTGTGGCTAATGCTTAATGGCTTCAAAAGGGAGCAGCTCCTACAGCTCCAGGGAGATTATTCCATACTGTATTGATACACATCAAAACAGACTAGTTCCCCTGAAAGATGGGTGTAATAAACAGAAATCTGTGGGTTTATACACTTAGAGGCCTGGGAAAGACTTCCAAATGCCTGACATGGGTTAATCATAGAATCAGTAAGGATGGAAAAGACCTCTAAGGTCATCGAGTCCAACTGTTAACCTAACACTGCTCTTCTCTGGACACACTCCAGAACCTTAATGTCCTTCTTGGAGTGAGTGAACCAAAACTGGACTCAAGATTTAAGGAGCCAGCCTTGCCAGAGCCCAGTATAGGAGGATGATCCCTGCCCCAGTCCTGCTGGCCACATTAGTGCTGACCCACGCCAGAATGCTGTTGACCTTCTTGGCCACCTGAGGGCACACTGCTGGCTCATATTCAGTCTCTGTCCACCAGCTACCCCAGGGCTTTTTCCACCAGGCAGCGTTCCCGTCGCTCTGCCCCAAACCTGCAGCATTGCATGAGGTGGTTCTGACCTTAGTGCAGGATCCAGCATGTGGCCTTGTTGAATCTCATCCCATTGATCCAGCCCGGCCAGATCCCTCTGTGGAGCCTCCTACCTTCAAGGAGATCAGTACTTCTACCTAATTTGGTGTCATCTGCAAAGTTACTGAGGGTGCCCTCAATTCCCTCACCCAGACTGTTGATAAAGGTATTAAACAGAACTGGCCCCAATACTAATCCCTGGGGAACAGAAGCCCTTTACAAACACACATTCTATTGCCAGTTTTCCCATTCTTTGCTTCAAAGAACAATTTCTCCCAGCTAAAATAAACTGCAAAATACACAATGCATATTTTGACACATGAATATACAGTAACACCCAAAATATACAACTGAGAGAGACTCAATTAGTTTCTGACTTCTTCTACCATTGTCTCATTGGTTTAGGCAGATTATCTGTCTATCTATCTATCTACCTACCTACTTATCTATCCATCCATGCACAAGGATGTTTATTTTAATTTCCAGGTCATCCCACCTGTCAAACAAGTGGATTTTCCAGGGAGACTTAAAGTTTTTTGTGTCTCTACTGCAATTCAGGGCTTAACAATATGAATGCAGTAGTACTTCTGATTCAAGACTGAGACTGATGTTACCTTTTGTCTCTGGGCTCTAAAATATACCTTTTATGAGAAGAAAGTCAGCCAGAGTGAAATGTGGTAAGTAATCACTGATTTGGAAAACAGCCACTTGAAATGACTCTGCTGCTACCCACCGGTTGAGTCATTTGAGGTGGGCGATTCAATGTGATTTCAAAAACATGTATTATGCTGTGGGCTTGCCATGAGTATTTCTTATTTTCCTCTTTTTTATGGAATTAGGACAGAGTTCAGGGACAAAATGTCTCATCTAGGGTAGGGGAGAGAAAAGAAAGTGAGAGAAAGACATAAATCTTTTAAGGAAGAGCTGTAACTGGAAACAATCGGTGTTCGGAAGAGAAAGTATCCCTTCAGAAAACAAGGTAATAATGGTGATTATAAGCTACTCCAGATGAAGCAATGTTTCCTGAAACAAAAGGATGAGACATAATCCCACACCCCTGGCCACACTGAATAAGGAGAAACTACAAAAGCTGGTTGTGAAAGGTATGGGAAAGCTAGCAGCAGTACATGTTCATTTACCTCATTGTGATGTCACTTTTGGAAAGGAACCTGAAGCGGACTGATGATCCTTCTCTACCTGTCTTCTGTCTGTCATGTCTTATAAGCGTGTGCTTATGCACTTTTTATAGAGATAATCAGTATGTTTCAGATTTTAAAGGAAAACCAAATGTGATTGAAAAGATTTCATCAACATTGTTTTCAGCATTAAAGTGAATTGCAGAAATATCCCATTTCTGCAGGTAAGGAGAAATAAAAAGAATTTTGGCTGTCTTTCTGATTTAGGTGAGTATACAAAATGAAAGTTTATCTTTATTCTGAAACTCTGCACAGTTTTCCACAGACAGGGTTCAGGTTGCTCTTCTTTTGGCCCTAAAGCACATCAACAGACCAAAGATCAACCATACAAACATGCAAAAAGTGGTCATGTGAAATATTTTTGGACATATTCTGATTTACAACAGGATGTTGCCACTGTGTTAGCATTTTCTACACGCACCAAGTTTTAGAGGACAAAACCTTGCCTTGCCTTTTGGGGTATGAATTGTGGGTGTAATGCAGATGTATGCAAGCCAGATAATACATATTACGCTTTAAGAAGAAGGTGGTCAAACAGTGGAACAAGCTTCCCAGAGAGGTGGTCTGTGTCCCAAGCCTGGCAGTGTTTAAGAGACGTTTTTACAATGCCCTTAACAACATGCTTTAACTTAGTCAGCCCTGAATTGCTCAGGCAGTTGGACTGGATGATCATTGCAGCTCTCTTCCAACCAAAATAGTCTATTCTGCTCTATTCTGCCTGTTTGATGCAAAACCACAAACAACAGAAACGATGGAAAAGCAAAAGAAGAGTAAGAGTAATCATATCTACATAATTCACAAGATTTCTACAAGGAAGAAAGTGATGATGGAGATTTCTGGAACCAAAGCAGAACCAAGACACTCATTTTGGAATACTCAGTGACACTCAGCAAAACCAGAAAGCTAAGACTTTACAGATGGATTGTGTTCCTTCCTTTTAAAAATGGTTGCAAAACAAATATTAAAAGTGCTGCTTCTCTATTAGATTAAGCCAAACTTGTGCTTGAATCATACATGAAATATGAATTGAACTATTTCTATCAACAAGAAATTTCCTTTAAATTGGTTCTGTTCTCCTATTCAATCTGTCTTCCTCCAGCCTCCATTTGTAAACCCTGTGTATCTAGTAGGTGATGATTTGCAAAAACTACTGAAGGAAAAAAGGAAACAAATTTTATGTCAGCAAAGTTCTTAGACACACCTGTAATGGTGGAATTGATTCTGTAAAGATTTCATCTTTGTCCTTGCCATGAGGACCCAGGTTAACTTAGTCCTGCCATATTTAGGGAAAATCAAATCTATAACCCTTCAGTGAGATGCTGAGATAATTACTGTTAGGTAAGTACTTCATCCTGGTGAGACTTGAGATGCACCTCAATCTTTCTGAGTAGGAGATGCTAGAAATTCAGCAAACACACCCACACATCATTATTCTTAACAAATAATAGGACATATCACCTGCTTCTGAAAAAAAATAATAAAAGCCTGAAAATAAAACCACTGTCTGAGATACTTGCTGGATAGTATCCAAGGAAACTGTATCATGCTCTTTCTGTGAGTAAGGGAAAAGAAGTCATGCATTAGGGGGCTGGTTTCTCTCCTCATTCAGAACTATTACCCTGGTAGCAGCAGATATATACATACAAGCACCTAGTTAAAAGATGATATAAATAAGTTTTCTCAGCTTTAAAAGATGATATAAATAAGTTTTCTCAGCTTTTAAAATGGGTTTGGGGAGAATCAAACGTAATGGTCTTTAGTAGAGGTGACAAACTATGCAAAACATTTTGAGATGTTGCTTATTTCTTATATTGTGCATTTCAAAGCAGATTTATTGAGCATTTCAGGAAATAAAAAACAGAGAATTGTTCTAGCACAGCCCTTACAAGATGAGAATTTAAGGCAAGAGATCACAGGAATGGTGGAACTCTCCAAGCCGGGGGCTCTCACCATTCAGACACTGGATGCTAACAAGGTAGATAAGATGTTTAGTTAATTTGAAGTGTGTGTGGGGGGTGTGTTAATGTTTTAGGTTTAATGCAGCTACATAACACCTGAAAAAAATCTAAAGCCCATCATTTTTATACTAGTGCTGTATTTTATCACGTTGTCAACCTGCAAGCATATTATAATTGTCAAAATGACATTCTTGAACCTGCCACGTGACACCATAACCTTGGCTTTTACATATGCTGCTGTCAGTCCAGGAGTGAGGCAATTGAGTTGGTCAGGCTGTTATAAACTTCCTGAGTTCCCAGAACTTACTGTTACTCAGCAGTCAGTCCTGCAGGAAGTAATATTTCGGTGACTGAGCCCATTTATCTATGAACCTTCCCTTGACAGACCTCATAATTTATAGCCATAAGGTGTCCTTCAAAATGGATAAAGATTGATGGTTGAACAAGAATTGTATTTTAATAGCCACTGCATTACAAGGTTTTTCTTTAGGCAAATCCAGGCTCTGATTTCAATTAGGCAAAGCATATCTAAAACTCCTTTAGCACAAACACTGTACAGATGCATGAGCTGATACACGGACTCATGACCACCATGGCACGGGTAGGGTTAGACTGACACTGGAGGCTGAAAACAGTCCAAATACTGCACATCCTTATGGACAAAGAAACAACACACAGGCTGTTTTACAGAATGATTCTTTGGTTTTGTGGATTTGTGACTTCCACAGGATTTTAAAACACAGGTTTAAACCTACCAGCTTAACTTCGGTGAATGGTAATATCTATGCACTTTTCTCAGGTGTCATCTGGGACAAATATCCTCCTCCTTTACCAACAGAAGTTCACAGAGCAGACACTTTGGAGGAGTTCATTTTGCATCATTAATTTGCAACTAAGGCAGTTAAGAAACAGTAAGCATGAACTCAATCCTCCTCTTTCTTCCTTCATTCCCCAACAGCTCTTTGCTATGTTTGTGAAATGGCATGTCCACCAACACACGTCCTCTAGCTAAATTATCAACATCTATTCATTCTTAAGGCCTGAAAGATGTATTATAATTAACACTAGAAGGTGTTTCTGCACAGTGTCTAGTTATTTCCAGGGCCTGAAACACTGAAATATTTAAACCATCATCAATTTAGTCTGAAAATTCAATACATAGAAAGTAAATTGTTTGTAAAAACACTTTCTCTCCATTGAGTACACAGGAAGACTGTGGTGTTTCCTATCTTAGATCCTTGCAAGTTATAGATTGCAAGTAATTATTTCTGATTTACCAATTGGATAATGAACCACAAAGATGCAAGGATTTGCTTAGTCTCCCAAGGACTGTGTAGCAGAATAATTAATTGGTATGTGCATGAGGAAGTTCCTCCAAAAGCCTTACCTTCATCTTGAGTGGGAATGCAGGATGTCACGTTCAGGAAGATCAGTAAAATGGCCAATCAAAGAGCTGCCTTGTAAGCTTCAGCCTGAAGAGCTTGGGCTCATTTCTAGCTCATCACTTGAAGTGTTAGGAAACTAACTTTTTATCCATGAAGACTTAGGCTGTGATGTATAAACAGTGATCATAGTGGAGAGTGCTTTTTGTCTGTTTTGATGGACAATCTCTTATAACAGTGTTAGGAAGAATGTCTTTTCCCAAGTCACAGGGTGGCTGTGAATTTGCAGCCTTTTTTTCCCTCAGAATGGCATTCACAACAGTCTGGCATATCTTCAGCCTGAGTTCTGGAAAGAGTTTTTTTTGGTGCTGTCCTGGAACATTCAACTACAAGCCCAGGAGCTGGAAACCCACAGACAGCAACATCACCAAGAAACATGCAGAATCATTTCTCTGCCTACTTCACTGACCCTCTATTACTTCTAGGTACTGTGACTTTCAGGTGCTTCTAGGAGACTGCAAATGTGCAAAGAATTCAATGCAAAAATGCACACTTGTAGACTGTGTTTCAGACTTTGCTACCTTGAATTGATCTTCCTTTCAAGCATAAAGTATTTTCAACCATAGTCATATTTGAAAACAGAGGAGAGTAAGCAGCAGCCCAGGTATGACTCTCAGGCCTTGCAGTATAGAGGGTGCCAGCTCTTGATTCCTCAGTAAAAGTCTTTGCTGCTTACACAGTTCTTCAGTTTGTAAAGTTTTAGAGTAATTCTCTCTTTCTTAATGAGGTTTCATCAAATAAGTAGAAAGAAGTACCATTAAGCAGGACTCACTGAAGATGCTCTCTATATGCACACTGTGGTATTCCAGAATTGTAGCACTCCACCGGATCAGCAACTAAAAAGAGCCTTAAAATGTCATTTTATGTGGGCCTTGACAAACATCTACAATGCACAGTCTCTTTTCTGCCTATTTGCTGCATCAGCTGACATCTGAGCAGGTCTGGGAAGGTGGAGAATTGATGGCTTGGCTGCTTTCAGGAAGAACTGTCCCACACGAAGCACGGCTTAGTTGAGATGCACTCACTTTCATGGTCATCTGCAGGGAAGAGAAGCAAATTGAATGTTAATCTAACTGATTATAGTGTCTGCTTCACCTAAAAAATGGGGACAGGTCTCAGTTGGGAGAATTTAATTAAAGCAGTCTTCCAGCAAGATAATTATATACCTTTTTTTTTTTTTTTCCACTGGACCTTCCTAGTCCTTAAACTTCAGTTAATAAAAACACAATCATCAAGATTTCTACATTTTTGGCCAACTAGCAACATGGTGAACCTGCACAGCATCTGAAAGTATAGTTTGTCTGGCTACTGATGTTCTCAAAAGCTCTGAAATGAAGTTGACTGTTAGATCTATTTCTCCTCTTCTAGAGAAAGAGTTCTACTCTTAACTGAAAGATACTACCACCAGTACCATAATGGCTTTCATCCACAGCTCTGGTTTTATCATTATTGTGGCTTTACAGGGGAAAAACAAGGAAAAAGGGAGACCAGCTTTTAGAAGAGACAGATATTTTGGGTTCCTTCCATTCTTATTCAGTATGCTAGGCTGTATATTACATATCCATGCATTTTGGATATGAGGAGTCAAGTGGTTTGATATAATGGTGGAACTTAAAGCTTGTGTGATTTGTTTACATGTAAAATATTAGGGTTGTTTCCTTTCTTACTTTGTAGAAGATTACATGAACCACCCTTTAACATTTAGATGTCCCAACAGCCCACCTGCCCATTAAAATTTCACCAGATTGCTTTTAGTTAAGAAAAAAAAGTAAAATGATCTCTGTATGTTAATATTAATATGGTAAGAATCAGGATTTTTCTGTGTGCATCAGACACCTTACAGAATCGATTCCTAATTCATGAAGATGGTATGGGGATGGCATAACTACTCTGGTTTCCACAGAGATGTATCTAATCTAATTTCACAGATGTGAAATCAGAAATCTGTCTTAAGAGAATAAATTTCATAATGTCCTTGAGCACAAGATAGTTATTGTCAGAGTCCTATAGCAGATGAAGAGCAGTAATGACAGAGTGGTTTAAGACTCCCCTTTATCACACATGTAGATATAGAAATTAGGATGGGCTGGATCTCTAATAAATAAACTTTTGCTAGAGGCAACCAGCTTTCAATCATCCATATGATCTTGAGCATTTCATTTAAACTAAAAAACAACACTCAAGCTCCTCAGGGTAGAGATTGTGTTTCCCTAAGGCTGGGCTGCAGACTGTAATGATACCACAGATAAAAAAATGCCTTTTTATTTTATTTTTTTTTTTAGTATAGTCATTAATTACAATTTGAGGGAGAAACCCCATGATGTGCCAGTCCTGTCACCTCTCCAGATTTCTTGGGTTCCCATTTTTCTGCTGCTTTCTTTTGATGGCACTTTCATCAACACCAACCACTGCAGATCTCACCCTGTGCAACTACAGCCTCCCTCAACTTCTTAGGGATGTCAGTGATCATAATGACATTTGGGGTTAACCAGAGGCCAGCACATAGTTGAGAGGAGAAAGTGAAAAAGAAGACAGGATAGATTACTGCCCTAGCATGGAACTGTTTGCAAAGGCACAGAGATAACAGTGGGGCATGGACTCAGCTTTGTGCACCCTGCATTCAGCAGCCTGTCTTCTTTTTTTCCTTTCAGCCAGATGCCATGTCTGCACCAGGAAATGGGGTTGAAATAATGTTCAGATGTTGTATGAGTCACAATGCAATGTTTCTTTTGAAACACACAATTTCCTTATCAAACAATAACAATCCTCACTCCTTCTTGGAAAGTATACTATAAAATCTCATTTGACATGCATTGTTCTATCAGCCCAAATGACTGTTGCTTAAATTACCTAAAAATAACCAAAAAGAAGCCTGCAATACCTGTTAGCCTTACATAAATAGTGTTTCTGTTCCCAGTGACAGATGAAGGCACTGAAGGAAAAAAATGATTTATTTTCTAGACATTCTCAGTTTTCTTCCTGCTGTAATGAACCACAGCACCTATTTTTTACTAATGGGGGCACAGGGTGTTTCTTAACAAAGCTGCAAGGTTTGGAACCCATTATTCCTCTTTTCCTACCCTGAGTTATAAAAATCCAGCTGTCACTGATCTGGGAGTATGTAGCAGATATGTCAACAAACTTTAACATGCTTCAAGGCACCCAAGGAGAATCTACAGGTTTGTTTACCACAAATCACAGCAGAGAGAAAAACCTGGAAATAAGGGAATTTGCCTTTCTTCTTATCTACATTAAAAAATATCTTTATTTTATTTATAAACTTAACTTAATGTATATATGTATTTCATTTTATTTTTATATATATAAAAACTCCCAGTTGCTATCATGAGATTCAGGACTTTACAAGCATCAAGATTGAACACTAGTAGATTCACTGCTAGTTTGAAACACACCTTTATAATAAATAAGAATAATAATCATCTTTATACTGGCATCTGCAATTTAATGGGCATAACCACTTAGGATAAATTTACAACTGTTAACTCCCTGAGATTTCCAGGTAGATGTCTAAATTCTGCACTTTGCATCTTTCACTGATTAGGTAAAATTTTCTTCTCCATTAATTGTACCTCCAAATTGCAGGCAAAAATCAGAGGTGAGTGTGACCTTGCAAAAGGAGCCTCAAAATGGGTTATATGTATTCTAAGTGGAACGTATTAACCATTTTGTAAGGGCAAACAGTCACCATCAACACTTTGCCAGGGGACTGACTTAATAGGTATGGTGTTAACATTAAACCAGACAAATTGTAAGAGCATTGTAAAAAATTATGTGGTGAAAACCTAAGTAGTGCTCACGGATATATGCAGCTTGTATAAAATTAAATTAACAATAAAAAGAAGGGGGGGAAAAAAAAGAGATAACCTTATAAAATAAGCAGTAACAAGTTAAAATAGCTTGCAAAATTCATTTTTACTGACAGTCAGTAAAATGTAGCTGTCCATCAGACAAATAACTTCTTCCACCCTTTCACTCTGTAAAGAATAGATTATTTATTTCCTGAGGAGATTCTTTTATTTTTCCCTCTCTCAGGTCAAAACCAGAGGAGTGAGAATCTGGGATTCACTGCTTTGGAACAGACACTCCAGAGGAGAGTTAGCTTCATGAAAGGTGAAAGAAATATTAAAATCATGTAAAAGAATACTAGACTAGGGCAGTGAAAAACTCAGATTTGGTTAGGACCATGCAGCTGATGAGGGCTTGTAAAAACAATTCTGTTCTTGTAAGTGAAATAGCAGTATTCATATTCTTACAGTGTTTTACTTGTTTATTCTTACTGTGGTCTTTTCTCCTACCTATTTCATTCTTGGACACAGGTAGGACCTCGGTACCTTATAAAAACAAAAGTATTTCTCTTTACAACATCAGATGTGAACCAGTTCTGTAACTGTGAATCAGTTTATGTAACTAATTAGCCCTACTTTGATTAACTCTGATATGTTTGTGGACCACCTATGAATCAGCTATTTTGATGTAGATGATTTTCCCAAGCTTTCATAGCTATCTCAGTCTCGTCCACTGGGACACACACTGTACACAGCAATCTTTCTTTTTGAGCCCACCATACATAGACAAGCTGTTCATACTTTCCTCCCTCCAAAGAAACTTGTTCCAGGTTATACCAGTCCATAAGAATTCAATAAAGCAAGTGTTCTTCTGCAGGTTTTGAAACCTGAGTGACCACCAAATACTGTGAAGAGCCACAGAGTAATTTCGGGGGGAAAACGCCCCTGGAGGACATCGAGCTCAGCCTTGAACTGAAAATATAGCCAGAGAGATCAGCCACCATATCAAAGGCAGGAAACAAATAAGCAAACAAATCCTACAGGACATGATAAACAAGTTTGAACCTAAATCAAACTGTATCCCTCAGCAAAACATCACCATGGTGTTTTAACCCCTCCAGGGATGGTGACTTCACCACTGCCCTGGGCAGCCTGGGCCAATGCCTAACCACTCTGGCAGGCAAAAAACTGTTCTTAAGATCCAACCTGAACCTCCTCTGGTGCAACCTGAGGCCATGTCTTCTCATCCTGTTGCTTCTAACTTGGGAGAAAATATCAAATGTGGCAAATAAAAAAAAAAATCAAATGGGAAAATAGTGGAAGGAGAGCATCTGTGGGCAGGGGAAGGTGAGAGGGAGGAGGCAGGGGTGGCTGAGGGTGCCCCTGGAGCCAGCAGGGCGCTGCCGTGAGGGGAGAAAAAAGGCGGGAAAGGAAAAGGCGGGAAAGTGTCTGTGGGGCAGGGGCTGCCTCAGTCTGATCCCCTGCCTAACCACTCTTACAGGGAAGAAATTGTTCCTAATACCAACTTGAACCTCCTCTGGTGCAACCTGAGGACATTTCCTCTCATCCTGTTCCTTCTAACCTGGGAGAAAGGATCAATCTCCACCTGGCTCCAACCTCCTTTCAGGGAGATGTGGAGAGCAATGTCTCCCCTGAGCCTCCTCTTCTCCAGAGTAAACAACCCCAGTTCCCTCAGCTGCTCCTCACAAGATTTGTGCTCTAGACCCTCCAGCAGCTTTTTTTTGCTCTTTTTTTGGACACACTCCATCACCTCAATGCCCTTGTTGGCCTTCTTGGCCACCTGGGCATGCTGCTGGCCCATCATCAGCTGTGGCCGACCGGCACCCCCAAGGCCTTTCCTCACAGGTAGCTTTCCATCCACTGGCAATTAGAAGCAATTAAAAACAAGAAAAAATCCAAACCAAAAACCACAAAACCAGAAGGGAAACAAAATAAATCAACAAACCAACAACAACAAACAAAGAAAAACCAAAAAAAACCCCCCAAACCCCAGGCATGTCACCAAAAGTACCTGACGTCTGTGCCCCCCTGGCCGTTTCTCCTCACAGCGGGGATCAGACNAGGGAGATGTGGAGAGCAAGGTCTCCCCTGAGCCTCCTCTTCTCCAGAGTAAACAACCCCAGTTCCCTCAGCTGCTCCTCACAAGATTTGTGCTCTAGACCCTCCAGCAGCTTTTTTTTGCTCTTTTTTTGGACACACTCCATCACCTCAATGCCCTTGTTGGCCTTCTTGGCCACCTGGGCATGCTGTTGGCCCATCATCAGCTGTGGCCGACCGGCACCCCCAAGGCCTTTCCTCACAGGTAGCTTTCCATCCACTGGCAATTAGAAGCAATTAAAAACAAGAAAAAATCCAAACCAAAAACCACAAAACCAGAAGGGAAACAAAATAAATCAACAAACCAACAACAACAAACAAAGAAAAACCAAAAAAAACCCCCCAAACCCCAGGCATGTCACCAAAAGTACCTGACGTCTGTGCCCCCCTGGCCGTTTCTCCTCACAGCGGGGATCAGACTGAGGCAGCCCCTGCCCCACAGACACTTTCCCGCCTTTTCCTTTCCCGCCTTTTTTGTCCCCTCACGGCAGCACCCTGCTGGCTCCAGAGGCACCTTCAGCCACCCCTGCCTCCTCCCTCTCACCTTCCCCTGCCCACAGATGCACTCCTTCTACCATTTTCCCATTTGATTTTTTTTTTATTTGCCACATTTGATATTTTTGTCCTTCTAAATCGTCTTTCTTTGTTTTATTTTATTTTTCAGACCTCTTGTTGCCATTATCCTGCACCTCAATCTCCTACTGAAGCCACAGGGACTTTTGTTGGAGCTGGAGCCACTACAGGGTGCTTAAGATAGGTTTGTTTGCCATCTTCTTCCCTGCTGCTAACGGCTGCAATACCATCACAGCCTGGTCAAGAGAGCTTGGCCAATGTTTCCCTATTGCTCTGGAGTTTTGGTATCCTAAAACCAGCATCTCCTGATCCTTGCACTGGGTAGATCACCTCCCTGACACAGCTCAGAGACAAAGACCTGGCACAGTCTTACCTGCTACACATCAGATAAAGACACTGTGGGAGGAAAGAGGTCCTTCCCTGAACCCATGTCTATATACAGTAAAATTAAAGTAGAGAAGCTAAACCTGTTTGTGTTTCAATGAGTAACTTCCCTGAAGAGCAGAGTATTGAGTCATTTCAGTATTGGAGCAGTACAGTTTCTGAGTCATCTGAGAATTAGCCTCCCTGGTGCTGCCCCTTTTTTAACCCTTTCCAATGCACTGAAGGGATAGTCAAGTTGGTCTGCAGTTGCTATTAAGACCATAGTTATCTATTTTTTACTCCCATCAAACCCAAAAAGTTCATGAAAGGGTTTTAATTAAGTTGGAAATCTATTAGAAATTCCAAGTAAATTCATGATTGGACTTTGTATTCCTTGGTTTTTATTACTCAGAAGGAAAACCAATAATCTGTCTGGAGCACTTTAGTCCCAGGAGGAACGTTCCCACAACTCCTGCTTGTATCAGCACATGACACATATTGGAGAGGTATTGTTGAGGATAAAATTAAATACTAGAGTTGTAAAAAGGTTTTAGCTCTTGCTAATGAGTACATTTGTTTTTTTGCAATGACAGCAGATTACGACTAGTGGGTTTAAATAACATTAAAACATCCATAATTTTTACAGACTTTGAATAACAAAGACATCAGCAAGCACAAAAAAAGTGAACATTGCAGAGGATGACTTGCAGACATATTCTTTTCCAAGCCACCTGTCACAGGCTTATTTCAAGGTTGTGCCGTTGATCAAACCTTACTAAACTCTTTTGAATTAGTTATGGGGCTGCAGGTAAGTACAGGAGAGCTGTGCTCTTCCAGGAAAGGTAAAGGAGAACCTTTTGTTGACTGAAGAGTTGAGATTAAATTCTAATGCCCCTGTTAACAGTTATCTGGAGTTCCTTAATCCTTCATGAACATTTGCACCTGTTCTGAACCTGTGTTTATGTGCATCATCAGCACACGCAGATTTAGCTACTTAACTGTTGCCTTTCTTTCCCACTCAGTCTCACCAAATTCAAGAAAATTGCTTTGTGAAGGAATGCAAGTACAGGGAATACCAATAAATATTTTTGGTTCAAATTTCTGTAAGCAGATAAATTTATGCTGAATGCTTTATGTTGATTTGCTGCAATCAATCTCTCTTAATCATTGCACTTATTTGTACAAAACAAAACTGAACTACCTGGGAAAAAAAAAATAGTGAAGAATTGTGACATTTTCCAAGTCTGTGTGGAACTTTGAACCAAGTGAAACTTTTTCCACTTGCTAGTAGTCCCAGAAACAGTCCCAGTATATCTAAAGATAATTATTAGACTAGGGAGGGGGTAGATGCTGAGATTGGATGCACTTAAGATGCTGCTGTTAATGAGGTGAAAGGATTTTTAAGTACAAGACTTCATGACACAAAATAGTAAAAACTTGCAAGCTAGTACTCTGATTTTTTTCCTGACTCCACCCTGAGGGAGGAAGGAAATTATTATTTCTTACAAGAATAATGAGAAAAGAAGATTAGCATCTCTGTTCTGAGGATTAGCCTGAGAGTCCTCAAGGAAGATTTTTCCTTCACACAGGACATCTTCATAAATGAACAAAGCATGCAGAGATCTGGATAAAGACAACATGATACTCTGCTCCCCTCCACTTCCATCAGTCAGCAAAATTAATGAAGCTAAAAACTACATTTCCAAGTGCCTTTCCTTCTCCTTTCTCCAGATGGGTATCTCCACTGATGGGTCTATAAGGGCTGCCCTTCACTGAGACAGTCCTGATGGCTTGGGCCAAAGGCAAAGTGTATGGGCTAAGAATAGCTGCAGCATTTCAGAGGAGGAAGGTGGCAAAACATTGGGGCCTTCTGATGAAAACACTGACTAGGGAACTGGGCTTCAGCCTTTCAGCACTGATCTGCCAGAGCAAATCCAACTCTCACCTTTGCCTGAAAATGCATTAAGAAAATTCTCTCTGATGGCATTTCTTTTTCATGCAGCCTTGACACATAAGCATCCCCACAGAACATAAATTATCAGGTCCAGGCACTTATAAAGAACTAGTTTCTTCTTATGGGACTTAAACAGAAATAAAAGTTGAACAACTTCATTTTTTTTTTTTTTGATAGAGTTGCCCTTACTGGAAGCCACCAAAATTCAATTTGTTTGACACCCCCTGGAATAGCTAAACATTCAGAGGCTATCTGGTCACTAGGAAACTCTGGCAATCACACATCCCAGTCAGACAGTCACTGGCAAAGGCACCACGAGATCATTTTAATGTGCATTACTTTGGTTGTGGCCATTCTTGTAGTACCAGAAGATTATCTAGAGAGTGAAAGAAATGCTTGTACTGAAAGATTCTACTTCCTAATGGTATGCAAATACCTGGGATGGCAGGAGAGCCTGAAGTTGCCATTTCTATTTGGCCAAGTGTCATAAATAATGTGTAGGTATACATACCTTTCTCCCAGAGAATCCGAGAAGGTGTTCAAATGGCATCTAATATTCTGTGCTCACAAAATAAGATCCCTATATCCACAGCACAAAGTTACTTGCTCCCTCAGACACCATTTCAAAGAAACAACATAGCTGTTTCTTTTCTAGAAGAATTACAAGTGGAATCTCTCCAAAGATTCAAAACATAAAGGCAGTGAGTGATGCAGCAAAAGGGATAGGAGTCAAACCTATAGCAGATATTTCACCACTAATTAATGTCACTTTGAAAAATATCCTACAACAACATAATGTGGTATCTATTTGCCCTTTACTTTCATGAAAAAGCACACAAATAATTTCCAAGTCCTTGAGACATGCAAAATTTAGACTATTAGAATTAGAATCTTCAAACCCCAAAACTCCTACAAGCAGTGGCACACAGACCACTTCCAGTTTATATAACAATATCCCCTTCAGAAGGCTCTGTGTGGTTTATTATATAATGCCTTGGTAAAAGATTTTCAAACCTTACTCCCCACAAAGGAAAATAACAGCCACTTGGCAAAATCACACAGAAAGAGTGATTCTCTTACCTTACACCACATGGCCAAATGAGTAAATGATCACACACTGCAGCATGACTACTTGCCTGTAAACAATTCCCATGGAGGCTGTGACAGCATTGCTAGCCAGCAAGTAGCTAAATGGTAACTAATCCTTCTTCTTTTGGATACACATAATGTTCAAAACATATATAACTTCTATTTTTGTAGACCTTTTTTCTCCCTCAACAAATTCACAAATCAATCTTGCAAATGAAATAAATTAGCATGATCTTGTTATGAGTTAGAACTGTAAGCAAGAGAAATTTAACTGAAATTTTGAACACCTAAAGGTACCTGCACTCTTTTAGCATGAACTTTGGAGTGCTGGTTCTTCCCCTGGAGGTTCAAACAAGCAAAGCAAATCTAAGGAAGTAACTTTCAAGTAATTGCCTCCCAGGTGGTAAATTTCAGATGCTGTCCCACTTGACAGGAATTGATTGCCCAAATTCTTAGTCACAAGCACGAAGAAATTAAATGAGACAGGGCAGGATCTGATCACCTTTGATAATAAAATCAGATGTGCTGTATAAACAAAGTTTTTCTTAATACATGGAAAATGCATGGCCTTCCTTGTCCTCAGTATGAAATAATTCAATTTAAGAGAACTAGATGCAAAAACACACTCCAGAGAAGGAGACTCCACAACCTGCCTGGGCCAGGGCTCCATCACCCTCACAGCAAACAAGTTTTTCCTTATGTTTAGGTGGAACTTCCTGTATCCCAGTTTGTGCCCATTGGCCCTTGGACTGTCCCTGGACACCACTGAGCAGAGTCTGACCCCAGTCTCTTGCCTCCAGCCTTTAGCTCTTGCTCAGCATTGAGCAGCTCCCCTCTGGGGCTGTTCTTCTCCAGGCTAAGCAGCCCCAGGGCTCTCAGCCTTCCTTCCTCCCAGAGGTGCTCCAGCGCCCTCAGCATCTTTCCAGCCCCTGCTGGACTCTCTGCAGTTGTTCCCAGCTTCAGTTGCTCCTTCCTCTTGAACTGCCTTAAGACAAGAAGATATCTAAGAGTCCCACAGATCCTCTCATGAGAGGCAGAAGTCTAAAATCACACTGAGATTTAAAGACTGCTGAGAACATGTTCCACACTGTGGCAAGAACGGAAAAAACAGTGCTAAAAAACTAGGAAGAATATTCTTAGAAAAACAAAACAAAACATAAAACAGTCTTGGGGTGTGGTTCTGTGGGGCCTTTTTGGTTGGCACTCCTTTCAGTCTGATGGATGTTCTCTGACTGACACTATACTGCAGCATGTTAATGCAGACTCTGGCATCGTTATCTCAACTTGCTAATTTAGAGAAATGTGTTGCTTTACAAATTGCTGTAGTTATGATGAAATGTGCACTGAAATGACAAATGCTCTAAGAAACTGAGTGGCTGGCTAATTAAAATTCATTATTGTATTTTACCAGACTACCCCTGAAAATGTAGTAGTTGTCATACATGTAAAGAGATGTGTTGCTGGCAGATGTCAGTCACAAATTTACATCATTGATCTTGGATTTCATTGGATCGATACAGTTTGTCTTTGTGGCATGCTGCAAGCAATTCTCTGTGTCAAGATATGTTTTTGGAGCTCTTAAAACTGGCAGGAAATATGCCTTGGGAAAAAGGAAGAAAGGGACAAATGGCAAAAATATACACACACATCTACATTTACACACATCAGAGTGATTCACACTGCCTACATTTGTCAAGATCAAACATCTTCTTGAAAACATGACTGATTGAAAACAGAGCATTGATCCACATTTTCTAAACTATACTATATGCTACAGTGAAGTTGATACCTGTTTAAAACCCAAGAAGAAAATAACATTACATACTGCATTTAACATTTGCAGTTCATGGCTTTGGCTATACCAACACTGCTCCATGTGACTAAAGGGAAACATATTCTGTAACCCACAGACAGTTAACATGAACCAAGAGATCCCTGTGCCTGTCATCTAAAACCCAACCCAATCCTCAACCATCAATTTTCAGAGTCTGAAAAAGATTGCTTGACTTTTCTATAAAAGAATATTTCTCATGCATGTGGTCTTAACCTCACAATCTTCCCAACAAGTGTCTGGGGAAGTCCTCACTTAGCAGGGTTCAGTATTTGTTCTCACAGCATTATTAACCTTGCAGGATACACTGTAACCTGCCACCAAAGATAACTCCCAATTCTCATAAAGCAAAGGTTTGAAACATTTGCAAATTTTACACCAATGATCTGCAACCAGATTAGCATCTTTGGCCAGGATGGATTTCATTTGCATAAGTAACAGAAGGTGACTCAATTTTAGGACACCAGGATTTATTGCACAGTACCCACTACCCAAAGTTTTAATTCTCTTTTCTTTATGTGGCTCCACTCCAGTGTAAGAGATCTGGGATTCCTCTTTGCAAAGAGAGGCAGCACGAACCCAGCTTGAACACACACAGGAGGAGCAGGAAGGCAAAGCCAATGTCTTTATACCATGTTGCTGTAGAATGTAACTTCATGAGAACTGTGACTCTTCTCATGCTCATGTCTCACAGGCTCTTTAATGCTACACTCTCTCACAGAAAGAGGAACATCCACCTACACTTTAAACCTAGTTTTCTGAGGCTTTGCTAAATGGCAAAAGCATGGCAGCTTAATGCAGCTGTTTTTTCTCTCTTGGAGTTTCCTTCACTTTTGCAGATTCAAATCCTGCAAATTTAAGTAGATTTTGAGTCCCACATACTCACAACACCTCTCAGAAGGCAATTAAAAATATTTTTGCTTTAAGAATACCTTTTTAATATGTCAAATATGCTGTCAGTTTGTGCAAAGAGGTGCAAAGATGTTTTCCCAATCTGACTCACTCTCTCGAGAAGTAAGCCCCACGGTGAGTATTTGTGATAAGCATATGCTACATGCAGAGATTCCAGCCCCCTTTCAATATGTTGAAAAGGACAGCTCATCCTTTCTCCTCCCCACCTCCCTCCATGTTAAATTTGCATTTCCCTCACAAAATGAGGGAACAATGTATAAACTTTCAATCTGGGTGGAAGACCAAGCTGATATGTACTGATAGAATTGAGCTTCAATTAAAAATCACAGACTCTAAGGGGTGGCATTCTCATTTATGAATAGCTTACTGTTGCAGAAGACACTCAGAAGCTTTTATCTATGTATACAATCCAGTCAAAACCAAAGCAAAGCAGCAATAAAATTATCTTGGTTTAGGTTTGCTTCCCATCTAATTTCATATATCTGAGGACAAAAATTGTTTCCTATCAGAATATGGGCAAAAGTCTGTATTTTTCTTCCCATTTCCTTTCAACCACACCTTGGGAAAAAAGTGATGGCAGTCTCTTTCTCTGATGTAACAGACAGTTTGACATGTCTTTCTTTAGTCCTTATTTTATCCAAATCTATTACTCGGGGTGCACCTCATTTCTGGTTCTAGAAAACAACTTCTGATTTCAGGAAGGATATTCTGTTTGGAAAACACCCTTTAAAAAAAGGGTTAAACTGGGTACACTGGTAAAACGAGGTCTGAGAAGAAGGACTGTGCTTGACAGATCTGCTTGCAAGGATCAGACCAATGTAAAACATGCTCCACAAGACCTAAATACTAAAAGATCAATCCAATGTAACACTGCCTATTGGTTTACTGGTCTGTTGGTTTAGCATTTCCCTTTTTTAATTCTCTTTCTTGTATTCCTTTCCTGGAGGTACCATGAGAAAAGATGACAACAGGTTGCCAAACACTGATAGCATCTCAGAAAAATATTTAGTGATTTAAAACACATTCTCCAGAACAGATGTTAGGATTGAGATAGCTCTGAATGATATGATCAATGAGTGACTGATAAAACATGTCTCGTTTGTGGCAGTGATCTGAAAGAATAACAAAAAGATAGCTACTTCAGCCTGACTTTTGCTTATGTCATTAAAATTTAAACCTGCTTAAACTGAGCCAGTCTGGCTTTATAACCTGTCAGTATGACAAAGGGACTTTGACACATTTGTCTTTCAACACATTATGGGGATTTACATTTTGCACCTTACAATTATATCTGTATTAAAATGACTAAGCAGACTGAACATGAAAAGAGTGATTCATAATAACGACATTAAAAGTAATAAAGAGTTAAGGACACTATGAAGGAAATGAAGCAGAAAGGGAAAAGAGGCTTTGTATGAAGCAGAGCAGAAGGGAAAGAAATATCTCTTTGCCCTTGCCTCTTTATTATTAGTCTAAATAACAAAGATGTAAATGGAAGAGCTTCCTGCCTAAAGAATCAATACTGAAATAAAAAAAGCCACCTAGAAATAGTTTCCAATCCCCTAATCTCATTTTGCACTAAACAAAGTGCATCCTGGGGTAGACATACGTTCAAGCTTGAATTCCACATATGTCCATAATTTCTTCTGCAATTTTGGCTTTCATATGGGACTTTAATCTTGAAGTCAATAGAGAAAATAGAGGTGAATAGGAAATCCTTTTCTTCCTTTTGTCTTACTAAGATATTTTCCACTCCAAAAAAGATGAAAAAAAAAAAAAGATGATGAAACCCTGTAAGAATATAATGACTTGATTTTAAATAGAAATGATAAGCTCAATTAAAACAAAAGGCAGTTTATAATTATGGTATTTTAAAATTTATTTGTCATTATGTTGTTGATTTTATTTGTTGTACTACAGCTAACTATTGGACAAAATGTACAGCAGGATACCACATCTCTAAAATTAATCTTCATTTTAAAATGTCTAAGCTTCATTTTGTTCAGACTTTAGAACGTTCAGGGTTGAGTTTGAAAATCTCTGAAATTGGTTCCCATAATAATAATTTTCCCATTAAAAAGTCTTGGGTATGTGGAGGTTTTTTGTTTTATTTTGTTAATAGTCACAAAAATGGTTTTCAATGAGGAATAGTTTGGTTTGTAAAACAAGACTGGAGAAAAAGCTGCAAGCAGACCTGAGCCTCTCCTTACACAACACTATTACGCAGTCAAATAATATGAAAAGCACAGAATTGCTTTCCAGTTTGGGGAGATCAACCAAAACCAAGAGAACTGCCACAACTCATTCCTGTTGTGAATCTGTCCACCTAATCTTCAGCTCCAGCAAACAAATAACACTGTCAGATTTGGCTTATTAAAACGTGTAGTACTGTTCAATCTTTAATCTTTGGCTTTGCCGTTTCCTGGTAAAATACAACATAAATATTTGCATTTCTTTGTGTTCACCTCCAGCTTTCTCTGGAAACAGTTGAACATTTATTAAAAAGTAAACCCAAAGTCAATATAGCTAGGAGTTAAATAAAATTATAATTGTTTCTTAATAATATTTGCATGGCATTTAAAGTCTGAAGTGGTTTATGAGTTGCCTTGTTAAAAATTCAGTATTTGAAGATAACTAAAACAGGGTATAGTCTGAAGAGAAGCCCACTGGTCAGGAAAGCAGATAGCCAGGGCACTCTCCAAGTAGATACATCTTTCCTAAACCATAACAAAGTGAAGGGAGCTATAAATAAGAAAATAAAGCTATAGTCTGCAGTTAAAATTCTTGCTGCTCGCAGTACATCATTCTGTTCCTAAGTGTCTGTTGCTGGGCTAGGGTTTCTAAAATTAACATTGCAATAGCCTACATAGGCACCAAAACCTGCACAAGAAAACATTGCTGAGCTGGTTATTCCCAGTGCTATGTTTGTTATTCTCCCAATGTGTTTCTATCCCTTGAAAAAATATTTATCAGGATAAAATTTTGAATTGGCTCTTCCAACAGTCAATGTGCAAATGCTAAGACAGAAGTGAGTAGCTTTTAGTGAAAACTGAAATCTTAAAGAGTTTCAGCAGTTTCCCAGTATTTATAGGCATGTTTTTGAGGCTTGCTAGGGTCAGCGTCACTTACAAAGTGAAAACAGATTAATGTACATGCATCCAATAATAATATTAGGAAAGCAAGCTTAATTGGTTTACAGCCCTATGAATTTAGAAATGAAAATATAAAATCCCATTTTTTACTTAATAGAGAGATTAAAAAGGTATTGCTGATATGTGCTATATGTATACACATAAAGCCTCAATGTTTTACGTGTTCACTCAGCGTATTCTGGACAAGAAGAGCTTTCCACTAATGTCTACCCTTCTGTATTGCAATTCTATTCCCAGAATAGGGGAAGAAGGGCAAGGTTTGGTGCCTAGCTGATTAGGGAAGGATAAGTAGGTTCCATTAAAAATAAACTGTGAAATAGAAGATAATAACGACCGAGAAATAGGGCAACTGCCACTCACAGCACGGCAAGCAGCAGCAAGATCCACGGTACCAGTTGTTAGAAGCCTTTCATGGAGCTTTCTCCAGTAACACCTTGCCTCTCCATGCTCAACTTTCTGAGCAATGCTGGGAATTTTAATGAGCATAGCTAAAAGTTCTTGGGCATGACAAAACCAGAACCCAAGCTGATGCCTGCCGGTTCTGATCTGTGCAGCAGGTTTTGAGAAACATACTGCGCTCAGCCGTTACCATGGGAAAGATCAAACTGGCTGGGTATAAAGTGGTGCTGAACTTTCATTTTGATGCCAGTCCACACAGGTATCTGCATGATTCTCCTTTCCTGTGAAGTCCACATGCACTCCTCTCAAATGACAACTAAACCAACCGATAGGGAAATACACAGCTGAGGTATTCCTGTGGTTTTAGACTACTTTCTTTGCTATCTTTTTATATTGGCTTTTAAACAAGATTTTAGATCCACAGTACAGTATTTGAGAATGTACAGATTTGTGTTTCACAAACATAGCAAAAGGGCCAATTAAAAATAAAGAAGCTTATGGATGAATTTGCAGTGAAAACATTTGCAATGAAGGGAGTTTATGTTCCTGGAAAGATGCAATATGTGAAAGAATCAATAATTATTAGGGTGTCTTAAACACAGTTGTCAACTTATTATGGAACAGAAAACCCACAGGACAAAGTAATTACATTTCTTGTTTCTAATAGGAATAGTAGAAACAGATGGATATCAAAAGTACCCAGTCATGGCTAGGTCATACTTCCATCACTTTCTCATCTACGTGCTCTCATTTTTATATTCAAGTGTTGTGCTATAGCTTAACTAGGATTATTTATTTTTTTCATGGAGATGTCTAAGCTGCCTCTTGCTCTAATGTTCCAAGAGAGATGGAACTTAGACTGCATAATACAACCCCTCCTGGTTACACCTGGTAGAACCCAGCCATACCATGGGATACAGACTCTAATGAAAGACCAGACCAGACATACAAAAGTTCGGCTCACTTACCACCTTCTGCATGCCAGAAGATTTCAAAGAGCAAGAGCAGAAGTAAGAGCACCTTAGGAAATTAGGCAAATGTGATAGCTGAGTCTGAACTAGATTCTATGTATTTAACCTTATGTACAAAACAAGAGGAGCTGGTGAGCGACAGCCTGGTGATAAAGACATTTGCTTCTACTTTGCCTGGTATTTATTGGGATGCATTAGAATGTCTTACCTTATTCAGTACCTGGGGCTCTACTCTTTCAGAGGTAACATTTGAATTGCTGTGATCTTCCCAAAGCATGAGACCACTTTGTTGTTGTTGTTTAAAGCACTAGATTGAACAGTAGACTGCAGCTGTCCACCTCATGGCATCCCAATAGCTATAAAAAAATCCCTATTAGGTTTGCATGATATCTTCTATTGTGACCTTCTCATTCTTCCTGGGCTGCAACTGATCTTATTTATTCTGTCTTTTAACAAACTAGTCATTTTACATGGCTTTCAGTTCAATATTTAGAAGCCTCTTCAACCAGAAGATGTTATAGCCTCCAGCTAAAAGAGGGTGGCTTTTTTAGACCTGTCTTTGGGTGCTTTCCAGAGCTCAGAGGCATGCACACTCCCGCCTCTGACACTGCAGGGCTGTGTTCTGCTCCATTCATTTAGCAGATGTAACAAGTCTTCATGCTACTTCCAAAACCCCCATGCTTCCCAAGCCACACATTCCCAACACCATTTGCTGCTGGAGGAGATCAAATACTGATGCCTCATGATTTGCTTGTTACTTCACAGGCCTACTTTACAGGCCTTCCTTTACAAGGAAGATTTGGCTAAAAACTCACAGACAATGTTAGCATAGAGAATCATAGAACCCTTATCCTAACAGAGCCAAGTCACCATGAAAACACATCACCAGCTGCCACATTTACAGGTTTTTTGAACACCTCTCCAGGAATAGTGACTCCACCGCTGCCCCGGGCAGCCTCTGCCAATGCCTAACCATTCTTGCAGGGAAGAAATTGTTCCTAATACCTGATCTGAACCTCCCCTGGCACAACTTGAGACTGCTTCTTCTCATCCTCTTCATCTAACTTGTTACCTGGGAGGAGAGACCAACTCCTACCTTGCTCCAACCTACTTTCAGGGAGTTGTAGAGAGTGAGAAGGTCTCCCCTGAGCCTCCTCTTCTCCAGACTAAACAATCTCAGTTCTTTTAGCTGCTACTCATAAGACTTGTGCTCTAGACCCTCCACCAGCTTTGCACTACTGAATTAGTGTGGGTCTTCCCACTTCTCCAGAAAACCTACATATTTAGCTGAAAAAAACCTAACCTGTTACCCAGCTAATAGGAAATGATGTAGTTGCTGGGAGATGAATTTTCTGGAAGCCAGGAAAGGCGTTATTATTATTATTAGGAAAATGAGCTCTTATCCTCCCCACAGGAGTTCTAACTGTGGCTATGGTCCAGTTTAGAAGCACCATGCTGTGCATGATAAAAATGTGTAAATGAAAGGGTGGAAAACAGCTCTTGGGTTTTATTACTGCAAAATCAAGGATCATAAAGAGACCTCTCAAACTGGAAACTTTAAACTGGAAGGTTCTCTTTCCTCTGCGGAGCTCTGTCATAAGGGAATTTTTTAGAAACATCCCTTTTTACACAATATCTTTGTGTATCCTACTTGG
The DNA here is from genome assembly GCA_013399015.1 of Galbula dea. NCBI lineage: Eukaryota > Metazoa > Chordata > Aves > Piciformes > Galbulidae > Galbula > Galbula dea. The sequence goes on from VWZX01005505.1 coordinate 368,615, forward strand.
AATGGAAAAGCACAAAACTGCAGAACACTTTTGACCTTGCTGAATACACAATCAGTTAACAATACTGTAGTAACTTTGCAATGTCTTAGTATACAAATATTCACAAGCCTGAGAACACTAAGCTTGTAGCTTTCTTATGTTTATTCTCATGCATAATATAGAAACACCCAGAGGCCCTCACTGGAACACAGGAACTGTATATATACATAATAAAGCTCTGACCCTGAAAAATTCACAGTCTAATATAAACAGTTTAGATGAACATGGTAAGAAGACAGATAGCATCATGTTGCAGGTGGGGAGAAACGAAGGGTTGGAGCTCAGAGGAAGCCACAGTGCTCAGCATTTGGGTAATGTGGGTTTTGGCTCAGCTGTGTCATCCCATCTCTGGTCAAGCCTTCCCCCAAGAGACCAGCCCAGGACACTTGGGCATGTCAGAGTGTGGGAATTCTGGTATCTCAGTTCAGAATTGCTGACAGGAGCTGCCTGTTTTTAAGTAGAAGCTGACAGATTATGATCCCCTCTCAGAATTTGGTGCCTAGGAAGCAAACTCTCCCTTCTTCTGCCAAAAGGTTTCACAGAATGCCAGCACGGTGGGGGTTGGAAGAGACCTCTGGGGATCATCTAGTCCAACCCCCCTGCAAAAGCAGGGTCACCCACAGCAGGTTGCCCAGGATCACCTCTTAGTGGGTTTGGAATCTCTCCATACATGGAGACTTCACAATCTAATGTCTCATGGTGAACTTGTTGCCCATTAGCGCTCCCAGCTCCCTTGCCACAAAGCCTCTTTCCAGCAGGTCAAACCCAACCTGTCCTGGAGCCTGGGGTTACTCCTTCCCAGATGCAGGACCCTACACTTGCCCCTTCTTTGGCACAAACATTTTCTGCACAAACTACTCATGTAACACACAAATCATAGACTGCAGCTAGGAAAAGAGGGGGACTGATTTCCATCAACCTGCTGATGTGAATTCATTGTGCAGAAGACTTTTTGACCAGCAAAAGAAAGCATAAGGGCAAATAAAAATCTGCAATCCAAGCTCTGATCTACATCTGGGAGGATCTAATTTTTTATTCAATGTCATTTGGTGACTGCTTCATGTGAAAAACAAAGACAGAAGTGGGGTGTCTGTGCTTCCAACGTTGTCCCAGCTGTTCAACACAGTGCTCGAACCAGACACTGTAACACTGCTTTGAAAGTCATCAGCTCAAACCTCTCAGGACCTGGCTGACTCGAACATGAAATATTTGCCAAGGTATTCAGGCAGGGGAAGAACTAAGCTCAAGCAGATATATACAGTATGAAACATATTAAATTCCCAAATCTGAGAGTATCAGTATCAACATCCAGTACCTATAAAATCCCTGACACTTCCCCTGTCAGGCAGCAGCTGAGTGGGAGTTTTCAGAGCTACAATTCAGTGCCTTCTCCCAGGTGACATCTCCAAGGTCTCCTAAGACATAACCTTCCACCTAAACCCTGCCTTTCCAGTATGTCTGGAGCTACAAAATAAATGAGAACAGAAAGTCATGGAACACTTTATGTACATTGAGTTATGAGTACCCTGTGCCACAGAGGTTGCTGACAGCACCTCAAGAGCTCAGTGCCCACAGGAAAACAGTAACAAAACCAATCTACATTCCTTGTGAAGAGCAAGGCAGCTAGTCTCAAATGACCATGATATGTGTAACTATTCATCCTGAGTGAATGAATACTTCAGCTGAAATCTTTCATGGTTCTCATTCCTTAAAAAGCTGAAAATCAGCCTCCTGACTTAAAACAAGACACCAGAAACCCTTCATCAGGCATGTAAAATAATGGGTTAATTTTCAGTATCTACATGGGTTTTGTGGGACCTGCTCAGACCCCTTTTTGGCTGATCTTGTATATGAAGCTGTCAGTGTGACTGGAGCAGGCTTCAATCAAGGGCTGTATCATGGCTGGTTGTTAACTTCTGTGCAGGCACATTATGAGCTCCCCTAAAGAAAAAACTAAGTGACAAATGGGGGGACAGGAGAATGTGGTGGAAGGACAGGCTGAACCACACGTTGGCAGCAGTGTGTTGTTGTCAGTATTTGTGGGTGCCCTGCCATAAGAGGTCTTCGACCTCCAGAGATGTGGGGATTTTAAGGAGGATTCACCACAGGGGATCCATGGCTGTGGCAGCCATGGTGAGAGAAGCAGGATAGCAGCAAAGGGAAAGTCATCAAGCTGACACAGAGGATGGTACTTATGGTGTGGAGCTCCATGGATTTGGGAACAGTGATGAATGGAGCCTCGAGTCTGCAGTCTTCAGAATGTGGTGGGAAAATTAATTTCTCATTTTTGTCACCCAAAGGATATACTTAAAAAGAATCAACTTCTATCAGATTACAGTTCTTCCAAACAGTGAATTAAACTTGTCCAAACAGGGATCCTGAATTTCACAGCCCATGATGTTTCTAAATGGCATATGCTGTTAAAATAAAACCAAATGAGCAAGCACAAAATGCCTGACTGCAGAGGCATAGGATGAATTATGGATATTTCCTCGCATATGCTACTGTTGTGACACTATGCCATGTTGTGCCAGACAGCAACCAGGTCACAGCAGGGAAGGAGCAGATCTTCAGAAAAGCCTGTTCTCAGAGACCTTAGAGGAGTAGTGAAGCTCAGACTTCCCAAGCAGCAAGGAACACTGCTCCCTTCTGCATTAAACAGGATTGGAAAATGGGACTTGAGAGGGGGACTAGCTATTTCCCACTGTAAAGAAACTGAGTTCTCCAGGAGTTATCCTTATGCGTGAAACACCTCTACCTTTGGCCTAAAATGTCTTTCTCTGAAAGTAACTACAGACTAATACATAAATCATCTTAACAATAAAATCATCAAACAATCAGAAGGCAACATTATTTTAAATCTCCAAACATATAGCAACCATACTAGATGGAAAATTAAGCTTTGTGTATTTATTTCCCCTTTTCTTTTTTTTTTTTTGGTTTACAATTGGAAGCTCATTTCCCTATCCTTAAAGACTGTTTTGTGCTCTGATAATTTTATTTCACTGGCAGACAGCAAATGAAGCCCAATTTTCTCCTTTATTAAATGTATTACTATAAATGGGGATTCAAATTTTTATCATTGAAATTTTTAATTGTGTAAAATTGTTACCACTATAGCATTTATGCAAGGTCAAATTCAAATGGCATATGTTGAAAACCTTCAATAGCCTTTAACAGCAGAGATGGAACTGGTTTAATTTTTTTCTTTATGCTATTGTCTCAGCTAGAGCAGCTAATTATTCTGCAAGTATATCAATTTATCCTTACTCACCACTACCACAGATCAGCACCAGTGAAGACTTGCTAAGGAACTGCTGCTGTGTACATGCCAATTTTCATCTAGGACAGCCTGTCTGTGAACAGTTTAATATCAACTCTTCACAGAGAGAGTAGCACCTACAGCGATCGAGTGATACTTTAATAGATAAGGAGATATTATTTCTCTGCCATTGGCATTATTAGCATAAATACAATTACTAGAATGGTTTCAATTCTAGTAGCCAATCAAGCCAAAGAGTTAAAAACCAGAGGTAGGGCAAAAAAAATTACCAGAGGCAACTGCAGATCTCCAGAACTGCAGAAGAGGCATGTGGTAATATTTAGTAATTGCTTTACTGCTTGCTTATATGACTGGCCCTTTGCAAATTAGCTCATCATTTTATATTACATACATGGCAGGCTTGGTGTGGGGTTTTTTAAACAAATCAATAACTGCTTTATTAGCTTTTCAAGGAATAAAAACTAAGTTTTTTGGAAAATGCTGGTTGTTAGGAACCTTCTCATAGAAATTCCTGCCATATGTATTTGAGTAATTCTAATCATAAACATGAGATCAACAGCTTTTTTTGAAAGAGTTATTTATTTCTGAGCCAGTCTTCTAAACAATTCATTCAAATAGATTTCTAAGAGGGAAATACAAACTAAAAGAAAGAAATTAATATAAAAAGTCTGGAATTTGTTTACTCTTTCTAAAAGGACAGATAATTTTAGAAGCAACAACAACAAAAACCAACCCACAGGCCAGACTTATTTATAAATAAGTAGAAAGAGCTGCGTTTTCAATGTTTGTACAGTTTGTGTGATGCATCTGTTTGTCAGGTTGCTTACCTGCCTGAAAGATATCAAGGTGTGCTCACACTGTCTCATTACTTCACCATAAATGGTTATCTTTCACTGCCTCCCACTTTCTACAGCTTCCCAAGTCTGAAACAAAGGAGTGAGGTTTGCCTTCCTTGCTTTCACCCTTCTCAATAAGGCAAGGATATGTAAGAGAATTTTAAATGGTGAAGAAGTCATTGCTTATATCCTAAGGTGCTAGCTGAGAAGATGAAGTTGACAGCAAACACCATATGAAATGTACATGTGCCCACTCCAATAGTTAAAGAAAAAAAGATTACAACAGTTTATTTCTGTCATAACATACAAGCTGTTAGCAAATGCAGACAATTCTTCCCATAGAGCATCTCCAAGTTTAATCGTCTTCCTCACCACCCCTAGTGTTAAACCCTGTCATCTCGCACACCAAATGTGGTATCCTGCTGGTCCCTTGGCTTCTCACACTTACACCTTCCTCTCCTTCTGGTTTGCTGACATATGAAATGTCTCGCTGTCAGAATAACTCTCCTCACTTCTTGTTGATTTTACTCCCTTTTCCAAACCCTTTCACTTCCTACCCCAGTGCCTTCCACGCAAAAGGTTTTATTTTTAGGGATCATATTATTATACAGCACAGGCTACGTACATCTGAAATAGCAACTCCACCACTAACACTTGAGAAACGCTGCCTTTCTGAACACCAGGAGCAACTCCTCGTGGTAAACAAGATCTGTATAGACCAGAGAGGCAGAAATAAAGATGGCAGGAACAAAAGATTTCCAAGGAGGCACCGTGAAAGACAACTGCATGCAGAAAGAGATACACCTACAGAAGAGTTCTCTGCAATACAAGAGCTGGTAACAGCGTAACAGGGAACTCCTCTTGTGATGTTACTTTGTATATAATCCACAAGGCAAATATTTAAAGATAGCTTGAAATCAAACGTTTCTATTTGGGAGAAAGAGAATAAATATTTTCTCCTAGAGCAGACTGTGCTCAGTTGCAATAGATTTATGAAGAACACAACAGATACTGTCTCCCTTTTACAAATTCACCTTGCTTAGAAACATGTATGTTTTTATTGGACAAAGATAAAAACAACTACTTCAAATACATGACAGTATCTTTCATCTTCTGTAATGCATGTCCTAACATCCTTTGGCAAATATTGGTGACATATTGGTAAAAGAAGACAGAGCAGCTTAAATCCTATTTCCCAAAGGCTAAAAGGTGGATTTATCTGGTTTTGGGTTTTTTTTCTTCCACTGAGCAGAAGTGTTAGGAACATGAGCTCACCTGGTGCAGACATACACAGATGCTGTATTTTAATGCTGGATATAAGAAAATGCACACTGTAGGAAAAACCTGGGAATTCTTTCTTATCTATGAACACAGAATTTCTGAAGCTCTGGTGATACACAGTGACTGTGACTCTGTGAAATGGTGAATTAACAGAGATGCCTCACGACAGACTGAAAACAGTTGGACCCAGGGCAAGAGTATTCTAAAAAGTGCAATTTGACCATGAGAGTTCAAATTTGTCCAACACATTTATTTTTGGCAGGTTTTTGCAAGCTTAACACTGGATCACCCATCTCCAAGTGTGCAAAATGGAACTATGAAGAGTGAAGCTAGCATAAAAAAGCATATTGCTTCTTATGCCTAATATGGATCAAATTTATACTGGAAGAAGCTCCAAGAGTCCAGAGGTCTTACATTAAAAACAAACCCATATGTTAATTGATGCATAATTCAGAAAATAAACCCACTCATATCCACTGAATAGTCTTGACAATGCTGTACATGTCACTGCTTTCAGCCTCTGTATCAGAACTGCATCATATTTATGTCCTTTTTGCAGGCACTGGTCCCCAGGTAGCCCTTAATTACAAAAATGGTTTGACATCCAAGCTGTGAAGTGATGCCAGAATTTTCAGTGAATTTCTGCTGGAAAAAGTAACTCCTCCCAGAATGTGGTAAGCCTATTGTTATTTACCAGTATGATTGATGATCCTTTAAACGTACTTCTGAAGTATTCCACAATAATGAAGGAATGATGCACGTATTTTCTTAGTCATTACAGTAAGGCAGATGGGAATCAGGGGTTGCAGAGAGGGGGAAAGCAGCAGAAACACTGAGTTTTGCCAGCACCACAACAAACAGAGAATACATGATGGCTACCTTCACTTCTGAGAAGAAGGAATTTAAGTAGGGAACATTTTTACTCTAAGATCTTTCAATGTGTCTTTGAAATACTACTGTTGATTTATATAGCTGAATGAAAAGTATAAAGAACACTAGGACTGAAAATATATATGCTTGTGTGTAGAAAGGATTGGGCAGCTTCATTACTCCTTTAGACTTCCAGGGCTGGATCTGGTCACTTGGAAGTTTTGGAGAGGGTACTGGAAATGTGCTTTCTGCTTTGCACACCTGAGCACAGCTCTCATGACTCTACCTCTCTCTTCCAGCTCACCAGCAAGCAGTGCATTGGAAGGACACGTTGATAAGGTTGATTCCCCCCTGACTGGACAGGCTTAGCTCCCTGCACACTGTATTCTTATAGCACAGGGTGATGCTCTCCTTTCTAGAGGAGTGTAGGAGTTGGCTTTTTCATTTCTTGAATACAAAGAAATAAAGGAAGAAGTCAAAACAACCAACAATGTGTCGTGCGAGGTTGCAGTTTCAGACTTGGAACTGGCTCTGCTCTCTATAGCTGCCACCATCTGCTCTTCCAGCCTCCCCATCTGCCTCTCCTGCCAGTGCTAAATACTCTCTTGACTTGCTGCACATACTTAACGTCCCTCCTATATGCTTCTCCCACCCCTTCACCATCTAAAATTTGCCAAGACTCTTTCCAATGCATCTTGGCTTTTGGAGCTTCTGAACTGAACTTCTCCAAAGCGCCACTGTCCTTCCAAACTCCTTCCACCATCCCCAGGAACAGTGGAGCTCCAGCTGCCCTACCATAACCACTCTGCTCCTCCTCAACCTAGAACTTCCCATACTTGCCATCATTATTCTGTCTGGGTAATTTTCTAGCTTCCTTTTTTGTTACTTCCTGTCAACAGACCTCCTGGTCCTTTTGGGTTTTTCTAACCCTCCCTTTAATTTTCAGCCTTGAGATTCTCATTCCTTCTCCTCAGCTCCCTACCCTTTCTCACCTGATAGCTAGAACAGGGTTGTCTGTGCAGTGAGACACAGCATTATAAGGTTTTGCTTTTAATTTTTCAATTCAAGTAAGGCTTTTCTTTCCACAGACATGTTTTTTCCTTCCATTTTGTAACCCAGTTTGAATATTATTTTTTTTTAAACAAACAGGGATACTGCAAATACCTTAGGCATGCTATCTCTTGGAGAATATGCTTGATAACATTATAATACTAGTAAAATTGTCTGTTAGTTGGAAAACCATGGATGCTGCAGCATCACAAGTGCCAGTAGGGCTTCTTAATATCACAAGGGTAGATACTGAATTAGAATCTGTGTGATATTTTTATTCTCCTGATATGGGTATATTGTTCCCAAGCCTTTCATTGGACACAATCCACCCTTCTACAGAAAGCTCTCTGTCAACCTTTTATCAATAGGCCTTTCATTTTTCTCCCCAAAATGCCTTGTTTTCCTAGGAATAAGCTGCTCATTTACATCTCTGAATGGTTTATTTCAGTCTCCACTTGCACTGTTTGTGTTACTGGAATGTAACTGACTTGGATTTTACTCTAAAATCATAGACAGAATAGCTCAGGTATGGGGATCTATGAAGAAAGGGCACTTAGAGAATACAGCTAGGGAGGAATACCAAAGGTTGGCTTCTCTTGTCATAATTCCTGTTGGCCACTATGCATTTAGGGACAGAACTGGCTTGAAGATAACAGGGCAGCCCCTGTGAAACTGCTCCTGGATACAAGTACAGTTGGGCAAAGCAGCCCACAGTGCCTTCCATTTTTAGACTAATGACAGAACCAAAACCTCTACGGCTCAGGGACAATGAGGAGCCATAGCATTTGTCATAACTTTTAATCTGGTATTTTTGGGGTTGTCCTGTGCAGAGACAGGAATTGGACTCAGTGATCCTTGTGGGTCCCTCCCAACACAGGAGATTCTAGGACTCCATTATTTAAATCATCCTGGAAACCCAGAACAGAGGAATTTGAAACTGTAAAGAATGACTGCAACTAAAAAAGTCAAAGAGGTGAAGAGATATTTGCTAGCAGGAACAGGATTTCAACACAAGCTCAAACGTCTCTGTAATTGATTTGAGGACTAATATTAATTTACAAAATTACAAGGGACAGACTACTTAAAGGGTGCATCCTTTCACTCCTACATTTCTTCTCACTATTAACACATTAACTTCTGATCTCTAGGCTTAAAATTGACCTATTGGAGCTATTCTTCTCCCAGTTCCCAATAGCTAAAATTTATCTCAGTGATATGGGGACAGCAAAAGGCTGCACTTCATTAAGGGCATGTCCCCACTGCAGTTAACAAGGTACTGTACTTGATGCAGACCCAACCCTACCTTAAACTAGTTGGCTTAGAAACGCAGCAAAAAAAGAGCCAGGCAGTAAAAGAGGTTGAAACAAGTGTGTTGCATGCACTCCCCGGGCTCCTTCCATTTTGCAGCTTGTACTGCTGCAACAGCAGCTTTTTGAGTGACCAAGGCACCTCCCTGGGACATAACTCAGACGTGCATCAATATGCTGCTGCTGGGTAATGGTTCCTTGAAGCATTATTCTGATAGATGGACTCGCCTGCTATGCTCTCTCTGTACCAAGATGAATTCCAGCTAAGGAATACACTTTATTTCAGAACAGGCCTGACAGCACTGATGTTTTTGTCATGTTTGGCTTGAACATATTCTGAACACTGCTTTTCTCCAGTACTGTGATAGCTGAAGTAAAGTTATGGAGCTATATGATGGCAGCATTTACTAGTGCTTTGGCTGCGTACGTTGGGCAAAATAATATGCAAGACACAACACAACCAAGACAGAGAGCTTATTTCTTATTGACGTAGTGTAGATTGGGTTTGTATGGCTAGAATGCTTAAAGCTTCCTGGAAACCAGAGGAAGTGGTTTAAGCACTCTAAGTATCAACAAATTGTTTATTCCCTTGCAAGTCAGACTGCTGGAGAACATATTTAACTTGCATCATTCCCACAGTTATCCTTTGCATCAAAGAGATGATTATTTATGCAGCAAGACATAACTGGGGAAACAGTTTTTCGGAGATAATCACACCCCTGGGACATTGCAAGGCTCAGGGTTCATTACTGTTGAGAGGAAAAGTGTATTTTGTTCTGGAGTTTTAAATTCCAAACTGCAGTTTCAGCCAAGCAGCATGTTTCATGTGGATTAATATACCCCTTTAGGCAGCTCACCTCACCTGTCAATCAGAATATTTCACCCAACCCAAATAAAACTCTTAACCCCTCATTTACCATGTGCCAAAAAAAGATTATACCTTTTGAAAAGGTGAGTCTGTTATTTTAATTGTAATGACAACAGATGAGCTGAATATATCCAAAGGTTATGCTGGTGTTAGTACAGAAGGGAATAATCCACAGCAATTGCCAGAGTGATACTGAATTAACAGTATGACAAGTTTGTCTATGTAACTCAGCTGTTCAATCAAATGAATATTAATAACAAGTACTTATGGTCATTGAATTGAATTATCAACATAAATAGGTGTATTTTCTTTTGGACAAAGCACTCTTGTAATGTGATGGTACCCCAGGCCCACCCAGGATGAAACAGCCGATTCCAGCACGTTGTCTCACAGCATGACCACTTAACTCTCAATGAAGTGAAATGCACTGAGGAGCTCACAAGGAAAACTTAACTGTGCATTACTGTGGTCTCAGAAGTGCAGTCACAGAGACCTGTTCAACTACTTCTCTCAAGAAACAGCTCTGACTGATTGTTTTGATAAGCAGGGACTCAAGCAGAAACGTTTGCAGCCTCTTACAATTTGAAACATGTATCAAAATCAACATCAGTCAAACGAAAACGAATGTTAAGAAACCAGCGCAATACTTTGGGCAGAAAGAAACAATGTTGCTCTCTCCCCTATTTGTTGAAATGGAAAGTGAAATAAATATGATCAGTTGTCTACATGGATGCTTATTCTATGCCAAGGTAATGGATGAGAGAGCTCTGTGGAAGTGACATCTAATGACTATGCACACACTTATCTTTCTCCCAGTGGGATAATTGTTTCTGCTCCAGACCCTCCATACTTTTTCCTTTTTATGTTTTACAGGCACAGCTTCCATCTGCTCCATAAGCTAAATCTCATTTTGAGCATACAGAGTGATTAGAAATATTACTTCTCCCCCCTCCAAAATAAACAGTTTGAAACTGTCACCTCTCTGGTCTGTCTACTTACACATTATGGTTTTCCTTTGGTCTAGAGCAGCAGCTTGCTTTCATGGGTTTTCTCATGCTTTACATTTACATAGCTTCTTTTAGTCTTAATTCTTTTAGGTTTTACTGCTCTTTGTGCTTTCATTTCCTCCCTCTGATCTGTTTCCAGCTCTACTAATTTAGCTGTAGCTGAGGGTTTCTTTTCCACTTTTTTCCCCCTTTTTACCTGTGCCACAAGCAATTATCGTTTCTCAAGTACAAGACTTGAAGGCTTCCACTAACACCACCCCATGATGAATCTTATTCACAAATAACTTATTAAAGAGAAGATACATTTTCTGAATGTTACATCTTCTGATAACTCAATTTTAAGCCTTTATATTCTTTGGGTACCATAATTAACGCTCTACTTCAAAGAGGCACAAAGGACAAATGCTCCATGCAGGCTAGCACTGGTGGTGAGAATTCCAGGAAGAGATTTCATCTCTTGGAGTCCAAGTATATTAAATCTGGCACTAAAGAAATTGTCAGTTCTCAAAATAATTGTCCAAGATAGAACAACAGAATGAATATCCTTCAACACCAACATGCTGTGCTCTCCATGTCTCTGAAAGCATATTCATTTATTGCATCAATTACTGTTTTTGCTGCCTTTGGAATATATTTAGATCTAGGGGACAAGCTATGCAGATTTGCATTTAATACATTACCAAACTACCTCCTCAGATTATTAAAACACTTAATGCACTTTAACCACCAGCTCTTTAAAACAGATTTTCCTGTAGCTTGTCAAGACAGTAGGAAGAGGATCCTCTGCTGGTACAAATAAGGACAAAGGTTGGCCTTCTGGCTCAGAGAAAAACACAGAAAAAAAGTGTCACTTTACCCATTTCCTTGTTATAAATAGTCAAAAAAAAATGATTGATCTGTAGTCTTGCCTGGAGTCAAAATGGGAATACTCGGCTTCTAAATACCAACCCCCCAAATGACAGGTATTCAGACTTTACAGGCAATTCAAATGGAACTGATGCTTTGAATTGTCTTCTACAGCAACAATTTCCCACAACACGAGGAAATATAAACACAAGACAGAGGAAGAGTTCCAAATAAATTATTTATCAATCTATTTCCACAGGAGTTACAGACTTCTAAACAGCTGTCCCTTCTCACTGGAAAAAACCCAACATATACAGTTTCTCCAGCGGGAAGACAAATCTTTTTGCTTTTAGCATTAGACTTTCAGCTCTTCTTGAACAGGAAGAATCTATTTTCCTTGGTGGTTTGTAAAGCAGAGCACTGAGGGATCCAGCTCAGTGCTCTCGCTTCTCTCTTTCTCTCTTTCCAATAATAGTTTCCAACTCGTGTGTCCATTATGCCTCTTTTTATTGAGTATTAAAACCAAGGTGTTCATAATTAAGATACTATTGGCAGTTTATGAGAAGACATGAAAATGTGGAAAAATCCCATCAATAAATGATTAGGAGAATGCTTCAAGACAGAAATAAAATCAGAAGAGTAAACACTGAGTGCATCTCTCTAGGCCTTCGGATGAGTGTTATAAAAATATGTCTGGGTTTAGCAGTCTGTACTGCTTGCTGCCATCTGACTTTAAAAATATCCTCCCTCTTGCACTACTGATTAATCAATACATTCATTTTCTTCATCAGTGGTTGGTTTTCTCTTTTCCTCAGCTGTCATAACACAAGAACTCCTCTATGCTGGACAACTACTTTTGCATTAGATTTCACCCAAGTGAGCCACATAATGCTTCTTCATGGCAAGGCAAGCAAAGAGATTCTATTTATATGTAGATAATTTCAAACAGATAAAGCTGACATAGGTCAAACACTCAATGTACTTCTAATTTTTCCTTCTCATCTTAAAAAGACAGCAGCATGTATTTAAGTTAATGTATTACTTCAAGGGTTCTAACACTGAGTTTGCTTCAATGGTGTCATTAGTAGCATCAAGTACTGCAATTACTTTAAGCCCTATCTCCAAACCCAGGCATTCTAAACAATTCTGCCAATCGATCCAGCCATAGGAAGAGAGGGTGTACTTCACAGCACCTACCAACTCTAAATGTGAGCTGACTGAGATGGTCACTACTTGCAGGATGGGTAGATTTTAATATGAAGGAAAGGAGAAAGATCCAAGAACTGTTTCTGTTCATATAGCAGGAAAGAGGCTAGCAAAACAACTGCACAGAGCTGCTGGTATTTGCATGAGAGTAAAAGTACCCTTAACTAAAGCAAACCTGTTGAGAAGTAGGAGAAAATGCTTCACTGCTTTCCTAGTCCTTGTTTATAGCTTTATGGACAAAGACATATTATAGCAAGACAGACTGATGTGTAACAACTCATCCAAAGAAACAGCTTGGTCAGTTTTAGCCTTCTCCTGTGGTCCATCTTTTCTGCCTGTTAAGGATCAAAACTAGCCTTACATATTTGTTCTTCATGCTGACACGTTCCCATTGTTATTGCTCTTACTGTCACAGCTTTTAAGAGTGGAGACCATACCAAATACACTGACTGACTGCTGCTCTGCCTTCCCCTCTTCCCACACCTAGACATCCACCACTGCAGCTCCTTCCAGATGTATGAGTTCCATGTCCAGTGACTTCATCTTCCATGTCAGTGTCTCACTGACTAAGATATATTAACATTGTGATCACCACAATAGCTAGGCTTAAAAATATATAAATTATCTCCAAATGAAAACACATACACAGAAACCTATTCATCCTTTCCAGAAGGAAAAATCTTTTATTGTAACTCCTAACACTGAGGTATGAATAACAAGAGCTCTTGGGGCAAAATTAATCATATCAGAACAAAAATTCTTCTGGGTCAACAAACCTATTGTTAGTTTTATGAAATTCTTACCCTAATATGATGATGAATGATGCTTTTTATATACTACTAATAAAAAGAAACACATCACAATTCATTTCCAAGCAAAAGTCAAAGGCTAGGGCAACTGCACACTCTTCTGAGATCCGTGGTCCTAATTAGGTTTATAATTTCTGCAATTAAGTTCACAATTATTCTCTGTTTTGAGGAGTGCTTATCATATAGAAACATAGATATAGATGTGCTACAAGTAGATGACTTATGTCACATAGAAGCACTGGTGTTTCTCTAAGCTGTAGGCTGCTATAGCCAACCCCTGAAAACTCCTGCACTGTTCTATTCTTGTCTTTGTGCAGGCAAATTCTGACTGAAAGAAAGGTGAAATGATTTCTACCTATTTACTACAAAATACCACTTGTTTGTATGCAACATTACTTCTTTCTTTCATATGAAGAGGAAGAAACAAAGATTTTAAAACAAATCTCTCCTGTCCAACTCTGCTAATAACTTGAAGTTGTATTGATGATGCACAGGAATAAACAGACTTTATAGCAGATCAGAAGCATATTTAACTAATTAGCTTCAATGAATGAAGTCCATAATGCTCTAAAACTACATGCTCTAAGTAACAAAAATCTGTCATATTAACCTGGGCTACTTGTCAATGAATCCATATTTAACAGAAAAGCACATTTTGATCAGATATGCTTCTCAAGTAATCATGAAGAGATAACATGAAAAATTTAATTGTTAAACGAAGAGTGAAGTCTGCAAAGTGCAGGCTAATCTCCTGATCATCTGGGAGCCATTGCTGTGTCTCACTTGGCTAAAGCCTGACAGAAATGACACTTAGGGGCTGTACCTGTTTGCTTTACAGCATTACATGTGAAGCCTACAGCCAAGGAAAGAGATACAGAAAGAAGTGCTTCTTTGATACTGAAAGCATCTCCAGTTTTCTTAAGGGTAACATAAAAGCAAATAAAAGAAATAAAATATACTCCAATAGGGTAGTTTATTTGAACACAGGCTGTGCATTCAAACAAGAATAATATATATGAAAGGTATGCAGGGATTTTTTGTTAGTAGAGAGTAGGAAGGTAAGGATCTACAGCTGATTTAACACAGCACGTCAATAAAAACTCAAATGAATTTAGGATGTTTTGAGCATTTTAAGCAGCAAAACTCTCTAGGCACTATCAGCCACACACAGGGCAGAATGTCATCCCTGAATATGCCATTGATGGATGCAGGAAATAAATATCATCCTTAAGAATTAAATGAAAGGACTCATGGAAATGGAGCTAAATATGTTCTGGTACTCATTGGAAGAAATGTGCAGTGGATTTGGGTGGAATAAGTTACGAAGTGTAGACAAGAAAACAAAAATAGACAGAGGCGTGCAGAAACCAACTGTGTCACTAACAGAGAGAGCTCAGTGGAAGTGAACGAGGTTCCAGACTTCAGGGTCGATCCAAGTGTCCCTCAGGTTCAACTTTTCTGTCTCTATGCTCTGCCAAGACAATGAACTGCATGTGGTTCTTTTTTTTTTTTTCTTTTCAGAGCTGCTGTGCCTCTGAGCAATGTTTTTCATTATGTTCCACAGGCTATGATATATTCTGTAATTTTAATAACTATTCTGGTTTAAACAGAGACTATAGCTGTCAAATTACCATTCAAAAATGTCTAGGAAAGAAAGAAAAAAGCCATTTCTATCCTTAGGTGTGGATCCTCCAGCGGAAAAAAAGATTTCTGAGCATTCTGTGGGGAGATTTTGCAATCTTCTGTTTGGTTTTATTCTTACAAACCAAGGTACAGTAAAACTTGTTTCTGGCAAGCCACAAAAAGCAGAATCCAGTCACTTTCTTTTTGCTAAACTCTTAGCTCTGCTCAAGTAACAAAAAGTAAGCAGGGTTAAAAAAAAAAAGAAATAATCTGTAGATTGTGGAAATGATTGAGGACAAGTGTGCTGAGCTCAGAATCACCTTCATTCAGTAGGGTGCCACCCTCAGAAATTCCTCTTGCTGGTGAATAAGAGCACATGGCTGTGGCAAGAAAGTCCCTCCCTGCTGGGACGTTTTGAAGTTCTCTGTCTTTCTACAGAGAAAATTTATATGTGACATGACAGCTATGACTACACCTTTGAGGTGGCTTTCAGGGAAGGAAATAGAGTGCACCTGGGTGTCAGTGCATGAAACAGCGTGAGAAATGGATAGTGTTATTAACAAAAGGGCCTAAATACTTTAATGGAAAGAAAAAATTCCCATCAGTAGATGCATGTTTCACTGGATTAGAAGCTTTATTGCTTCAAGGACAGAGGGAAACTCCCATTACCATGTTTCAAAGGTGCTTCTCATTCTTCAGCAAAACCATATCCAAACAGAAAGGAAATTGCCTGCTGCTTAGTTAGATGGCTGCCATTTTCATCATCTTCTAAATCCAGGAATATATCCAGGGTAAGAACTGCAGGAGCAGCTCCTTGCATGCAGCATGGCCTTTTGATTATGTTTCACTCTAAAAAGACATTTCCTACAGGAGTTTTTAGCCTAGATGAGAATTATTTTGGCTAAACTAGATGTGGACACATTAATTCAACAAGGAGCTCTTATTTTAACCTGCCTATGACTTCCACAGAGGGGAAAAAAGAACCTGGTGCTGTAGTGAGAAACCTTTGTAAAAGTATGTGGTTAATAAAATCTGTGGCTAGCTTAAAGGAAAAGATGCAATAGAAGAAAGGAGGAGATGCTAAGCTGGATCATATGGAAGGCTTCAGAAGGTACACTCAGGAATGTGCTCTGCCACAGAAGTCTGAGAATGCACAAAATTCATCAAACAACTATAAAAATCTTCAGTGAATTATAAAAAGCTACCAGATGGAAAAAGGCTAGAAGAGAAAGGTCTGACTTCAAAGGAAGCAATAGCAGGAACTGAGGTGAAATTTTGAAATAAAAATAAATTTCTGAAGAGCAGAAGATGAACTTTTGTTCAAAATCAGAAAAAAAAATATATAAATAAAGACATTAGCATGCTCAGAATTTCAGAGGCAAAACTAAAATAGAGCACAGCTTCTGTGGACACCAAGGAAAGAAATTCTTCTTCACGCCAGATGGCCAATAAAAGGTCTGTCTCTCTTTACACCCTACATATGAGATATAAAATAGCAAGTAGGTCTTGTAATGTCTCTCATGAGTGAAGTCAGACAGCCCAGGACCCGCTGCCTTGCAATGACTCAGAGCAGCTCTGTACAGAAGCAGGTTTTTAGCAAACCTCCTCGAACTGTTCCAAATGCTACTGGCACCCAGTGAAGGAGCAGGAATCGTCACCGCTGCTCAACGCTCCTGATCTGCTGGCATTGTGCTCGGCCCTGCTGGTGGTTAATGTTATTTTCCACGGGGTGATCCTCTGTAGGAATGGCACTAATGCTGTTTACACTACTATTTTTGGTATGGTGGAAGTTTCTTTGGAGTCACAGAGCTGTCAGTCCTGCTGGAGCTGTGTTGGTGATCTGCGAGGCAATTGATTCAACCTGTCAGTTTGCTGAATGAATTCAGCAGAAAGGAAGGCGTCAGAAGCTGTGCTCCAGCACGGATAGCTTCTCGCCGCTTTATTTTTGACCCAGATGATTCATTTTGTCTTGCAATGACATCCACTGGAAAGCAGTGGGGTATGGATAGGGCTCAGGAGGAAATGCACACATTTCCCTTTGTGTATCTCTCAGGATCATGAGCTTCCCTACTTCAGAGCAGCATGAGAGATGGCTTTTTCCCAAATGTGCATCAGATGAAAGTGAAAAGGTCACTCTTTGAAGTCACTTCACAACAGCAGTAGAAAAGAAGATAACACCGAGGACGTACACCTTCGAGTTATTTCCAACTACACTCCTGTACTTAGTCATAACAGCCCATTTTCCTGAACTGCATTAACATCCTATACTGGTTATCTTAAGCTCTCCACTTGGCCACAAAACAAAAAACACTCCAAGAGCCATGTGGATTTCAAGCTACACAACATCCAGCAGCTACACAATAACACAAAGGTACACAGCCAGAGCTTGAAAATTTTAGTCTGAAAAATAAACCTTATAGAGCAGTCTATAGGAGGAGTATGGATTAATTAGCCTGTTTACATCCAAATCACAACCCATTTTGGACTCAGTGTATTAGGATTTTCAAATGTTACAGACAACACCAAAGAAGTTATTTACCTACATTTGTTACCGAAGTGATTTTTCTGTTGCAAACTTGGTGAGATCTGGAGCTCAGAGAGATGGAAAATAACTCTTAAATCACTGCTCAAAACAACACAGCAATAATTTCTTGGCTGTTCAACCTGTGCTTTATGTAGGTCACTTGATATTTTCACAGGTAACAACAGTGCTATTAAATGTCTGCACACTTTTGCAATCTCTTTCACTGTTTCATTATCAATCCTCTTATCTCCTACGGCTGTTGAACGCAGTTGCTGTTACAGCCTGATACACACAGTGGTGAAATCCATCCAAGAGGGACAATCAAATCTCTGTCTTACTCTGCGGTTCAGTCATCTGTCTGCAGCCCTGGGCGCCCTGCAGGGTTTTCTTCTGCTCCAGTTACTGGGGAAAGCTTTGCAGAAAAGGTGAGTCCTGCACACCAACCTGATTGTGGCAGGGCTTCTACTTTGGTTTCTTAAACTCTTCCTAGGGAGAGGTGACACTGAACTGAAATGTATATTGCATCGCAGGGTGGCTCTGGCAGAGTAGATTTACTCTAACACAATTTCCACCATGGTAGCTCCATTACAAACTGAAAAACAATATTCTATTTATACTATGTCTTCTGCTATGAGACAGTTCTCTCACAAGTTACGTACTCTAAGTCATCTGACATCAGACAGACCTCCCAGATGCGAGTGAGGATATCATTTGGCCTTTTCTGTTGAATACAATACGTTTATAGCTGCAGAAAGCTAAGTTCTCATCCTAGCAGCTTCAACATCACAATGTGAATTAAATTTACGTGAAGGCTAGCATGTTCCAATCAGTGCATTGCACTGTGCCAGTGAAAAAGGAACGCCTGGGCAGAAATATATTTCAACTTTATGTATTTAGCTGAAAATGAAACTCAAAAAACCAATTCTTTTCTTACAGATTTACTTCAGAGTCCTTTCTTTGAAAACCAAGAGCAGAATCTTGCAGAAATGACAGGTACCTTAGGTCAAGGAAAATAAATTGTCCAAATGAAAGTGGAAAGAACTGAAAGAAGCTTCAAGGCAAACACATTTACTTCAGAAACAATCTTATAAGCTTATAGATGGATTTCGGCTATTAAAAACCAATGAGGAATTTTAAAGAGACAAAAATGAAAACACCGAGTCTTATCTTTAAGATCTCTTTGCCTTATCTTTAAACCAAAACCACAAATCACATGCTACGGTCCTGAGCCACAGAAACTAACAGCAGAATGCCAAAGATATTTAACAGACCAGCACTTCAGTTTGGATAATGCATTGAAAGTCAATTAAAGAGAATGAAAAGGGTAGGAGGCATCACAAAACTCACAGCACCAGTAATTTAAGCAGCTCTACTGAATATCTGAATCTCCCTCTTAATGCACAATAGGAGTTTATTGATGGCTTTTACAGAGTCAAATTCCAGTACTTACACATTTACTTTTTTCTTCTGTTTTGAGTTTAAGCCTATCTAGATCTCAAGGTTTTCATCTAGTTTTCAACAAGATTTTAGTATCTTTCAAATGTAAATCTGTTTCAAATTAATCACAAGCAAGCAGCATCTATTTTGTCAATCGATGCCCACTACTCAATGTATTGCTGAAGGAAGAGAAAGAAACAGCTGCAGGGATAAGAATCAAGACACTTTATCACCCCCTGCATTGTTGCCAGGTTAGAATCTTTCATGTATTTTTTTTCATATAGATGAAATCATCTATTTTTCTTTTCCTTTAGGTACTGAAGGAGCTACATTGTACATTAACAATAGCTAATTACCATTAATTTTCTTTTGCTGCATGCTAGAAAAAAAAAACAAAAAAATCACATCTCAGTGTTCCTATATTTTCTTAATGCATAAGCAATAAACCAAGAGACATGTTAGTGCACATACCTGACAACACTATGTTGCTACTGATACAAATACTGTGACCATGCACCTTGTGTTACGAAGTTCTGCTTGACTCGTTATCTTGGGTGACACCACTAACACCAGTAAAACAGGTAGTTCAAGGTACAAAGCAACCATAACGCTGCAAGATTCCCAGCTTACACTCATTTCATTAAGGAGAATGGTTTAGTACAATTACAATATTGCAAATAAATACTAACATAACTGTGAGGGATCAGGGGAAATTTTGCTTGGCATAGCTGCATGCATGTAGAAGCAAGAAAAAAAACCCAAACCCAACAACAGCTCTGCAGCTTTATTCAGAATGTTTAAAAAGACAAGGATCCTCACAGGCTCACTGAGAAGATCAAGCTGTCTCTGCTCGCTCTAGCTCTTTCCCAGACACCTTCCAGAGAAATTCCATCTCCTGTCTCAGATTCCTTTCAGAAGAGAGAGCGAGCTTGGATTCAGGAAGGCAAGCTCACCTGCTTCCTTACTTCATGTTTTCACAGGCATGAGCTAAGGCTCCCAAATGTACCATAGACTTTACTTACACTTTCTTCACTTTTCTTTTTTTTCCCCCCTGTCAAATGCACTTTTCACAACTCTGTACAAATGGCAGTACAAGACATCTTTGTCTACAGTCTGAGCAGGCAGACTTGTAAGTGAACAGATACTCACAAACTAAAGCAACCTCCCACTCTGATGAAAATTCCAGATACGGAACGTGGCTGGAAATGTTCCAGCTCACTCAGGAGAGCAGAGCCCCCGAGTCTCCCCAGGGCCACGTGGTGCATTCAAGATGGGCAAGAGCCAGTGGGAAGGCGACTGAGCACAGCCATATGAAGCAGCCAATATGCCAGATCAGACATTTTCCTCATTGCAAAATATACCAGGGAGAGTGCTGTAAGCAGGGTTCCTGCAAGTCAGATTAATCATTAGGGCTGGAACAACTGTTAACACCGCTCCTGAACAGAAGCTTTACATGAAGTGGCCCAGCAGGTAGCAAAGCACACACCCGATCGTAGCAAACTGAGGAGGAAAGTCAAAGAGTGTCCTTCCAATTACAGCCTTGCAACAGAGCAGCTGCTGAGTTGTGTATGTGAAAATAGAACCAACACAGGTAGACTAATTGGAGTTGGCCTGAGGAAAGAAAACTGCTTTTTATTCGGCTACATGATCGCTGGCGGAGTAATAAGTAATATCAGATGCCATTCTCATTCATTTGGCACTCGTTCCTGTCTGGATTTGAACACCCTAAGTGGTCTCTACTTTGTTCTGTTATCTCCATCACTGCAATTCCAGACTCTTCAAACAAGCTCTGAAATTTGGTGCTGTGGAATTGTCTACCTCAAGCCAAATTGCTAAAAGCTCTCAACGACTGGCAACCACTAGAAAGGCTTTAGAAAGGGCCAAGATGTTATAATATCACCATGGTAACCCTTTGGAAAGGTCAGGGGGTTGAAACTGCCCCCATTCTATACACCTCACCTGTAATTTTAATTAATAGAAAGAATCCACACAGATCTAAACTGCTGGTCAGCAAACTGCAGTCTGAAGAAATATGCATTCAAAAAGTTTTACTGGCTATAAATTGCTTTTGATTTTCTAAAATATATTATCATGCATTGATATCACATAGAACAGTCTGGTTTTCAAGGCACAGTGAAAGGTTCTGATATGAACAGGTGGGTCCACAAGGTATGGTGAATTCCACATGAATGTACAACTAAACAGAGAGGGACAGGTAAAAGTGCAGTTAAGTCAATATAAATCTTTCCCCTAAATTCAATAGTTTTCCATTCTAGCTATATAGCATGTGGTGCTTCATATTCAGTTGTTAATTAAGTGGGTGAAAAGTGAACTTCTTTAAAGAAACTACATAGGTAAAAAGCAGTTAATCACGTGGGGAAGGTTATGATTGTCCCCACGAAACTGACTGAAATAAGTTGCTGGTGAGGCTGGAGCTGTGTGAGACATGGGCTGCACCCTGACAAAATAGGAGCTGTTCACAACTCATAGCATCCATCTGATCCTTTGGGAGAGCTCCATGCTCAAGCCTAGCAGCACAGGACTACACAGTACAAAGCCAAGTGCCCCAGCAACGTCTGACCCTCTCCTGAAAATCTGTGTATATCAGTAAACAGCAGTTCTTCAGCGAAAAGAAGAGCTGGCTACCAGCTCCATTACTCACTGCCCCCAAATCCCGGTACTAAGACACTTAAATTACGCCAGAATGAAGCCTCCTAATCCCAAACCTTATGCCACAAATACCTGGAGGGACTGAAAAGATGTGAAGATGTGGTGCTGATGGACATGGTTTAGTGGTAACCTGGCAGTGGTAGGTTAATGGTTGGACTTGATGATCTCAAAGGTCTTTTCCAACCAAACTGATTCCATGAACCTATTCTAGTTATTTCCATAGGAGTTTCCTTCTCCCCACTGATACTGGTTTTACATTGTACTCCTGCCACCTGCCACTCAATCATTATCCCAGATAGGTAGAAATTAGTTTAAAAATGTAAATTGCTCTATGCATGGAGTATCCTCAGCTAATAAACACTGCCTTAAATTTCTTCCGTTTTGCTTCTTTCTTCAGTTCATTTTAAGTGTCACTTCTTTACTGCATCTTGACATTTAATATGAAGCATTTCATCTACCAGAAATACATCTGAGTTTTCAGCTCAAGAGTCCAATTAAGAAAATGCTCCCATGTGCCTGCATTTTCTGTTATTGAACTTCAAGTTCCCTGCAATGTCATGTACAAGATAAATTTAAAATCAAGGCTTCTGAGGGAAAAATAGTTCTAATCCCAAATATCACCTTGCCTCCTCACTGTGCTTCCCCACCTTCAAAAAAGTGAGGTGCAATAAGCTGTCTTTCAGTTACTAGATTGTCCAGTTTTTGCTTAGTACCTTTTTGGGTTTTTTTTCAGGTATTTGCATATGCATCACAAATTCCTGTATGTTCATAAAGGTTTTGATATCTTCCTGCTTTCATGTTTAAGAGATTAACTAGGGTAATATTTAAGAGATTAAATAGGGTAAAGCCTCTTCTTCACTAGGTTAAACAACCCCAGTTTCCTCATCTGCTCCTCACAAGACTTGTGCTCTAGACCCTTCACCAGCTTTGTTGCCTTTCTTTGGACATGCTCCAGCACCTCAACCTCCTGAACCCAGGATTCGAGGTGTGGCCTCAACACATAACACAACTTAGAGGAAGACTACTCTCTTCAGTAGGTTTAATTAATACCAACTGTACTCCATTTCTGCTCTCTAAATGTACCCTAAGGAATGTTTTCCTGAAAATATATCCCTGGAGCCTTATTCCAGTTTGTAGCTAATGCCTGGTCCAAGCAGAGAACCTTCAAAGGTGTGCTTCCTCTCCTTCCTCTATTCACTGCAGGACCTTCAAGTTTCAGCTGCTTTAGGCCAGCTCAGTGTCCACCCTTTCCTCTTGGCTTCCCTCTGCAGGGGTGCCTTCTTCCCTTACTACCTGATGGCTTCTGGCTCCTCTCTCCTTTTGCAGACCTCTGCATTTCCAGTCTTAGCAGGAGCCTTCATGTTCTAGAGTGACCCTGGAAGGCTGGTGATTCTGACCTGACTTTTACATCTCTTTTAAAACTACTTCAAAACTCCCATCCGTTCAGCATATCATTGCTCTCTTGCTATGGACATCTCCAAATCCCTTTTGCTCTTGGAATTATTTCCCTTTACTCATCACCTATTTTAATTCAGCTTCACCAGCTTTCTCTTTTCACGCTGTCAGACACTTTTCACATCCATCTTTCACAATCCCTTTGTGAAATGATACAGCTTCTCCTCTCACCTCTGACAACTCATCCTTTTCATTATTGACATGGTGGCACCATCGCATCCTGAGCTCTGATTCTCCTCCTGCTTCTCCTCTCAGGCTGCTGAAGTGTGTGTGAGAAAAGACTCTGATTTTCCTGCCTTCCTGCACTTGACATCTATTCTCCCTTTTCTCATCTTTGCCCTTTTTTTTTTTGAACATCCCAGATTGATCCTTCTGCTGTCAGCCCTCGTTACCACTACAGCTCCCTCTCACCTGCCACCACACACATGCTCCTCTGTTCAAACTCTTAATAACATTTAATCTGAAAAACCGACAATCTTCTCTACACATCTTCCTTGACCAGTGAACTCAACTTGTGAGTCCTGAACTGCCTTTGAAAGTCTTACTGACCCTGATTTGAAAAACACTCCTCAAATTTATGATTTACTTACTTAGTCTCTCACATTTCTCTATCTTTAACTTTCACGTCCTTTTCATATCTGCTCATCAGAACTGATGCAGCTAAAGAGACTGCCCAATAGTATTTCGTTCCTATTTGCCAGTAACATGTTCGTTAATGCACTACATGGCACCACTAGCATCTGCATTCTCTGAGATTAGTCAGTGTTTCCATTAGGGAATTATAACTCATCCTTACAATTGGATTCCAGGCAGAATTGTAGCTTTCAACATCAGAGCCCAGACTGATTTAAATAATAGAATTGGGCTATAAAATCTGTTTAGCTTCCAGTTTACATTTTGTATTTCAGACAAAATACAAAAATACAGAAAGAGTTAAAATTGGGTTATTGTAAAACATATTTAGGATGCAGTTTTACTCATATCAGGGATTGCTGCCTTCCTGCATTTATCTTTTTAAACTAACATTATTTCTGTGTTGAGTATTCTACAAACACTTTTCTCCAAATGAAATTTCACGAGGATACTTACAATACAGATTTGCACATCCATTTATCACTGTACAGATAAATAATACCATTACAGGGGTAGCTGATAAAAGAATATTTTGAACGTAGAATGGCTTTGAAATTCTGAAGTGTGTCTAAAGAGCTCTGATATTTCAACTGACAGTCCTACACCTGTGCCACAGACACCATTTCACATTCAGACACAGCTTTCTGCAGAAGGAAGATGTGAGTGCTAGGAAACTAGTTTCAAAACTGAACAGTGATCTTTGACCCAGGATTTCAAAGCTGTGTGTTTAAATACAAGTCCTAAGTGTCCAGATATACAGCATTCTTTATTAGCCAGTTGTTCTGCACATGATGGGTATGACAGCGTGTTTGGAGTCCCAGGGACAATTCTAAATGTTTCTACTACTCTTGTCAGTAAATGTTGGTATCCATAGATAAACTCTTTATTTGATTTAGAATTAACCCTTATTCTATGACCTACTTAAAACAATGTACATAAACCCTTCCCCTGATGTTTTGGGGTTTGGTTTTTTTTTCCTTTTATTGTATTATTATTTTATTACACTACTGAACTCAAACAATTTCATTGTATATTTGCTATTTTATATATGGATTACAGAATCACGGAGTCTGGAAGGGTCTCCAGAGGTAATTTAGTCTAACCTCATGCTCAAAGTAAGTCCCCCTAAATCAGGTTGCTCAGGGATGTGTCCAGGCAAGTACTGAAACCCTTGAATGATAAAAATAACACTACCTCTCTGGGAAACCTCTTCCAGTACATGGTCACCCACAGACTGAAAATATTTTCTTCTGAAATCTAATCAGAGTTTCCCAAGTCCACTGCCTTTTTTCCTACCATTGAGCATTTCTGGGAAGAGCCTGGCTCTGTCTGCTCTACACTGCCCTGTCAGGTAGTTGAAGACAGCAAGAATTTCTCCCTGAACTTATATTCTTAAGTTTGAACAAGGTTCTCCCTCAGCATCATATCTTTCTGATCCCTTGCTACCTTGGTTACCTTCAGCCGGACTCACTCAGTAATATCAAAGACCTCCTTGTAGCAGGCAGCCCAAAACAAAGCACAGTAATCCCCATGGAACTCATTTCCCAAGTCCTCAAACATGCTACAGTGAACTTAATTCTATTTTTTATAGACCTGCTATATATATATATATATATATATGTATTTATTATGCACTTGCATTTACAATATTTATAGCAAAGTCTTGGTATGATACATTTAAAAATATTCTATTATGGATTTGATAAATGCAGCACTTGATTAAAAGAGTTAATTTTGCTATATACACCCAAGAACACTAGTAAACCAAATGATAATTGTGCTGATTTCCAAGGGGATGTATGTGTGGCACTCTTATTAAACAATTTTAATGCAACATTAGCAGCCATTACCTTTTATCCTTGGAAAACAGTACTAAAGAATAAATGTCCAACAAACTAGTCAACAGGAGAAAAAATTTAAAATAGGAAGGGAAAAAAAGCCACTAATATTATAATGCAGAAAACCACAACATTTCATTTGTTTAAACTTCCAAAAATCCATTACACACTTGCCTCACAGAGTTAACTGTGTTATAAAATTAATTTACAAAGTTTTATAAGGAAGGCTAAGTCACAGGAGTCACATCCCAATACCTCAGCTGCAGAAGAGGGATTATTACCAAGTAGCACAAGAATTACCACAGTCCCAACACAAAGATGCCAATCACACTGTGCTGTAGAGATTATTCTGTAACATCGGAGGAGAATGTCCCCAAGACTATTGTGACAAAGCAAAGGATGAGACAGAGACATGAAAAGATATGTTATTCCTATCTGACAAAAGTGGGAGACAGGATGCTGAGTGCTGAAATAAATTGCCAAGGGCAACACATGAAGATACACGTGCTGAAACCCAATCTTCTGAAGCCCAGACGTAATGTCTTAGGGTAATTCGAGAGCTGTGCTTTCAGTTCCTGTGCATTAACCTACCTTCTGAACAGCCATGACTCTTTCTGCCACCAATCAAATGACAAAACTCAGACTGACTTCATAGCATAGGGGCAGTGCTTAAGGATGGGCAGGTCTCTCCTGAACCTTCAGAGCATGATAAACCCCAGTGGTGAGGTGGCCCTAGACAAACCTGAGGCATGTGACAGGGTTATGCCAAGTGAAAAAAGGATGCAGAAGGGTGCTGGCAGATGTGGGTATGTAGACAAGCTACTTCTAGGGCCATACCAACAAAGAGACTGAGAGCTACCCATTCTCCAAACAACAAATTGCTCATCATTCTTACCTTGGTTGTGTTCCTACTGCTCCATTCACTGTTTCTCCCTTACCCTGAGCCATTCGTACAATAGCTTCATTACCACAACACCAAATCACTGGTTTAACCTCTCTCCTAACCATCTACCCAGTGTGAGTTCACTCGACCCACCTCTGCCTTTTCCAGAAAAATGCTGAGGGTATGATTTTGTTTCTTTAGAATATCCTTCTAAACCTCTAGATCTGCTGTTAACTATGTGATACAGACAAATGTATATAAACACACACTGACAAAGCCTACAGCATCTAGAATAAGCAATATATTTGGTGCAGAGGAAATGAAGGGTTATCCCAATGTTAATCTTAGACTGTGCTATTAAAAAAAAATTTCAAATATTCTACTCTGCCATAACATTTTCAGATAGGAAACTCAAATTTTCCTTTCATTTTGTTCAACAGCTTTGAATGATCCTTAGCATACCTTTTGATATTCTGAAAGTTAAAGCAGGCCTGTAGAGCACAAGGAGTTCATTTCTGCCTTGCTACATCTACCACAGGATTCAACAGACTCAGCACACCTGCAGTATCTCTAAATGGCTTTCTACATATTGCTTAGCCAGTTTCCAATGAAGATAAAAGTGACAGAAGTGATTAGTTTTGTTTGCATTCAAGTTGATAAACAAAAGTTACATGTGTATTTGAATAAATCATACATCATGAATTATGAAATTATACCACATTGGAAGGATGAAAACCATTGATTTCTATGTCTGCCTAAGGGCAGACAGAAAGAACAAAAGAAGGAGATTTATGGTGTGTTCACTAGGAATACTTCAAGCATTTTTCCTGTGAGAGCAGATCAATACAGTAATTTTATTTTTAAGCTAAGACACGGGTACAGCTAGGACAGCCTTAACTGCCATTCCACCTAGTCTCACACCTATCCAATGATACTCACATAATGTCTACACCAGCAAGATACAATTTTTGAAAATATAACACTTTGCTGTGAGCTCCTGGCAGCAGAGATCACATTTTTGCTCTACATCTTGCACTTAGCACAAGCATCCTGGGGCTAAGTGACATTTGCCTTCTTCACTCTACAAAAGAAAATGCTACTTTGCTTCAAACAATTAATGACATGTTGCAAAGGGCTGGTTGACAAATACACATTTCCCATTCAAAATGCAATATGGAATGGGACAGAAAAGTACTTATAAGAACAGCCTAAGCTCTTCCCTAAAAGGAAAACATGCATCAAAATGGTGTGGTTTTTCATGGGATTTTCTTTTTTTTTTCTTGGTTTTCTTTCTTTTTTTTAATGGCTAATAGCTTAGTTCTATTTAAAATCTTTAAAATCTTTCAGCACACCCTCAGTAACTTAGCAGATGACACCAAGTTGGGTGGAAGTGTTGATCTGCTTGAGGGTAGGAAGGCTCTATTGAGGGATCTGAAAAAGTGTTTAAGCACTGGAATAAGGCTGCCCAGGAAAGTGGTGGAACCACTCCTGGAGGTGTTCAAAACGTGTGTGGATGTGGTGCTGAAGGACATGGTTTAGTGGTGACCTGGCAGGTCAAAGGATGATTTTAGAGGTCTTTTCCAATCTTAATGACTATGATTCTAAACAGGCCTGCAGGAAATCCTGCCTGTCAGTAGGTTTGTCTGTCTCTCTGTGCTCAGTCCTGGGGTTCCCACACTCCCTTAGCACACAGAAGCTGGACACCTCAGTCAGATGGGGCAGGGACATCCTCCTTGGGATGTGCAGTCTTCTGCTCATCATCCCAATGGACTCTGATGGGAAAAGGCACAGCACTAAGGCTAACCCAGCACAAGCCTGTGCTGCACGGCCAGTGTCTCGAGAGAGGCACCAGGAGAAACTGCCAACTTTCTAGCTGGGCAGAATGATATGTCTGCTCTTATTGTGATAATGTTCTTGCAGCCACCACAGCCTCAGGACAGGATTGAGTCAAAGTTTGCAGGGGGAAGGAATATCTTTTCTTAGATCAACTAATGCAACTGAAGAATAGACAAGCTGTCAGATACACAAGAACTTGTCATTTTCTGTTGGATACCAAAATCATGGTCTAGGGAGAAATACTATTCTAATGGAAATTTATAATCTCCCCTATCTTGGTCCTTTCCCCACAATCCCTTCAGTGTTCCTTAGGAGATAATTCACCTGTTTCTCTCCCCTGTACAAACAATTGCTTTCCCCACAACCTCACCTTCCTTCCCTTTACTTTACTCACTCAGCAGCACCCTATTTTTCTTTGGCTGAATAACATATCCACTTAAACTCACATGCAATTTGTTCTCAAGTTCTATTTAGCTTTGAAGCTTGCTGCTCCTGTTGCAGAAGAGCTTGGTGCACCTGAAAACTCATCAACTTTTTTTCCAGGCATCCCAGATGTCAGGTGAGAAAATAGCTGCAAAGAGTCTGAAGATGCTTTTGTTGTCCCCTCTTCACTGCTCACTGAAGAAACTCTTGTCCCTGAGGCATAGATCTGGTCAAGTTGTAGATGGAAAATTAAATTTTTTTCTCAGGAAGATACTGGGTAAGGGCCACTCACTGTTAATCAATAATTGGCTAGAAATTCTTCTTTATTAATGTCATGAGGCTCCTTAAACAGAACATGTAAGTAGAATATGCAATTAAACATATATACAGAGAGTATGTCTACATTGTTTCAGAAGTCAAGGTTGCTTGGTGGAGACAGAGACTTTAATTGCTTGTGTTTAGCAAAAAAAAGGCCATCATTTCTACAGAAGTACTGTGATTCATCTCTGCCTTTAGTTCTTACTGTCCAATAAAAAAGTATTAACTACAATTTGCCATTAGTGGACATAGAGATACAACCCCATTTTCCCAGAGATTTAGCACCAGTTTGTTATCATTTGAGCAAAACAGGTAGCATATATCTTCTGGCTTCATAAGAGGCACTGAAAAAATATCACCAATTTCAGCAGGATAAATATTAGATTTTACTTTTTGTTTTTAAATGAAACTCAGTGTAAAAATATCCTGTTCTCTTTGGAACTTTGGAGGAGAGCTGTTACAATCTGAAATGTGTCACACTGTTCTGAGCTCTACAAAATTAAAATGTGCTCAACAGAAGAACATTTCTTACGTAAGCTTTGAAAAGATTTGGTGCAGTTTCATGTTAATAATCCCAGCAGATATTTGAGAAGTTTTGAATTTCAGCTTAAACCAGGATTAAGGTAATCACAGGACTTGTTCAGAATGATTAACACGATATGAAACTCTTTCTTTGAGGAACCACTAGTATTCTGCATGCACCTAACAAAAGCTGGAGTACCCTGGATATAATTTCCTATAGCTACACTGTTGTATTTTGTATACAGTTGCATTATTACACTATGAACAACTAGTCATACACAATATTGCAGCACAGGAAAAATTGGAGAGCCAAGGAACAAGCTAATTCAAAGGAAAAGAACTCATAGTCTCAGGCCAAAGAACCAGAAATGTGCATCTCTGCAGGAAGCAGGTTCTTTCCCAGAAGTTGGACAGGATGAGCCTTAATGACAGGTAGCTTGTGGTCCACTGCATTTGGGAGAAGAACCTTTAAAGGCACACGACAGGGAGAAGCTCTCATAGGAAGGGAGTTAATGGCTTTGCTTTTGGAATGGTATCATCTTTCAGCTCACATTGAATGTAAGCGGCCACACAGCCTGAGCTTCCTAAAGGTTTCTAACGATCGTTCTGGAGTACATGCTCCAGCATAAAGGCACTACCTTGAGAGAACTCTGCTGGTGACACTAAACCAACGTACACTTTTTAGAACACAAACAGCCACGGAGTAAAAAGGAAGGATTCCATTTGTTTCCCACTGCATCTTTCCCCTACTGTGATCAGAGGTTCCAGATAATATACCAAAGTGCAGAAAGGCAGAGTGAAAAGCAAACTGATCTTTGATATAACTACAGACATGACTGAAGTCAGCAGGCCTATTCTGAAAAGAAACTAAGATCTGCCTATTCCAGCTGAAGCATCTTCCAAATGTGGATGGTAGATCATTATGCATTATGGTGTCTCCTAGGTA
Organism: Galbula dea; assembly: GCA_013399015.1. NCBI lineage: Eukaryota > Metazoa > Chordata > Aves > Piciformes > Galbulidae > Galbula > Galbula dea. The sequence continues at coordinate 399,125 of VWZX01005505.1, forward strand.
ATAATAGGAATAAGGAATAATTTACAACTACTGCCCCGTTTATGGCCTCATAATAGTGTGATTTAAATGCTGCATAGACCTTGGACTGGCCCTCAACCAAGAGTGAAAGGTTTTATTCTTTATGAACCTTGCATGATGGCTATTTTATCTGAAGAAGAAAGCTGCTTGAAGTATGAGAGCAGGAAGTTTTCCCTTGGTGTCTCTCTTGCCGAATGACTAATGTGCCCTTTTGATTTCTATTGTATGAAAATCCTCTGGGAGGTTTAGGGTAGTTTTATTGCAGAAACCTATCAGATCTTATTGGCCTTCTAGGCTGATTAGTGGTAGGTTGTTTCTCACAGCTCTCCTTTGTTCTCTATCACTGAAGCTCTCCTTGAGCTGCTCCGGTGAGGTTTACACTGCAGGAATGCGTAGGATGGTTTCTATTGCCTGATTTCTGTGTCACAAAGAATTGCATAAGGTGCCCTTAAAAGTGACAGAATTGGTTGCAGCGAATCTCTCTTTTCAGTTCATAAACTTTATTGATTTTTTTCAAATATGCCATTAAATTCAGAGGCAAAAGCAGCTGGATATTACAACCCTTCCATGGAAACAAATGTTCAGGTTTTTGGATGTCTTCCAGCCACTTTCTCCTGCTAGACTGGTGGAAAGCAGTCTTGATACTGGTGATGCCTGCCAGGATCAAGGCAGGATTTTTCTCTTGTATGGTTAGAATAAAATCTGACAGAGTTGAAAGGGATATATGTCAAAGATAGAGGTCTAAGTGATGTGTGCCTGGCCCATCCTTAGCTTCAGTGCAGCACGTTGGCAGCAAAGACGACCCAGAGAAACCCTCATCCTTCCACTTGTTAACCAGACACCAGCACAAAAATTTTACGTTGCAACAACAGAGTGTGAGACTGATTCTTTTCCACAGTTGCTTGTCCTGAGAGAAATGGGGTGAAGCCACAGCCACTGAGTACATAGCCATGTGTGATACTAACTCCACTACAGCCTGAACCCCCATAGGCTTTGGATAAGCCTGGAACTACAATAAAATTTTGTTGCTAAATCTTATAATCTGTCACAAACAGAAAGAATTCCTGATTCCTCCTAATTCAAGGGGTAAGATAGGTGGGGGGAAAAATCTCACAAGATCCAAGGTCCAAAGCTACTTCCACTATTGTTGGAAACATAATCAGAAATGTAACTCCCACAGTTAGAAGCTTTAATACAAAGGGTTTCTTCTAGCAATTTGTACTATTAGCTGGATGAAAATCTTTAAGATAAATTATTCATTTGCTGAAAAAATAAAGGATGTCCAGCACACTGTGAAAGCAGCTTATATTTGGCAGAATTTTTTACTGGGAAAAGAAAAGAGAAGAGGCCAAGAGAACTAAAAATATTTAACTTTTTTTAAGGTGGAGAATTTCTGTTTTCTTCTTTTGAAACAGATTTTTGAGACCACATTTAGCTACGTTCAGTTGAGGGGGGAAAAAATCTAAGCAAAGAATATTTCACCCCAAAATCTTTCACCCCAGGTCATTGAGGCCAAATTTTCCCATTAACTCTTTAAGTATTCAAACATGAGTACAAATCACAGACTTGTCCCACCTATCTCTATTCTGCCCTGGTTTTCTGCAAACACCTTGTGGTGTTGTACTTTGATTTCTCACAGCATTTCTTTCTTACAGACCCCAGTTCAATTCCTAAAGAGAATATAAACAATTAGCCCAAGCAATAATGTTCAGGAACACCTGAAATGTCTTCCCATACCCCATATTAATTTAAAAGTAATAACCAGAAAAATGTCAGTGCATCTTCAAAGAAGTTATTGCTCCTTTCTCCGTGCAGCAGTCTATGATTCATCGGTTGGCACAGGGAAAATCTTTTGCTGAAATACTAAGCAGGTTCTAAAGCGTCATTTGTGTTTTACTTCTGCAGCAGTTTTAATCTATCATTATAAACCCATCCAATTAGGACAACAAAAAGGAAGGCTATATTTTTCTAAGTGCTGTTTCTGCCCAAATTAACTGCTTCATTTTGACATCGTGCCTTTTTACCTTATAATTTTTCCAGAGTAGTACTTTTGATTTTTATGTCAAAGAATTGCACAACAGGTTTTATTTTTGTTTTAAATGGAAGCTGTGGGAAATCTGCTCAGATTTACTCAAGAACTTGAGGATATCATGCCAGGATAGCACAGAGCTTTTCAGTCAAGACAACATTTTAAGTTATATCCCCTACAGCAGAAGACCACAACCAGAATGTGATAGGTTTGTTCCCACTGTAATTCCAGCACTTTGAATTCATAGAATCAGTAAGACTGGAAAAAACCTCCAAGATCATAGAGTCCAACTGTTGACCCAACACCCCCATGCCACTGAAACATGTCCCCAAGCACCACACCTACGTGTTTTTTGAACAATTCCAGGGATGGTGACTCCACCACTGCCTGTGCCAATGCCTAACCACTCTTGCAGTGAAAAAATTGTTCCTAATATCCAACCTAAACCTCCCCTGGCACAACTTGAGGCCATTTCCTCTCATCCTGTTCCTTGATACCTGGAAGAAGAGTCCAACCCTCACCTTGCTCCAACCTCCTTTCAGGGAGTTGTAGAGAGCATGGAGGTCTCCCCTGAGCCTCCTTTTCTCAAGTCTAAGCCTTTTTATAACTAAGACTGCAGAGTAAGATGCTTTTTTTCAGGCTTTTTAAGAACTTGTGTTAGAACATTAATTACCTTATTAGATTTTGTAAGGTACCACAAGAAAAGAAATCTCTAACTTTGAGGCAAACATCTGCTTTTATAGTGCAGTGCTATTTACTTGTGCACTTACACAGTCTATAACTTACATAGTTTATAACTGTCCTAACCACCTGGTACGTGGCATAAAAGCGTTTTCCCAGGGAGAACACGGCTTAATTAGCCCCTACAAGGTATTCATCCTGCTTATTTTCTTGCCAGTTAGAGAGGCAAATCATCTGACAAAAATGTCCCAACTGTGTGCAGTTTAAATTCAGATTTGTCTGTCTCTTGCACACAATTCACATTGAGTCTCTCACTCGCACAAAATTCTGCTGTCAATTTATTCACAGCAGAAGCAATGGTAAACCGGAGGTGGAGACTTGTCTGTGATGAAGAATGACATGCACACATTTCTTTGTTCTCCTTTCCTTTCTTTGTTCCTCATTACAGGAGGAACAAGTGTATTTATGCTTCACAGTTAGACATTTTTTTTGGCTACCTGCTCCACAAGAGCTGTTTTTACTAAAGAAACTGGAGACCTCAGGAAGAGCATTCAGGGCAATGCAAGAGACCTCAAGAAGTTATGGAGAGGCATATAGGCCTGACTATAATGAAATAAAATCAAAGCAGCAGCAACCTTCTTTGTGCCTTCACATAATTTCTAGCACTCTATTAATACAAACCAGATTTTTTTAGAGAAGAAAAGGTGTCAATGCTGAGTCCTCTGGGGTTCAGGAACACAAGAGTGTGTTCTTTCCCTAGTATCACTGGAATTCTTTCAGGGAATGATTTTACTGTGCTTCTGGACCAAGACATTGATCTCCTGTCAGGATGTTACATTGATCATATGATAGAAGCTATCCTTTTTCCTTGAGCTCTTTTTTATCTAGTAACTTTCTGTATGGTTTTCACTACTATTTGGAAACTAAAGCAACCTATAGAGTTTATAGTGTTACAGAAGCAGCCTTATGGAAATCTGTATGTTACAGTCCAATGCCCTCTCTAAGAAGGCTCAGAATAAAATACACATAAAAGGTTTGAGGCAGTGGAATAATTTCAGAAACACTTTTCATAGTCAAAAGCAATTCTAAATGTTTATAGCACCTTTATATTTTTGCTGCAAGTGCTCCGATTTGGGTATCAGTCAAGCTGAATGCTCATAGCACAGCTCTGGACAAGCTGGACTTATTTACAAATATAACCATCAGAAAGAAAAATAAAAAAGATAGGTCAGAGAAAGGGCCAGCTGGGGAAGAACACCACCCCACACATAAAAAAATCATTTTGGCTTGAATAAAGAGCAGCAATCAGAATTCCTTGTGGTCAGCTATGGGTATTGAGCTGAGATGAGAGAAATAAAAGTGAGAGTCTCTCGCCATGAAACTAAGCAGAAAGAAATGAAGCTATAAAATCTCAGCAATAGCTGGATATTTCATCCCAGTAACTTTCTCTTTCCAGCATGATTTCTCATCTGCAGGTGTCTGCATACACTGGTTTACTTTTTTTCACATGGCAACACAGCATCGGCCAAACTTTTTGAAGGAGGCTACTATATTTTTCTGGATTGCTAGGGAGAAAGGAGGTGTTTTGTCACACCTCCTTCAAGTCACCTTTCTTCTGCAGTCAGCAGGGCCCAAAGCAGAAGGAGGGTAAACCAAGGTGCCATATCTAAGTCTTTAACTCATTTATCCTCCCTGCCCACTTCCCACCCCCTACCACCCAGGTAGTTCTTCGACATCCTTAGACACAACATCTTGGAGATGCTGATACCCACAGATGTTATTGATTTTATCCCCTTGCTGTCCCTAACACATTCTCACACTCCTACAGCTCTAGCCAGTCAGTTTTACAGAATCCCAGTCCCTCTTTCTGGTAGGTTTCCATCACCAAAAATGCTCCTGTCCGTTAGAACAGTTACTGCTGTCCTTCACTAGTCATTCAACTGCATATTCCCTTTGGCAAATAACTAATTGGTTTGAAACATAGATTTATTTTTTTGCCTGTGATGTAGCAAAAAGGCAGTTGAATTTGTGGACAGCAGCAGAAGCTGGCTTAGACTGCTTGACCCCCCAGAGCAGTATCCTGACAGACACAATCTGCATGTCACTTGTAGGCAGTATATTAACCCTGAAGCAATACCATCAAGTTAAAACCTCAAATTATAAAAGAAGTCATCTACTTGATTAAGACTGTTACAAAAAAAAATTAGACTCACTTTAACTAACTGCAGCAATGAAACATGGTACTGATGGCATATCCTCACTCATATTGATTTTGGCATGAAGATAATGACCTATCTTCCACCCTTGATTTCAGTGGAGTGTGTGGAGCTCTAGCAGAGGAAGGTCTTCCCCTGAAGAAAGTTTGTTACATCAGCAACAACCTCTTAGAGGGGGAAAAAAAAACCAAAAGAAAAAACAGATAAATCAAAGATGCCATTGGTCTGGAGGGTGTTCTGAAGAGACCCTTTAAAGAGACCCTTTAAAATGTTAAGCAAAACCTTATTTATTTTTCCTCATCTCCTAAAGTTTTACTTCAGGCAGATTTATTACTTAGGAAATCATATTAGAACGTGAATAGGAAGGAGAAATAAAATGAACAAGGAAACCCCAAGCTTCAGCAGAGACGTGATCTTTCTGACCTTACCTCCTCCACGGTCAAATCTGCCCTGCTATGAAGCATTGACACATGGCTTAAGCATCACCTGCACTTCAAATGATGAAGTCCTGTTTTAGGGACTTGAATCAGACCTTCTGTTGGTACTGGGTTGAATTCCCCTCCCACCAGAAGCAGTACCTTCACAATTTGTGCACCAGATATGCTTCACCTTCGCATTCAGCCTTCAAGAACACTTTCAGATTTACTGGGAAATAATGGGAGTGCCACACGTCAAGTTGGGGTTTATTCCTGTATTGTGCAATTCATTTCTGCAACTGTGTTTGGTTACCTGAGAAACAGCCACTGGGTAAAATGTGACTGATTATGTTGTCAGGTTGATTGTCAGGACTGTGGGTAGAGTTTCACGGGGTATACGTGAGGGGGGGGATGCAAAAAAACTAAATACTTGATGATGCTGGTTCTTTTCTGTAGCAGTACCGAAAAAAGTGTATGAAAACTGAGAGAAATCAACACTTTAAGAAGCTTATTAGTAGCTGAATTACACTTTGAGGTTAATTTAACTAAAGAAAGAAAAAAGGAATAGGCCTTGAAGCAGAAAAGTATTTATAGAAAAACAAACTGTACTGAAACGTTCATGACGTAACAACCTTATAAACTCTGCAAGATTTAAATAAATATCAAAGTTATTTCCAAAGCTCAAAGCTTTCATTTGTCACTGCCTTACACAAAACACAGAACCATTCTTGTGACTTTCCAGCATCAGCCTCTCTATAGGCTTTGAAGAGATTTGGGCACGGAGAATATGTGCAGTTTGACTTGCAGCCCACGTTATTCAGATTGAAAGAACTTGCTAACCAAAAAATAAATAGCTGCTTGAGAGAGGAACACCTCCTTATAGCTAACCACATGCTGCTTGGACTGTCTATGACCACTGCCCTATCTGTCCTGTAAAGAAAGAATCAGCCCCAGCCAACAGAGCTAATTCTGCAGTTATGGTAGTGAGGAGCATAAAAAGAGGAAGGAAAGAAAGAACAGCACTTTAATTATCACAGAGCTAATAAAAGAATTTTACCAAGGTTCTGATAATACTGGAGAGGTTCATTTATGCTGAGCCATGTACTTTCTTCCAGGTTTTTAAGCAAGCTGTGGTAAAAGCCTGCATCAGATTTGTGTGTGTAATCGAAATGCATTTTCCCTTATTATAAACTCTCCAGCATTTTTTGCAGATGATGATGTTGTTCCATTCCCCTTATTACAGCTCAAATACAATGGGGGATTTGCCAAGCAAAGTTATGATACATTGCCCCTTCCCTTCTCATAAGGCTGCTCGGGCTGCATCTGTGGCATCAGAAAGTCTGCTGACAGCAACACACACCTCTGTGATAAATAACATTGCTAAAACACGGCTGTGGGGGGAGAAGAACAATTGGTTTTAAGTATTTCAGCATCACTTCTCCTACCCTAAGCACAGAACATTTCAACCAAGGACAGAACTGAACATAGAAAACAGATCTCTGAGGAACGAATAGTCACAGAGGCGAAGAAAAATCAGTCTCGTTCACTACTCCTAAGCATGGCACAGTTGCTCCTAAAGTGCTCTTCTTGCTGGACAGTAGCCAGAGGTTTCTGGGTACAAGTCCTTACAAGGTCAGTTATTCTTTGTCTCATTAAAAAATAATGTCAGAACCACTGTAGCATGGTTACTCGACAGTCTAATGTATCCTGGTTAGTGCTCTGGCCTTCTGCTCTGAAATACCAGTTGGGGATCAAAATGCACTGCAAAAACTCAATGAATTTCCAGGTCTGCTGCACTGGAACAGAAAGGGGTCTTAGGGTTTTGATATTATGAAGACTTTTGGCTTTTGGGAAGGTAAACAGACCATATGTTTGGAGAGATGACTAACTTCTGCAGGGATTTGAAAGAGCACGGATCTATTTTGTAGATTATTTCTATAATGAGGATAGAGGAAATAAACACATTACCAAAAATCCAACAGATTGGAAGAGCGCTCCAAATGAGAGGATAACTCCACCTTGTACAACATTTCCTCCTAGACATGAGATTTTCATGGACAGGCTCCCTGGAAAGTAAGAATCCTGGTTTTCAAGATGTGTTACTGTTTCAGCATTTTTCCCTCTTACTCTGCAATAGCAAAGAGATTTTTTTTCAGGCATTTTTCTTTTTTGTTCATTTTATTTGTCTCAGGGAAGATGGAGCTTAGGGAAGAAGAGTTAGATAAAATCCCAAACCCTCCTTTTTGTACAAGTGAGCATAGTGACTCGTGTGATCACAGTAGGAGACAATCATAAGCTCTCGCTCTAGAAAGCAAGACTAAACCTGATTTCTAGGTTCAGACTTCACAAATCAACATAAAGGAACACACAGGAAAAATGCTGGGACAAAGGGAAATATCAGGAGCTGAAAGGCAGCACTTTGGCTGATGAAGCCTGGGAGAAGCAAAGAGGGATGGCAGGTTAGATTTTGACATCCTCTTCTATCACACAGTGCCCAGATGATGTTTGTGTTTATGAAAGGACAATTTTCTGCCTGTGAGAAGAGACTAGCTGCTCCATGGTTGCCACAGCAGGGCAGTGCCTGAGCAGGAGGGGACATGTGTTACCGAGGTGGTTGAGAGCAATGAGAAAATGAAAGAGGAATTATGGTGTATGAAACCATTTGCTTTAGGATTGTCACAGTGATATCCTGGCATTTCTCCACGCCTTCACACATAAGCACTGCGTTGCCACTTGGGATGAGCCTTCTAAGCCACAACCTTTGGCCATTTATTTTCTCTCCTAACAAAATTTGCTTTGAAGAGGTGTAAAAACCCATTCTATTATTAGGGAATACCATGCAGGAATGTAGGCACTAAAGGCACAAACGTGGCCTTAATAAGAGGAAGATTATGAGTCAGACTGGGTCACTTTAGACTGCACTCTCCTTTACACTACAGGTCAGTTGAGGAGCAAGAGAAGGGGATAAAAGCAAGTAGAAGAGACTGAGAGTCCCATTCTGAACAGAAGAAACATTTCACACTGTTTGCATGCAAGAAACAAAGTGCACAGTATATTTATATATTTCACTACAGCTACAAGACAGGCCAGAATCTTGGTTTATATTGACCGTAAATTGTATTTACAAAGAGTAAATAAATAAACAAAATTCACAGTACTCTTTCAACACAATTAGTTGCATCACTCTTATCTTGTTTCTATTAGGTTCTGGTTTTCAGTGCCACTGAAAAGGGTATTTCAGAGCTTTGCTATCAAAGCCAGAAGCCTCTGAGCCAGTAAGGGATTTGTTTCATGCTCTGCGTCAGGATTTTATGTTGTCATTGTTAATATGACAGCATGACAGTATGAGGTTTAGATTAGATAATAGGAAAAATTTCTCCCCTGAAAGGGTTGTCAAGCCCTGGAATAGGCTGCGCAGGACAGTGGTGGGGTCACCATCCCTGAGGGGTTTAAAAGATGTGCAGATGTGGTGATGAGGGGCATGGTTTAGTGGTGGTCTCCTCAGTGCTGGGTTAATGGTTGGATTTGGTGATCTTAAGGGACTTTTCCAACCTTAATGATTCTATGTTATGCAAAAGTAACTCCAGTCAATGACTTCGAAGGACAGCAAGGCTTCATCTTTAGATGTTTCACTCCCCTCCCCATACTACATGAAGGTACATTCCTGTGTTGAGAGTGTCCAGCCAGGTGTTTGCCAGCTGTTTTGTGCCTCTTGAGCAGAAGACCTTACAACCACTCGATAAAGGCTGAAGAGGGAGCTGTGTTACACCTTTCTCTACAATGCTGGAGACAGGTCCATTTTCTACTGCTGTTTTATTTCTCCAGCTGATGATTAAATAACCCACCATGCAGTTGCCTTATGGCAGTCAGTACAAAATTAAATATTTCCCCATGCAGAGTTCATTAGACATCAGAGTTTCCTAGTTAATTCGTTAGGCCTCTATGAATTCCCAGGGAATATTATAAAATTATAATTTTGGTCTATTCTCCTCCAACCTATTATGGAATACATTTCATTTTCTCATATCTAAAGCATAGTGAATGAAACTGTTAGAGGAGAAAACACATCTGGATCCCATTTACATTTCTTTTCATGCAGATCAACATAACAGGATGAATTCAGTCCTTCAATATTCTTTATTCAGAGGAGAAAAAAAATCAGAATGAAAGAGCTGCTAGATTGCTCCTCCTACTACAGAGCACTAATGATTTTTTATGGGTTTTTTTCACTCTGTGCAGCTTTTAAGGCAAGAGTCCTATTTTAAATGACAGAGCATCTCCTGGAGAAGGGAAAGAGCATCTGGAGGAATGAAAAATCTGCCAAGTCAAATTCACGCCTTAAAGCCCCAGACATGCCTCTTCAACACTGCCTGTCTTCAGCTGAATGAATTCAGCCTTACAACCACTTTTCCACAGGAGAAGTGGTATCTTCACCTACATGCTGCAAAAAGGTCCTAGCTTCAACAGGACAAATTGATTCATGGAGCTAATATCAAGACCAGTCAAATACAACATGAGTTAACCCTCAGAACCCTAACGAACACTGTCAAGTCCTGAAAAAAGAGAGTTTCATGCACAGCACTACAGTTGATTTTTAGGTTATCTCGTATTTACCAACAAACCCTAACCCATTTAGCAGAAGTAGAGGGGGGACAGTGGGCTGAAGGAAAGCCCATGGACCTCTGAAGAGATCCCCATCATGTTCCAGGTACCTATGGGGAAGGAGCAGGTGCAGAGAAGAGGGCAGGACAGATAATGAACTCATGCCAAATCTCAGGTTGCTAGGGAAGAATAAGGAGGATACATGTACTTTTTTTTCTGAGCAGTCAACTATCTCCAGCAGGTTTGGTAGATCTAATATGGCTTCTTATATTGATTCCTATTCACTCTCCTCCATTCTTCAGGGGTGAGGGGGAAAAAAAAAAAAAAAGGGATAAGTTTGGACAAAACTGATGTTAGAAAAAATATTGTGCAAATGGAATCTAGAAACTGTCATGGCCATAAAATTCTCACCACTGAATTTAGGATAGTGAAAGGGTGCACTCAGCTTTAATGGATATAAGATCTCAGAGAAGATTTAGCTGAGAAAGTTGTGCATCCTTCCTCCACACAGAGAGCTGGAGAGCTTCATAGTACATTTTGTACAAAATATTAAGCCACCATAAGTATGGCTGAAATTCTTTTTGACACAAAAAATTAAGTCAACATTTTCTTTTGGCTAATCCTTCCAAGAAACAGAAGTGGTCTTAAAGCTGATCACAAATATTACACTGAGTTAAGTGTAACAACTGTCCCCACAACTGTCCACCAAGTCTACAGACACACACAGAAGCAGAGATGTAGGTATAAACATACATCCATACCTATGGGTCTGGGTGTGTATTATCTGGCATGTTTCTTCATCCAGAGGGGTGTGTGTGTGTCTAGTCTGGTAACAAATATAAATCAGCAAACCCCAAATTCTTTTAAAACAATGAAAGAAAACATCTCTTTAAGTATTCCAGAGGAGTGGATAACAGAATTTATGATTAAGGTCTACTAAGCTCTCGGGAATCTGATTTAGATTAATTCAGACAATACAGTTGCTTAGTGTTTCATTTAACTTCAGCAGTCCTCATTTTACAAACGAGTAACCTACCACCCACTAGATAAAACTAGCCTCAAACCCAGAGAGAAAGCATCAGGTACTCATGCATCTTCTGCCTTTTTCCTGAGTCCTCTGAAATACTAATCACCACAGTTTGCAGCAGCAGAAAACCTGCAGCCACACGGTTTTCAGCTGTTTAAAAGCAAGGGTTCAGTGGAGCAGCATTTCTGGCTATCGGCGTCAGGCTCTGGCTTTCCTGCTGGTAGTGCCCTATTTACACTGCAAGTACCAGCGGCCAAGGGAAATACTAGCACAGTTGACCCTGTGCACGACAAAGTGAAACATGAAAAGCATCACAAAGTCGTTTGTTTGAAACAAAGTGACAAATTCTTTCTGACCCTCACGTGGATGTGCCAGACACGTGAAAAATGGGGTGTAAATTCCCGTTTTTCCCCACATGCTTTTCCACAGTCACAAAAGGGCTCGGGCTGCAGTTCTGTGTCCTAAAAAATAGCATCAAGCACTAAGAGACTTGCACCAGCCACACTTTATCATGCATAACAACAAACCTGGGGAGGTCCCACAGAACCACAGACTGATCCCTTGTCACCTTGCAAACCGACCCACTAACTGTTCACTGATACAGAAAGATATTTTAGGAAAGAGGAACAGGGCCATGACATACAACTGCAGGAGTTTCTGCACACGGATTTCTCAGGGCATAGAGTCCAGCCAGACCTCAAAGCAGAGCTCAGCACCCTCTCTAGCATTTCTGAAGGTAACTGCAAGAGCTCAGTGTTAACATACCTCTGCTGTTCCTCCTCGAAATTGTATGTTTTGCACACACCTGAGATACTGACAAGAAAATATGCACTATTTTGTCTTCAGCATCTGATCTTGATATAATTATAACAATCTCAATTAGATTTTGATGGCTCTGTTATGGAATGATCTCTTTGTAGCACCCCTCAAATTTATGCACTTCATCATTCCTGACTCTTTGATGCCTTTTGTTCTCCTTTTGTTATGAAGAGAACAATAAGAGTGGAATACACTGACACAAATTAGAACAGCTTATTCTCATTAACTTCTCTAACAAAGAGCAGAGAGACAGAACAGTATCCACAACGACTCTGTCAAGAGCTGATTTATGTTGCCGTGTCGCAGCTCAGGAAACACGTGCATGTGAGATTGCTTGCTCAAAAGCAACCATAAAACAAATGGCTGGATGAAACCCACTCGTTTTCCATCTTGTACTAGGAGCCTAAAAAACATTTAATGTCTCACCAGCACAAGCTGTGCCCCTCTAAACCTGCCTCCTCCTCTTCCTCTACAGCACTGACTTGTTGCAGGGACAGCACTGCTCTCTGTGCTCTCCTGCCCACACAGGGTTGGTGGCTTCTGCTAGGAAGGACACAGGGCACGAGAAACCAGCTTGATTTGACAGGTGCCTGCGTCCGTAAAGCAGATGATGGGGCACAATTACATCCCAGTCTTGGTCTGCATTTCATGCTGTGACATGGTGGGAATGTGAAATATTCTGAGGTCAGGAACATCTCAAGTGTTCTCAGCCAAAGACGCCATTAGTTTTCAAGGATTTGTTCCGAGGTTCCCTTGCATTTCTCCATAAACAACTGTTGGCAGGTCTCTAAAATCCATTTGCACCCAATTGCTTTGCTAATCTGCATATGCAAATAGGAGCAATTCAAAGTTAAGTGTCAATTTCCATAACCATTACAATATCCAGCTTGATAATATACATGTGCATGTGAAATTCTAAGCCTAATTAGACCTCAAGAGTATATATAAATAACTTTTACTGTTTTTCCACTTTGCACCTAAGCTTTCAGGCACTTGAACTCCAAAAATCAAGGGTTCACTAGTCGCATTGCAAGACATATTTTGTGTCTCATCCTTTAACATTAGGAGTTTCTGCCTCTAATCAGAGCCAGGCTAATTTAAACTAATTTACAGAATGAAATAATTTCTCAAGAGGTCTCTTTTCCACAGGTCATTTTTGTTGTTTGGGATTGAGCAAGAATAATCTATCAATACCAAATAGCATTTTCTGCTAGCAATTTCAGGTCTACCTGGTGATATTTAATGAGTTAGGCTCATACTTTACACCAGGGAAGCAGATGCTAGTTTTCAAAGCAGCAATATACTTCTGCCTTTAATAAGAACGACTCTGGGTGAACCACACACCAGCCTTTGCTACAGGTAGATAAAGAAGATCAAAAGGAAATAAAGAGCCATAGATATGATTCTATGGAATACACAACACATAAGCATTTATTAGCTATCACTACAGACATTATGATTCTTACCTCGAAGTTCAGAGCAGCTTTAACTCTAATGAAATCAAAGTTGGAGACGTGTAACATTGTATTCATCTCAAGCAAATTGTATTCCCATTTTCAGAAATACAACTTTTCACTGAGAGAAGAGAAGAGTAGAGAAGAACATAGAGGAGTGCAGGGAATTAAAAAGCATTGTACCTATGGTGTTTCTGGAAAGTCAAAATGACCTCAGTGCTATTTGTGACAGAACTGCAAGTGTGTGCAGGAATCATTATTAATATTAAAGAAAGATAAAAAGAACACCATTTTTTGTCTGTGGCATTTCTCCCATGGAACATAGCCTGAATACAGTTGCAAAAAAAAAATATAAAAATTAGATTTCTTGTTTTAACCAAGACCCAGTAAGAAATGAGGTTAAGACATTTCTTTCACCACCTTTCTGTGAGGCCCTTTGTGCATTATCCTCCCCGATCCGTGCCCAGAGCTCCAACACATCCATGTTTCACAACAACCCTGAGTTCAGCTCACCTGACAGAAGGGAAGTGTGACAAGTTTTAAAAATAGCAGCACAGCTAAACTGCAATTTTCCCCTCTAACCAGCATGTCCTAATCTCTCAGCTTTGATCTCCTCTTCATCTGGGAAACTTGACACTAAACACTGCAGGCAAATTTGCTTCACGTAGCTGTGAGCATCTCCTCTGAGACGAGGCTTGGATGAGATTGGAGGGTTATCTTCTCCCTTACCCAAGTTTAAAGTCATACAGCAGAGACAGACCCACTCTACAACCTGGGAACTTTTAAAAAGCATCTCTCAGAGGGCTTGACACAAAAAGCAACCAAAACATTCACAGTTCCAGCTATAGTCGTGAATGACTATACCTTTCTTCTGTACCTTCATCAGGCTTAACTGTAGGACAGTTTGGCAATGGTCTCCTGGGGTGCAGCAAGAAGAGTGGGACCAGCAGGTCAAGGGAGGCTCTTCTCCCCCTCTGCTCAACCCTAGTCAGGCCCCAGTTCTGGGTTCCCCAGTTCAAGAGAGACAAGGAACTACTGGAGAGAGTCTAACAGAGGTTGCAAAGATGCTGAGGACACAGGAGCATCTGTGGGAGGAGGAAAGGCTGAGCCCTGGTGCTGCTTAGCCTGGAGAAAAGCAGCCCCAGAGGGCATCTGATCAATGCTGAGCAAGAGCTGAAGGGAGTGGGCAAGAGGTTGGGGCCAGACTCTGCTCAGTGGTGCCCAGGGACAGGCCAAGGGACAATGAGCACATACTGGAACATCAGAAGTTCCACCTAAAGAAAAGGGAAAACTTTTCCTGAAATTAAGGAGAGGATAAGAATTACAAGAGGATTTTCAGAGTGACAGCATCTTTTAGTTCAAAAAGTTCACAGAATCATAGAGCCACAAGTCCAGCTTCTGCCTACACACAGGACAAACCCCCAGAATTTGGGGGGTAATTTTTTTTGGTATCCCTTTCCCACCACTTTGTGATATGTACCAAAATCTCTGTATCCTGCTGGCCATGCTGAGCTACCTATTGTTTGCTTATGCTTATTGCAAGAGCACTAATCAAAACTGTTCCCTGCATTATTTTTCACTCAAATCCTCTGCACAATTGCAGCAATAATTCTTTGTTATTTCCAGGTCACTGAGCAAAATTACATGAATTCCTTCTTAAAATCACATTATAGGAACCTTACTGGAAACCTCTCTTATCTAATGAACACTAATGAATTAATCAGTTTTTATTTCTTTTACTGATTGGGTGGTCACTTTGCATATTCTGACTTTTTCAAGTTTAATAACACTCAAACCAAAGCTAAGTGGCATTTTAGAACTATACCAATTCCACTCAATGCACTCTATTTAATTATTCATTTGACTCAAAGTATGTTATTGCAGGAGAAAGGATGAAAAGGTATTTTGTGTGTCTGAACATCCAAAAAACCAAAAAAATCTTTTATTCATATGTTTCTACTTCCATATTTACAATTTCACCCTTTCCCTCAATGAACAATGCCAAGCTGACAACCTTAATATCACCTGGGTCATTCTGCTTACACTACACCAAAAATTTGTC
This sequence comes from Galbula dea, assembly GCA_013399015.1. Classification (NCBI taxonomy): domain Eukaryota; kingdom Metazoa; phylum Chordata; class Aves; order Piciformes; family Galbulidae; genus Galbula; species Galbula dea. The sequence continues at coordinate 414,449 of VWZX01005505.1, forward strand.
ACTGCTGACGCCTCCAGATTTACTAAAAGTCATCATTTGCCAGAAATCACCAGTGGCCTGAAGAAATCCTAATTCAGCCCTTCCAAAATATTTCAATATACCTCAAAACTACTGATCTTAACTCTTGTAATGTGCAGGTTTGTTCAGTGTCTTCTTGAACTACTATGGGAATAAAAAGCATGTTACATTGAAGGAATTATTTCCAAGGTACAAAATTGAAATAGATATAGAGAAATGGCAATTTTTAATCTCATAATGGCTAAAATACACTGTCAGGATTATTTTTAAAATAAATCTCAGGCCCTTACTGCAGTAACTGTGACAGCTAGAGATTTCTTTCTGTACCATTTGGTTTCCACTGCCAAGTTATTATAAACACCAATTTATGGTTTATGTTCCCTCTTTCTACCTTAGGGATTATTTTAAAATAGACATAAATTCAAACAGGAATTTTGTTTCTTAATAGGTTTATTAATTTTATATATAATTATATATATATTTATCATGTATCTATATTTATTTTACATGTGTGTGTGTTCAGGTATGTATTTATTTTACCCACCTACCCAAATCTTGGGTATTATGGAAAAAATCTGTATTTCTCTGAAGCTTACAGGTTTTCCCTGCTGCTGAACTTGGAGGGTGAGATGTGAATAAGCCTTGTTGATTTGCATTCAAGTGTTTTAAAGTAGCATGGAATTCAGAACCAGAACTATGAAACAGCTTGAAAAGATGATGGGAGAAAAATGTGTTTTTCTAGGTTTCACTAAATTTCATGCTTTAAAATTAAATCAGAATATAAATTCACAGCTTTAGCTTCCAATATATTTAGATGTAGATTCAAATATTAAGTTCAATTATGAGTAATTTGAGGCTAGATTGTCTCCTGTTATTACTTTGAAAGCTTTCTTTGTCTTTTATAACCTGTGGTGACAAGGCAGAAAAAAGCAATTTTTAATGAGCTAGTCGCAGACACTTTTTCTGCTCCAATTAAAAGTCATAATTGCATTTTTTGATTAACCCAGAATGAACAATAAAACAGATTAGTTATCCACTTGCTGAATTCTGGGAAACAATCTCTAAACTTAGAAAATTTCACATTCTCTGACATCCTTCATGTAACCAGATAAAGCAAAACCAAATGCAATTTACCTCGAAGAATCCACAGAGATATATTTCTATTTTGACATCTTATTTGGAAAATGAGCAGAAACACTAATTCAGACAAATCTCTATCATTGCAGATTTTTGATGGTTCAAAAGGAATGTGTTCTGCTTGCATTCTTCTAAATAATTTCACAGCCAGATTTATTTCTAACAGCAAAGGTCAGTTATTGGGTGTCAACAGTGACATCTCAGAAGAGTGATTTGATATTTTTTAAGAGGGCCAATACACAACACTTTTTTTTTTTGATTGATGATGTTGCACAAAATAAATCAATGCACTGACATGACCTAGGATATGCAGGACATCAGTTAGAAAGGTAGATTCCACCTTGATATGTTCAGCTATAACATAAAATAACCCACAGGATGCTGCTTCCTCCCCAAAACCTGCCTTTATACCTCTCATCCCTACAAATCCTTGCTTAAAGAGGAAGTAGAGTATTCAAAGTACCTGAACCTGTAACAGGTAACTGATACTATGGCTGTAAAATTAATGGTTACCAAACACTTCCTGACACACACAGTTGCTATCACACCCAAGAATAAGATGCAGATTATTCAAAGGTTTCTAATGCTTGTCCTGCTGTAAACCTGTGGTCCCAGAATCTCAGTGTGGTTGGGCTTGGAAGAGACCTCTGGAAGTCATCACCAGCTTTGATTTATTATTGCAAACTCCTTAGCAATTAACTGGGGAAACTGCCTGAGCTCCCCAAAAGGCTAGAAATACTCACACAGACAGTCAGGGAACAAAAAGAAAAGTGATTTTTTTCCTGTTCAGAGACATAATTCAGAGGATGACATCAGAAAGGGTCTAATTTTGCTGGATCATAAAGAGAAGGGCAGAGGAAAACAGTGCCTCTGAGAACCTCTAAGGCTCCCCCAAAGAGAAAGTAAGTCTCACATTGCTGCAATGGGTCAACCTACCTCAAGCTATTCTTTGTCCATCATTAAGCTCATCTGTTGCTACTGAGGAACAAGGATTGGAATTGTACTTTCAGGATATTGTCATTAATCTCTTTTTCTTATCCTGGCAGGTGACAAAATTTCCTTAACAGTTGGTATCTGACACAATGTCAAAATAAAAATAAAATCAAATAAGAGAAAAAATAAGAGAATCTGGACTTCTTAGAAGTGCACATCACTGTCATTGGTATTGGGAGTGTTGTCTGGTATGTCACACTCTGAATATAAAACCATGTGCTATAATCACTGTATCCTTTGAGAATTTTTGGAGAAGTCTCCTTAAAATTCATTGTTCTCACTTGCTAAGTAATACTTCCCAGTAAAACACACTACTTATTAAATTCTTTTTAAACAGTGCTATTTCAGACATTAAATAGCACAGATAAACAACACGGTTGTAAGCTAGTTACCACTGTTAACTGATAACCTCTATTTCCATTGTGAAATCTGAAGACACACACATACTGAACCTCTGCTTTGAAGTAACATGAAAGGAATATGAACATCATCAAGAATTGTGTCATATATGAGAGAGAGGAAAGTCCTGTGTAATAAAAATAACTACTTTCCAAAGTATTCATCTTGCACAGTGACTCATACTGACAACAGCAGAGTCTCCTTTGATGCAGTTGTTTCTCCAGTGTTAACTCTGAGCATTCACACCCCTAGTAACATGCAGTCCTTTTCTCTTTATGTCTAACACTCAACAGTTGCTGTATTTTTCTCTTTATGTAAGAAGCTGAGCTATTACAAATGGTCTTGAAACCAACCCTGATATCTACTGGTGCATCCTTTTCCCACACCCAGCCCTCACAATACTTGTGGTCATTGCCGAGAAGCAATACCTATTCCTACTCTGTCAGGGTACATGCAAGCACACAATGTATTCTCTTCTCTATTCTACTACAAATCTTCCATTGCAGTTGCTAAATATTTACTTGACAAAAAAGTACAAATAACAGGATCTCACATCAGAGAGAGTAAAGGAAGTTTTCTCACTGTAAAAGCATACAGCAGTCACGGACCAAGGAGAAATCATTTTAGTCCAAATAAGATTTTTTTAGAGTCTAGGAGAAGGAGTGCAGGAGGAAGTAGGAGATGCCTCCAAAATCACTTGCATTTCAAATTGTACCTTTGTAATGACAATGCTAGCATAGCAAACTGCAGTCTAATCTTAATCACCCATGAATTTCAGAAATTCAAACTCATTCTCCCTCAGCTCATTGAAGCTCTTTGTTCATGTACTTCATAGCAAGGAACTGTTGTTTATTCTTTGTAAGTTTTCCCAGGACCAGAGACAACAGAGTTGTACTTGAATGCAGCTGCACCACCAGCTTTCCAGGCTAGGTCAGCAGCAGCTTTGATAACTCTTCCCTTCTCCATCTGTTCACTGTTTTGTTTTTATTGTTTTATCTATCAAGTTTTTGTTCCACCTTGCTTTTGCTAATCTTTGTATTACTACATGGTCAGCAACCTAAAGAGTCATCAAGCTTCCAAACTCTATTAAACAGTTCCCTTATAACATGGTTTTGCTGTGAAAGGAAGTGATGTTTTTGCTGCATCAATGCTCAGCCCTCTCAAGTAGGAGCTGATCATGCTGTCTCAAGTTCATTAAGACCTGATCCAATTCCCATTTCATATCACTGCAAAAGGACAGCATCAGCTTCCCACATTTGAAAAGACAAATAAGCAGTAGAAAGATACACAACATACCTCACCCTCTGCTACAAAATAAAGAAGTCTGACTTTCTTAAAATAAAACTATTTAATTCCAATGCCTTTTTCAGCTCTTGGTATCTTTGTAGGAAATTTTTAGTTCATCAGCTTTCAAACTGCCTTGAAGAGAAAGTTTCATCTGTTTTTCTTACTGGTCTAGTTGAAGACACAAAAGAGACTGGAAAGGGTCTAAAAACTTCTGTAAGTCTCCCAATCGTATTATGGCTGCAGAAGAAAATGGGTGCTCATCATTAGTGCTCTCTAATTCTGTGCTTTTGTAGGGAGAAGTGGTGGGAAAAGGCTGAGACAGCCTTCTTACCATTAAATTAAATTATACTACTGGCAAGCACATCCTTTAGACAAATCATCCTGGCACAGTTCACCCTCTAATCAAATAATGCCTTTGCCAATAGTGTGAGCGATGGATTACAACACAGGGACTTCACCTCTTCTTGGTCATGTCATTTAACTCTAAAGTATTTGGGAAAATTCATAATAGTTTGCACAGCTGATAAATAAATAAGGACATTGTAATTATGCAGAAATAAATTTAGTTAGGAAATTATACTAACAATCTGTTGAAATACCAGGAGAAACAGGTCAATAACATTGGGATAACTTCTCAACATTACTTAATAGAAAAGACATCCTTGAAGTGCAGAAAGACATCTCTGCAGAGAGGCTCCAGGTGATGTAATGCTGTTCAGTGGCAATGAAGCAGCAGAAGCAAGCTCTGCTCTTGGGTTACTACCTCAGCAATGGTGTTGCTGTGAGCTGAGCAGAGCAGGACAAAGCCCTGGGTCAATTGAGCAGGTAGTTGTGGAAACAGCTGCTAAAATTCTCTGCTACTGTGGAGAACTGTGAGCAGGTCCAGGCTTCAAGCTGTGATGTGACAACTTATATTTCTTCCCCTTTTTTTTTCCCTTCTTTTTTTTTTTCTTGTTAGTAATTCTGCACTCAAGGGAATCTCTTTGGCTTTAGTCTCCTACACTATCAACATAATCTCAGAGGAGAAAAGTCTAATATCAGGAAAGAGACACTAGATCTGAAATTCTGTTTTAGGGAGCAGAGCTAAAGAGAAAGTGTGGCTTTTATTTTCTTCTTCTATTTTTAATGTGAAGTGTCTTCCAGGCAGCTGAAACTTAGAGAAGCTTAATTATACTAAACAGAAAATTTAAACAAAACAAAACAAAAAAATCTATGTAAAATGGATCACAGTTAGTTAGAGCTCTGAGTACCACACAGCATGTATTGAACTGAGAAATGAGTTTCCCCAAAACAAGGCAAATGAGGGGGGAAAGTCTGTCACTTAGGATTTGAAAAACTAAATATGGGCTTTAGAAAACAGTTCTGCATTGCCAAGAGTAGAAGCTGGAAGAAGAGTACTGACCTCTACACTTCACTTCTAATAGAAAGATTGCTTTTGGGTGACCACTGTGGCATGAAGTATGTTTTTCATTTCTTTCTGAAGTTATCATCATCTATGTCCTTTTGGCCTAAAAATTGGTTTAGGTCATTTTAGATCATTTACCTATGCAACAAATGGAAATGAATAGGTGCTTCTAAAAATCAGGTATTTCTGTTTTATCATCTTTTCAAGTTATAATGTCTTTTAGAATTGTGCTGCTAAAAAAAGGAGACCACAAGATTTAGAAAAATGCATTGGATAAGGCTGAACTAGAATGAACACTTAAAAACATGGTGCTTAAAGAGAAATCTGAAAGGTTTTGAGAGTTCTGCTTTACAAACAAGGAGAAAAAAGCTAAACTGTAGTATTTATTATTATCTATTATTGAAGTATGTTATTTCACACCAACAGGTACAATCAGTTAAGTTTTACAAAGTGAAAAGCACAAGAAATGTTCCAATCAAATAACCAAAGGAAGGCATCACCCAGCAAGCATGATTTTGAAGCCTTTATATTCTCCCAATATAATTAATGACAAAACTCTCAGAAGAAAATGTCTTAAATTAAAAGTTCCTCACCTACTGTTCTCTCAGCTTCCATTTACCTCCTTGTTCAATGTATTCACTTAGGGAAAATAGCAGGAGGTGGACCAAAATGAAATCATAAAGTGAATTCATTTCCCTGCAGTGTTGCCTCAATTGAGGTTGAAATCTTTGTTAACTCTTTTGTTAGGTAGAGCAATATTTGTTTTACTCAGAGGTTAAGTTTACATTCTGCTTCCTTTTTGAACTGCTGCTGTATTGCAGTACTCTGGTCATTGCTGCACTCCCCTTATCACACTCAGCCAAATGTGGTTTCTACCTCATTTTATTTACAAGTGACTTAGAGAGTACCTTAGTTTTCTAGACTTCTTACCTGAGATGTTCAGAACCAGCTATTCCTTTTAGAAGACTGGAAGCTTCTGGTTGAACTATTCTCTGCAATTGTCCCTGATGGCTAAATTACTTGCTAATTCCTACTTTGCAGAATTTCTTAGGCTCAGTTAATTGCCCCTCATTTCCCCTCTTCTTGTTTCTTTTCTCTCCTAAATTCATCCAAGTGAGCCAGAAGCCGTTTAAGGCCACAGTTGCAGTTGAATTTACAAGAGAAAAACAACAACCCCCCCCAAAAAAACCAAAACAAAAATCAAGAAGGTCACAGGGGGTGAGGAAGTAACATATGAAATAGTGGGGTTTTAGAACTGAAATGGTTATGGAATAGTAGAAACCCTGGTAAAAAGGAATGCATTCAATATTTTTCCATTACATTTAGAAATATTTAATATATCCATAAGTGTCATTGAAAACAGAAGGGTATAGTCTTATGAAAAATTAGTAGAATAAATGAAAGGCAAATTTCAATGCCACTTATATATATAAGATGTTGCCAGTAATGCTGTCATTTCATAGACATGGAAATAACAACTGATTAAAAGCTTAATTAAGTATAAAATATTTTCCACTTCTCATTCTGGCTTTGTCTGTATATCTGTCTTTCTCAACTTGATTTGTCCTGAAGACAAAAATCAGCCTGTCATCTTTACCTCCATCATATTCATTAAACCTTCTTGAAGCTGGTGTTAACAGATGCCTTTTGTTTGCCACCTAACAGTTCTTGCTCCAGCACAGCAGCACTGCCCAAACCAAAGCAGCAAATAAGCCAGGATGTCCAGCAGACTCTTATTAAGTGCTAAACTCAAGGGAGCACTATCCTGGGATATCAGAAAAGGAAGTACTGAGTAGTACAGAAGACAAACATGCAAAACCTAAAGTAGTAAGCAAATGTGGCTGGAAAGATCATTTTAACAAAAAATCCCTTAAGCAGAGAGAGATTTAGGGGCTAAGCATTGCTGGAAACTTCCACAGGAAAGAAGAAAACTATTGCAGTCCTTCCTCCTTGTTTCAAAGAAAAAGGATTTACTATAACAAACAGCACAAGACTCTAAGCTCACAGAATGGACAGGATCTTAGAGTCAGAGAACCATCTAGGTGGGGAAAGACCTCCAAGATTGGCAAGTCCAACACCCAACACCCCCAGGCCACTAAACTATACAGTCAAGACCACCTAGTTCCAATCCCCCTGCCATAGGCAGGGACACCTTCCACTAGACCAGATTGTTCAACGCCCTGGCCAAGCTGTCCTTGAATGATCCCAGGGATGGGGTATCCACAACCTCTGGGCAACCACTCCAGTGCCTCATAGGAAAAAAATATCTTCCTATTATCTGTTCTGTTTCTACTGTCTTCTAGTTTCAAACCATTTATGGTTGAATTTATCAGCAAAATACTAAAACTAACCTTCAAACCCCATACATTCTGTCAGATTGGATCTGAAAATGTAACAACAACGTGTGTCACACCAGGACAAATAAAAAAGTTTCATAGACTTCATGTTTTCCAAGCAAGAATTCTAAATGAGACTCAGACACTCTTTTATCACTGCTGAACACTTTCCAGCACGCTGGAAGGCCCCTCATGGGAGATATTTGCTGATATCATAGAAGGCTTTGCTGAAGATTTCCAGCATTCTTATGAGGATTCTAAAGTTCAGCAGTGCTTTAGCAAAGTCAGTCTGTAAATTCCAAGGTTTCTGGGATAAATAAGGGTTTCTGAGGTCTGGAGAGCAGTGAAACTCATGGGAGAAACCAATAAAACTGACAGAATGCTTTATGATCTTTTTATTCCTTGCACAAATGTCTTGCCTTATTTTAGATAAGTCAAAATGGTAGCTGGAAGAACACAGGCTTAGCATAACTGTACAAGTACTCACATGTGAATAAAGTGAGGACTAGAAAGGCTGTCATGCATGACATCAGTGGCAACAGAGTTTCTCATATATAGAATCTCTTTACTTCTGTAAAACTTGCCAACTCAAAACTTAATACAAGAAGTATTAATGCCAGAAGTTTCTGTCAAACAAACATAATGAATGGTTTCAGATCTGGTTAGAAAAAAATAAAAGGGGAAAAACATCTCCCCATAGCAGTTTCTCAACCTCTGGGCTTCTAACAGAATGGCCAGGCACAGGAACTTTGCCCATTTCTTTGGACCAATTAAAAATTTCCTTCAAAATGTTCCTTTAAAGTACTTCTCACACCTACCAATTCCTTTTTCCTTAAGATATACTGGTTTTTAAAACACAGAAACACAAATAACTGACAAATCACTCTCTTAACACTACATAAGACTCCATTAAAGACCAGTGGGCTGTGGACACTGCCAGGTATGATTTGTCTAGAAGCATTCCATATAGAGACACCATTTCAGTAAGGTATTGGATTTAGTATGTCCAAAAAGGATAATTTCTTGATTCAGTCCTTTTAGTGAATATACAATCCTGGCATTCTGCAAGGAACCACTGACAATACATCTGAGACCTTTACATCTCTCTGCTGGGTTCCATAAAATAAAAGGAATATGAAACCAGCTCCCCACCCAAAGCTCATACAGCTCCTAAGTATCTTACCACAAGAGTGCCTAAAAAGGACTCTGTGAACTGAAAACATTGCATTTGTCCTCAAAAAAGGTATCACTGCTACTATGAAGAAAGACAACATCAGACTGAAAAATCTCCTTAGCTGGTCCATACCCACACTGGATAAAGATTAGGAAAGTCTATATATTTCTTTTCCTCATATAGGATTTCTTCAAGTCTCATCTTTTCTCTACTCTTAACAATCCTTTGACCACAAATAATCATGCTAGAAGCAAGGAAATAATTCTGAACAAAATTTGGGATTCTCAGATGACATTTGCACACTCTAATGTGAAAAATCCCTAAAACCCCAATCCTAATGGATGTCCATACAGACACATCTGTTCTCCTCTGCCTTACAGAGACAGTTCTCACAGAGTGCAGTGAACTCCTGAAAGCAAACACGAGAGGCAATAGTGGGCTATGGCTGTTGCACGTTACCTCTCCAAACCTGCTCTGAGGGGTGGACTGATGTTAGATATCTAGTAAATATTTTATTCAATGTCATAATTCAGGCTAAATCAAGTGAAATTCATCTACTACTGTCAAACACACTCACTTCTGCAATCATCTCTTGGCAGTAAGAAGAGCAGATGCCCTTTTGTCCTGCCCAAATTAGTGTTTGCTGTGGATGTATGAAACTTGCAGCTTACTTGCCTATCAAAATACTGACAGGATGATTCTGGACACAGGGAAAATTTGAATTTGATCTGGCCATGTGCCAAATCATAAGAGGTTCAGGCTGAAAAGCACTTAATGAGTAGCCAGAACAAGTGGCCAGTAATTGGCAGCTCTGCTCCTCTTGTAGCAAAAGCTCATTAGGAGGAAAGACAAACTAGTTAGCTTCTTCACTTATTCTGTTTTTGACCCGTAATTTAAACACCCCAAACTGTTCCATTTGGAAATACAGGACAAAAAGACTCTATGATCTCCTGGATAGAGGTGGCAGTTCCCAAAATATTTACAAGCTAAGCAGTCGGTTAATATACTTTGCCATGCTTTCAATCATCTGAATTATATCTGACACTAAATAAACAATGATGATAAGGAGTGATGAGAAGCTGCCATGTTTCAGAGAACAGATGAGCTAGAGCAAGCTTTGGCATTTCCCTAAAATGAGAAAACAAGGGTGTTGGAAAGCAGCATGCTCAGTCAGTGCTCCACAGGGGGCAGCTGGTGGGTGTTGTGTGTGTCCAGGCACCGAGGAATGGCAGCACAAGGCAGATGGCTGCTGCCATGTCTACCACAAAGCAGATGCAGTCAAACCTTTTACCATTCAAGAAAAAAAATCATTATTCTATGATAATGACACAAGAGGTCACACATTCAACAGATAACAAAACCAGGCCATTTGTCAAATGGGAGAGAGGCCTCTCTCCTTTTAGCCAGAGCAGAACATCTACTCCTACAGTCAGTGGTGATACAGAGAAGAATGGCAGTGATTTCTATAATCGGACCTGGTGCAGAGGCACATTAAGTGCTGAAAATGAATTTGGAATCAGCTGGTAGTAAAGCAAAGCATGCAAGTTCTATATCCAAAATTAAATTGCTGAACCACAGCAAGAATTTAATTACCAGCAGCTTTCAGGGATGAAAAACACACGTATCACAAACCTAGACTATTTGCCTGTGTGGGTCCATCAGTTAATGTTCTGTTGAGTCCTTCCCACAGCTTCTATCCCAAAACTTCCCCAAAAGCATTCCTGTGACTGCTTTGGACAAGCTGCTCTGCTAAAAATTGTTTAGGCATGTGCTAAAATCTAGAAGTGAAGCCTTTCACTAAAGGCACAGTAAGTATAGAGCCTAAACCTATGCGTGCGAGTGCTCCATCAGAGCCGTACATGCTGCATTTCACTGCTCCCAGACTAAACTTCACAATGATGTGAAATGTAGCTCAAAGAACTACAGATGGACTGCACTCAAGTGTATGAATTTCTGATGTTTTCCATGAGCTGATCAGATCTGTGGGCTGCTACCCAACAGGTTTAGCCGAGCACAAAGCATGACAAATTCAATCAGGAGACTCTTTCTGTAGCCATTTCAGCAGAGTTACCGAATGCCAACCTCATCATACAGCAAAAAAAAAAGCCATCAGAAGAGCCAGAGATTTATATCAGGCTACCCAGCTGCTGTGGACCAAGCCGCAGCCCAGCAGGAACCTTCAGGAGACAGAAAGGTCCGAAGAACATTGCAAAAGACATGTCATTCTGACATCTTCCCCCACATCTTCAAGATGTTTTAAATCTTGGTCCAACTGCTTGTGTCAATATGCACTCTTGCTCAAATCTAAGCTCTCCGAAAGCTCGTTATTTCAATTCAATCAAAGGAAGGAGAATGACAGTCGCTCCCAAATACATGCTGGTAGTAGAGGATGACTTCAGCAAGCAAAACAAGCCTGTGTCAGTCATCTGCTTGTGAGGCATGACATGAGTGATTAGATATACAAAACCTGTGTGGAAAGACTGGTTGTTTGTTGTCGTTTTTAATAAACAGCCTCAACAATTATCTGCACTCAAATTTAAACAGGCTCATGTCGAATCGTGTCTGAAGAAGGGCAATGAAGCTGGTGAAGGCACTGGAGCTTAAGTCTTGTAAGAAGCAGCTGAAGGAACTGGTGTTAGTTAGTCTGAAGAAGAGGAGGCTCAGGGGAGACCTTCTCACTCTCTACAACTCCCTGAAAGGAGGTTGGAGCCAGATGGGGCTTGCTCTCATCTCCCAGGTAACAAGAAACAGGGTGAGAGGAAACAGCCTCAAGTAGCACTGGGGGAGGTTCGGGTTGGATATTAGAAACAAATTATCTGCCAAAAGGGTTGGAGCAGGCTGCCCAGGGCAGTGGTGGCATCATCAACCTTGAAGGGGTTCAAAAAACCTGTAGATGTGGCACCTGGGGACATGGTTTAGTGGTGACTTGACAGTGTTGGGTAAACAGTTGGACTCAATGACCTTAGAGGTCTTTTCCAGCTGTATGATTCTATGATTGCACAATAACCCAGTCTTTCCTCTGTGAAAACCTCTGTGTATAAACCTAACCCCCTGTTTTGGAAGAGTGGTTTGTTGTTTGGAGCAGCAGTGTGAAGCTGATGGGAAAGCACCTTTCTTTGTGAGGGTAAGCCACACTGGCACTGCAAAACTTCCAGGATAGCCACAACACTAATTAAGTTTGTTCAGTTCACAGGCTGTGTGAAATTGAACAAAGTAAGCATTTCATTCAAAGAAAAACAAACAATACTGAGCATATACTAGGGATATAAACATAGTGTAACAATGATTGTTGTAGTACTACATATAATGCATAACATTGAGAGAATAACAAGCAGCACAAGAAATAATATCTATGACTAAACTGAAAGCGTGACAAAGGACAAGCACCTGCCACTGAGCCTGCACCAACTCAGCTAAAAGAGTAGTTGGCTGTTTCTTCAGCTGCAGACTGTCAGCTATAAATACAAATCCAACACAAATGCACAACAACCTCCCAGTAAAATTAGTTTTATGCCCAGATCTACCTCTGTAGACCCCCTGGCTTTGCACACTAAAAACAGTCAGAAACATACTGGTTGCTTTTGTGCAGCTAAACTTCTTACTCCTTACTTGGGGACATAGAATTCAGAAGATTGGATTTCAATGATTTATTTTTAGTAGTTTAAAAAAAGAATCAATTATGTTTGCATCACCAGAAAGAGAACAAACAACCCATTTTGTTAACACTCATAATATGTCTTCTTTTAAGAAGGAAAAAAGCATTAAAACAATTTCTATTGACCTTCTCTATTGAAAGAGACACTGACAAACACAAAGTACTTTCATCCTGAATTACTACCACTCAGTGTTCCAAACTCAGACAGAAATACTATTAGCTGAAAAAATAAAGTGTTTCAGTTATTGGCACGTTAAAGTGTAAATGTGCATGCTCATGTAACTCCTCTAGTTTGGTCTGTGAAACATATTAAACATAACATTTGCAGGTGTAGATGTGACAGGCCAAAGGAAGTCCTCTCCTTGGCTAGGTGAATGCTTTATTACAATCACAAGTGCAGACTGCTCCTCAATTTCCCACCAATATTTTGTCACCCACACTTGCAGAGGCCCACAGACCAGAAGAAAATTGAATTAGCACACACAGATATAAGGGCTCTTACACTCTTATTTTCATTATTGCAACTTATTTTGTAACTATAATTATCATCTTGATTTTCAGATTTTGAAGCATGAATAGAATTTTGGGAAAGAGAAAAATCTTTCCAAAAAATACCACAGAGGCTCTCGTAGCTCCATTACCAAAATTAATCCCTAAAAAGTTGTCAGAGAGAGAACTGATGAGAGGCATAGCAGTGAAGACATTCAGACCAGAACTGTTTCAGAAACTTTAGACTGAATATCATCCAGCAGAAATAAAGAGTAAATAAAGGACATTTTGCCATACCTCCAAGAGTACATTTCCTCCCTACATGTTTTTCTATGTCTGCTTCAAGGAAAACCTACTTAGGAATCTATTCCAATTTTGTTCTAGACACTAGTTGCAGCAGTTTCCACTCCACCCCACTGGTCACCCCATCCAGCCTCTATGATATCAGTAGTAAGATTACCAGAGTTTATCTGTGCATTAAAGATGAGATGACTGCAATGGGATTTTGAAGCCAACAGACACGGTGAAAGGGATTCCTTCCAGCAGCAGCTACATACTCAAAAACACCCCCACATTTGTAATTAAGGGTTTGCCATTCATGTATGATATTAACTTTCTGACACTGCTCATTTGTTTTCAGTAGTTTGTTTGTTCATGGAAGACTGCTGTGCCCTGAGGAGTTCTTGGAACTGAGGAGGAGATTTTTACCTTAAATAACTGCCTGGATTTTGCACTTTTACTCAGAAATCCATATGATTTAGGAAAAAAAATAAACTTTTTTTTTTCCAGGTATATCTTTATACCTGAAATCTTATGCTGTTTTTAAGAACAAGATCTGATTTTCTAATCAAATAAGTGAAGCTAAATGTTGGCTCTCACTTTCCAGATTTATTGACAAAAGATTCTTCCAAAATACAAAATGCTTCTGTACTAAACCCTTTCCAAACTGTAATATGCACTAATAATTTAAACATACATGCATTTATTTTTTTGTTCCAGAATTTATAGTTGATGATCTAGGCTTTATACACAGAAATTATGGGTTGCTCTGAAATACCATTTTACATGCACATCTAGAGCAACTCCTAGTATAAATTAATGTATTTAAATCTCACACGCAACCTCTCTGGCTTACTGAGCATTTTCATTGCCTCAGTTGAAATACCCTATGAAGTTTAAAGCACTGCAGCTTAAGAAATATGTGAATAAACCACAGAAAGTGCAGTGGAAAGAAATAAGAAAAGGTAGAGTGCTAGAAGATATGTTCTGCCCCCCTATCCCTGCCTCATTGAAACCATAGCCTTTCACGTAGCTGTAGAGAGTGAGAAGGTCTCCTCTCAGCCTCCTCTTCTCCAGGCTAAACAACCCCAGTTTCCTCACCTGCTCCTCACAAGATTTGTGCTCTAGACCCCTTCACCAGCTTCAGTGTCCTTCTTGGGACACACTCCAGCACCTCAACGCCCTTGTTGGCCTTCTTGGCCAACCTGGGCATGCTGCTGGCCCATCATCAGCTGCTGCCGATCGGCACCCCCAAGGCCTTTCCTCACAGGTAGCTTTCCAGCCACTGGCAATTAGAAACAATTAAAACTAACCAAAACACCACAAAACCAGAAGGGAAACAAAATAAATCAACCAACCAACAACAACAAACAATGAAAAACCAAAAAAAAAACCCCAAACCCCAGGCATGTCACCAAAAGTACCTGATGGCTGTGCCCCCCCGGCCGTTTCTCCTCACAGCGGGGATCAGACTGAGGCAGCCCCTGCCCCACAGACACTTTCCCGCCTTTTTCTTTCCCGCCTTTTTTCTCCCCTCACGGCAGCACCCTTCTGGCTCCAGGGGCACCCTCAGCCACCCCTGCCTCCTCCCTCTCACCTTCCCCTGCCCACAGGCGTACTCCTTCCACCATTTTCCCATGGAACAAAGTGAGATGGAGCGCCCTCAATTTTCCTGGGTCATCTTCCCAGCTGTTTCTGAAGATGAAGTAATTGTAGCCAGCAATAAGCTGTTGTGGCCAAGAAGGTCAATGGGATGCATTAAGAAGATTATGCGCAGCAGGTCAAGGGAAGTTCTCCTTGACCTCCACTCTACCTTACTGAGGCCGCATCTGCAGGACTGGATCCGGTTCTGGGCTCCCCAGTTCAAGAGAGACAAGGAACTACTGGAGAGAGTCCAGCAGAGGCTACAAAGACACTGAGGGCACTGGAGCATCTCTGGCAGGAGGAAACGCTGAGAGCCCTGGGGCTGCTTAGCCTGGAGAAGAGCAGCCCCAGAGGGGAGCTGCTCAATGCTGAGCAAGAGCTGAAGGCTGGGGGCAAGAGGCTGGGGCCAGACTCTGCTCAGCAATGCCCAGGGACAGTCCGAGAGACAATGGGCACAGACTGGAACCGAGAAAGTTCCACCTAAACAGCAGGAAAAACTTGTTTGCTGAGGGTCACAGAGCCCCGGCCCAGGCTGCCCAGAGAGGTTGTGGAATACCATCCTCTGGAGAGATTCCAATCCCCACCTGGAGGTGATCCTGGGCAACCTGCTGTGGGTGACCCTGCTTTAGCAGGAAGGCTGGACTAGATGATCCCCAGAGGTCCCTTCTTCTAATCCTTACCAAACTGGGATTCTGGGATTTTTCTCAGCTCAGAAAAACCCCAAACACATACAAAAAGCAAACTAATAACAACAATAAAAAGTAGGTATTGCAGTAGTTTTCAAGCACAATAAAGGCTTCTCTAGAGAAGAAAAAAGTTATATTTCTTATACTGTAACAGGTAAGAGAACCAGCCACTATTTTCAGTTCCAGCATGAAAGATTCAGATTAGTCATTAGAAACACACTAATGGCTCTTCCAGTAAGCAGTGGAATAGACTGCCTGAGGCTGTCCCATATATTCTCTCCTGCTTTAGCCTGCCTCTGTCAAACACCAGCTGCAAAGCATCACTACCGAGTCTGTGAACACAGCAGTCACTGACCATAGCACAGCTACAGAGCAAAGCCAGCCACACACACTCAGGAACGATTCAGGTCTGTGTCAAAGGGGCTTGGATTTATGTAGCAGGTCCCTTTGGGGGTTGGGTGATTTTTATTATGATTGGTTTGTTATTCTGTTAAAGGCCAGGTATGCAAATGTTAGAGTATGAGTAATATTTTTCATTAAAATGCTTCACTCTGTGTTAAAGGCATTGTATTCTTGTGATATTTAGCTGTTATTTCCTTGGGAAATGTTCAGCTTCAAATATATTTCAGCCTAATAAATTCAAATCCCTTCAGTAAACACTGCTTATAGCTTGTCCATAACACTCCTTGCAGTTGTCCATAAGACTCCTTACAGCTTGTTTATAGCTTCCTACAGATTCTGTATGCGTTCAGAAGTTTTCATCTTTGCTGTACCTTCATAACTCAAAACCAAAACATCTGCAAGTCATACACTTCTAGACACTATTCATTCAGAAAGGCTTGGCATAGTATTTTAGGAAATTTCAGCCTGGACTTCTGTTACATGTCCAATGGTATTAAAAAAATCAGAGTCTCTATTAGTTGTGGTTCAGTTTATAAATGTAGTGAATAAACTTGTTTTGACTATGGGTAGGAATGACTGTCAATAATCTCAGATGCACACTGTACACCATAAGTCACTGCCACCTTTTATTCATGTGAGCACATGCATATTTATTTATGGCAAACAGCTCATACTAGAAGAGTCTCAAAGCACTGCAGTATAAATGCTATGCAGGAAAATTGCCCCTTTGATCTTTGTAACTCTACATGTTCATGATATTTTCTTTAATCTAAAAATCTTCCTTCTCTTTATCACCTGCTGAGAGTTCTCAATTAAAAAGTTGAGTTACTAGGAAAAAAAAATGAATTAAGAGAAAAAGGTATAAAAAAGTTAGGAAAAAGCTTTAGAAGTTTTCTTCACAATAAGCTTAATTTGATAGTTAATTCTAATTATGAACACATTGGAATACTTAACCTAATATTTCTGCTATTAGGAATAAAAATAATTGACATAATTGTTCACTAGAATGTTCTTTAAAAGATGAGTGGGTTGGTTTTTTTAAAGAGTACAGATACACCTTGCAAACCAGCCTTAAATTCCCATTCATTTCATAGACATTATTTTCTAAACAAGAACATAAAAGAGTACATATTCTGTTTGCCACACATCAAGCTGTTGATGGACTCTCCCAGCACTAATTTGGAGTTTTGTCCATTGAAGACTGTGTGCAGCAGTCACACAGCAGTTGGACTGAAAAGCATCTCAAGTTCCCAAAGGTCACTCTCAGGAGGACATATTACTTAGTGCTTGCAAACAAGATTTCCACTTAATGCTTCTCTGCAGGAATTTGATCTTAAGAACTTTGGTTGCAATTCAGCAAAGCCTCTAAAGAACATATATATTTCAACTGCCCTTGGGGGGGGACTGAGAGGTTACTGGACCCCACTGAGTAAATCTGGTTCTGTCTTTCAGACTGAGAGATAATCCTAGAGGTTACCTGATGGGGTAAATCCTAGAAGAACAGCCTCAGAAATACAAGGACATTAAACAATAATCAAAAGGATTCCTCAAGGTGTCAAAAGTAACAGTAAGCACAAGCCATTTGTTGAGTCACATCCAGCAAGAGGAAGGAACAACCACCATGGAATTTATTCTTTTAACATTCTTTTAAAGAAAGAATCATGATTTTATTGTGGTTTAGCTTCTGGGCCTCTTATATGCTCTGGCAATATCGTCCATTATTTGCTGTAGCCACAAGACTCAGAAGTTCTCATTCCTGAGTGTCAACTAACCCTATCAGGTAAACACCTGAAAGCCCAGAACTTAAGAGAAATAGTTGATGCCACCAGATTCATCATAAAATATTACAAGATTTAGAAATAGTTATTTACTGAGGTTGATATCAGCATTCAGCCCTAATCAAAGAGTATCAGTTATTCAAATGCAGTACAAACCCACTTAAAGAATTTTTATTTAATCAATGGATTGACAAGGCCCCAAAGGAAGCTGCAGAAGGCAATCAGCATATGCTGGCAGGGAACTGGAAATGTAATTACAATCTGAGAAAAGACAATGTCATTGTAGCCTTCCAAATGAAGCAAACACTTGTCATTTGGATGATGTCCTTCCTACCAATAAGAGACACAGAAGTGCCATTCTTGCATCTTTTCATGGTAGTCACACAGTAAATCCATAGGCTTGTGAAAAAAAGGAAAATAAGTTTGGAATAGAGGTGTGCTTGACTTGGAGTTACATTTGTAAGCCCAAAACCCCCTTCCTGTGGCACTTAGGAAATCCCACCACACAGCTCCAGTGCACACAGGGCCCTTTTTATTTGTGCTACCGCTTTCAGTGATGCAACACGAAAGCAGACAAAGCTTGTTCACGTTCATGATGTGAACTCTCAGTAAATCAGGTCCTCTGTATTCAAAGAGAATTTTTCTCTTTTTATTCCCAATTATTGTATGGCTCATTAATGGAGACAAACCCCAGCACGACATGAAAAATCACTTTAGTCTGATAAAATGAAGCAAAGCTGTGTTCAACAGCAGAAGTAGCTTAGTTTGCTTCTAAGTGAGAAGCTGAAGAGTAATTACTTTTATTCATTACAAATCCTATTTTATGATTTTAATATGTTTTCAAAAATCACATCTCAGAACAAGAGAGATTTTCCTACTGAGATGAAACCTTTCTTTTTGATTTAGAATTTTCTTTCTTACACACATGGTAGAAATTTTAAGGCAACCAAAGTTTCAATTTGCTTCATGTTCCAAACAAGCCTAGCTAAAATAACCTGCAAACTGGAAACCTTGGGGTTTGGTTTTTTTGCTCCAATTATTCTTCCAGCACCCACAAACAGGCTGATGCTCTCTTTCCTTTTAAGTTCCCATGGTGCTACATTAAAGAGTCATCTAGTTAAAAGTTGAACACAGAACTCTCCCCGGCCATCACTTAAAAAGCAAGATGTAGCAGACAAACTGCTGTAGCAGGTCCAAACCAGCTGATTGCTATAGAACCATGGGGAACCCAGGAGAACCTCCCTCAGACTAAACTGAAACAGGGCAAGGATCCCACTTTCTGGAACAAAGAAGAGGAGATGGGAAGCCCTTATGGGTCTCAGACAAATTTGCGCTCCAGGCCTTCATAGACAGCTTCTGAAGAAGCTTGGAAGGCAGCTAGTAATGGAAATGCCTGTTCTTGCCAGCTTCCCTAATAATAATAAGCAATAGCAAATTTCATTTTCAATAGCCAGAGAGGAAAACTCTGACTGTAAAAATACTCTGGGTGGTGTTTGACTAGAAATGAGATTTTTGTGTGAGTTAAGTGCTGGTGAGTGAAGACCCAATTTCATTCCCTCAACTCCTCATTTTATGTAAATCAGGGACCTTGCTAAGTTTTGCTGTTCAGCTTTTCTTATAATAAAAACTTGTAAAAAGAACACCCTCTCCCCACACATACACACATGTCCCTCTTAATGACAACAGGCAGAATTTGGAAACTGGTCCCCCATGTATTACCAGGGAAACTGCACTGACTTGGAGAGTTTCAAATTATTTCTTCGTCTGCTCGGTCACAAAAATACAACCTAGCACTCAACTAGTAATAAGCATTAACATGCAAAGCCCAGGATTATCAGTGAGCTCAGTCTTAATTTTGATTCCCTTTGGTTCTTATATTTGTAGCAATACCCTACTGTGAAACTGCTGCTAACCACTCTGCTTTGGTGAGCGAGGGTCTCGTGCAACAAAGCCAGCGAGGACCAAATGCCCCCTCCTGAGGACAGAAGAGACTTCCCTTCCTTCAGAGTCAAGCTAATCAGGTGCAACCAAGCCCTTGTGTTCCTCCAGCACATAAGCAGTCCTCCTGGGCCTGAGGCCAGCAGAAGATACTCAGCTGGGATCTGAACCTGCTGCTA
This sequence comes from Galbula dea, assembly GCA_013399015.1. Lineage (NCBI taxonomy): Eukaryota > Metazoa > Chordata > Aves > Piciformes > Galbulidae > Galbula > Galbula dea. Next base: position 434,248 of record VWZX01005505.1, read on the forward strand.
CAATGGCCACTGCTCTATCAGCCTTAACATTTGGGTTTGTTCAAATGAAAACATTCACTGGCAAGGTGCAGAAGAGCAAGAAAACCAGAAATTAAAGGCCTAAGGAGCCCAAGCACTACTTCCTCTTACTTTACTGAAAGAGAGCTATCTTTGGCTTGGACTTGAGTGTATGTTGAGTGGTGCCCATAATGCCTTAAATTAGTCCATGGACAAGCATGGAGAGAGGCATAAGGACAGAGCCTGCCAGATCCACCTAAAAGCTTCTCACATCTTTGCTGGGTCCCAGCTGCAGTAGCCTTGACCGTGTCTTTGCCTGAGCTAGCAAGATTAACAACTTCATACCCTGCCAATTGCAACGAAAGTGTATATGTATATATATATACACACACACCCCTTCAGGGAAGGTGATATTTACATTAGAGAATGACAAGGGAAGATTGCTTCATGTCACAACAACATTCTAGAAACCTGTCTGCTCCTACCTCTTTCCGCTCGCTGGAGAGAGGCTGCCTTATCAGTCAAAAACCTCTGTTAAGTGATACTCCATCTTGGCTTGGAGAGAAACTTGACAGAACCTGACAATGTGCATTTAGTGCTTGATTACATCACCCATTGGTCATTAAGGAAACCACAGTTGCATCTTCCTGCTCCAGCCTATCTGATTAAGTTACATGATACATCCTCTAGCGTTATTCATGGCCATATACACTAGGAGCTAATTTCCTTTGCTGCGTGTCATCCGGTTGTTATTAATATCTCCTCCAGAAGGAACTTTGGGGCTTCAATTTTTTTGCCTTTTCATACCTTCTCACAGTTCAGTGTAGTCATCATAGATATTTTTATTAAATTATCTGAAGAATATACCAGAATTTAGCTATAGCAACAAATTTTATTTCATACTTTAAGTAGGCTTGGTCTGGGTTTAACTGCTGCTTTTTTGGGGGGGGGTTTAATTTACAAGTACTTATGCTGAGCAAATTCAGCTTTGAACCATAAGTGACTGACACAACTTTTACAACCTACTAATTTACATCAATATAACTGCTGATATAAGAAGGGGGAAGATTAGCCAACAGTTTAGAGTGCAGCCTGAGAACATGAGTTCTGTCACTGTCATGTGCACAGGCTAGAGAGAAGGGGTGCAGTGTTTTCACTGTATCTCCAATCATTTAAAAACATAAAACATACACAAAGATGGGAGATTGATTTCAGTTTTAATATCAATCTGGTTGTGTATTTAAATGCACCTGAAGATGCCCAAAATCCTGAAACTGCATCTTCAGCTGCCATAATTGCAGCAGAGCACTACAACATAGATGACTCAAAGCAAAATATTTCCTTTTCTTTCAGTGTAATCCGACTGGGTAGAAGTGAACAGGAGACCAAAGGAAACTCAGAAGGTCCTTGAAAAAAAACTTACTAAAAGACAAAAATGCTTTGAAGTGATCTAAGTCTTCCAGGATTATTGAAACATCATCCTGGATGCAAGCATAGCTTGATTTATTCTTCCTTCCATAAATATGCACTTGTCTTTCTAACAGAGATCTTCATAATCCCTTCCCTGTCTTGTTATTTTGGCTAATTTCACAGGTATCACATACACCTCCGAATTCTGTTCCTGTTTGCCATTGAAATGATATCTAAAATACACAAAACCAATAATTGCCAACAAAAAAATATAAGTTCATGTTATAAATTGGATGCTGTTTTGGAACAACATCCCCAAACCTTGCTATGCTATGCTATATATCAGCCTCTACTGGGTTAAAAAATAATGTGTCTAACGTTGATAACAATGAACAATTACTCTAACAGCACTGTGATGGAATACTGTCTTCAGTCATGAAAATTGTCTGAACCTACTTTGTCTCATTAGTGTTGAATTAATTAAGCTTTATTTATTCATATGACATTAATGATTACACAGAGCCTGTAATTGTCAACGTCTCAGAAATTCTTGGTGCACTTTGGCAGGGGGAGGGGCTCAGTACCCCTGTAGAAGAGAAGAATATACAGTCTGCATTCTTCACCATGCTCATTTTTATTCTCATCCTGAACTTTTAAAGTCATAAAAGCTTCAAGCCTTATTTTTCCCCCTACAGTCATAGAACAGTTGGGTTTGAAGTACAAAAAGCACATCCATAATGAAAGGCTTCCAGAAGAATTATGAATTCTTCAACTGTATGATTGCTGTGTGATTCATTATGTTCAAAACCAACAGCAGATATTAGGAGGATACCATTTATTATATGATTACTGTTATTGAATTCTTGGTATTTAATCTCTGCACATTTAGTGTTCTGCTTTTTATGTAGCTCCTTTCTAAAGAAATATCGCTGGAGTGTTACAACAAAAAAAGGGAAAAGAGGAGGAACAAGATTAATATTTCTTGGGAATGTGTGCTGTAACTTTGATTTGTGACTGCATATGAATAAAAAAGACTTCAGGTACCTTAGTCTGTTGGGTATACATGCATTAGAATTTAGCCTAAAGAAGGAAATTAAAAATAAAACTGCAGAATTAAATATGCTCTCATAAAGGCTGCTTTTCCAAAGTCTATGCGAATTATACTTTACACAACATAAAATACCTTTGTGAGATGTTTAAATGTCTGCTAATCCCTCAGAGAAATCATATTATGATGCTTAAACAGAACAGAGAACAACAAAACAGAGTTTGATGTATCTGCACGTCAGCAGGGAACATCAGAAACATTTCCAGACTTGGACCAAAAGAGGGTAGGTGCCTATAACCTGCAAAGCTGTGCTTTGGAGATGAACACAATCAGTGCTACTGGAGATGGAGATTAGAAAGGGATTCTCAGAACAGTCTGTCACTAAAAAGGACAACAGGAAACCCAGCAGTCCTTTTGTCCATTAGCCCAAGCACCTATGAACGCAAGTGTAGACAGAAGTACCAGGAACACACTCGAACGTTTTGCCTAATGCCAACCTAAATCTCCCCTAGCACAACATAAGGGCATTTCCTCTTGTCCTATTGCTGCTTTGCCCTGGTTGGGAGCAGAAAGAGATGACCTCAGGAGTGGTTCTGATGTAAAGAGAGTCTATCAAATAACTGTCATCTAATAGTTTTTAAATACTTCATGTAGTTTAACTTTTTTTGTCTTGCATTCCAAAATGAGACTTTAACACTTTCTACACAGGTTTTTTTCCAAGCAACAGGGAAAGGATGTTCACCCCAAAGCATCTAATGCAATGTGGACTACTAGAGAATTAGTAAACTGAAGAAAACACAGAAATTGATCTTTAATTAGGCATATTTTCAAAGAATTGGCAGTTCTCTGTGCAAATAATTCCCAGAGTCCTACTTAGCTTAAAGCAAAGCAGAACATGGCAAATAAGGCCTGAGCTGTGTGCTGTCTGTCTTCTCAGCTTCCCCCCAGAGGAAGAGCTAGAGGAGAAGCAGCAGACAGAAGGTCCTGCTTGATAAGATTTCAAGCTATGCATTTGCTTCTCACCAGAATGACAACATTGAAAAGTCTCCACTGGAGCTTGTCTGTGTGAGTTCCTGTTAAAATAATTAACTCAGCACTGCTGGGATGGGATTGTTAGTGATGTGCTGGAGCACCAGGAGACTTGGACAGGCCTTCCTTAATTATTTATAATCTAAGCAAGTCAATACAATTAAGTAATATGTAGCTGTATGAAATTCAAATTGAATCTCAGAGGTATGGAAGATCACCTTTGCTTCAAGTTGAACTTTGCTTATAAAACAATGACTTAGATGAACTTTTAAAGATCCACTAAGATTGTGTTGAAGCTGAAAAGGCTTCAGTTGTAGGAACTTGGAAAATGCTATCACAATATGTTGAGCAGAATAAAATCCCTCTTTCTTTTCAAGAGAAAGCCATGCAACTTCTGTGACAAAGAGATAAAGAAAATAAAGGAGATACCCAGAGGTTGACAAATTTGGAGTTTACATGAAGCATTTAGAATATTATTTCCCCTTTTCAAAGGTTTTGGGCATATTTTAGCACCAAGTGAAGAGAGGACTTCACCCAGACTGAAGTGCTTCACACAAATATATTGATCACTGCAGAGAAGCAGAAATGGTTCCAGATGAGAAAAGGGCATCTCTAACTACTTTACATGACTGAACTTTCACAGAACAAACAAGCTATTGTTTACACAGTCTATGTATATCAAGTACTGATTGCAATTATTCTCGACTAGACAGAGATGAGCAGTGAGGGGAATCACCTGCTAATCCCCTTCTTATTCCTACCTGCTATCTGTTCAGCCTCTTCTTAGCCTCCACAACCCTCCCAGGCTGTCCCCTGCAGCACTGCATTATGGTTAGCACCAGAAAATTGGGTTTGCTGTTGTGCTTTTTCCTTAGTGATACATTTCTTTCTGTTCACAGCTTAACTGCTCTTATGAGCTTGAAATCCAGAGGCAAATTAGGTATTTTCCCCTCTTCACACTAGCCTTTCCCATACTTGAAAACTGTTGCAGTGTCTCCCCATGTTTTTCTCTTCTAAAAGGTTCTCCTTTCTGGGTTGCTTTCCTCTGGATGCCAACCAATAAATCTATATCCTTCTTGAAGGAAAATCATTGTATTTTTACACAGGATCCCTTCATGCATTATTGCAGTCTACACTGGGTATACAGCCTAGTAAGGTATTTACCCTTTGCTCAGCAGCAGGACACTGTTGACTCACGTTCTGCCTGTAGAGCAGGAATTGCAGTCCTGCCTTACCCAGCTAAATCTCACATCAGAGGCAAGCACAAGGAGAAGATTTCAAGCTCTAGACCTATGACAACATTTTCTTAGAGATTCAATTTTAAATTCCATCTCCAACAGAAGAAATGGCAATTGCTTGCAAGAAGGGAGAAGAAGAGAAAGAAGAAGAGAGAAGGAAGTAGAGAATTAGGGAAAGTCAGACTGATAGGTAAACAGAGCCCTGATAACTCTTGGTTTTCCAGTCACTTATTTCTTTCCATCTGGATTCAGCACAGCCAAACATCTCCTTTAAAGCACTGTCTGCAGAAGTGATGGTACCTTTGAATGAGACTTTTCATTCACAAGTGATCACATCCTACTTCAGAACCTGGCCATACATGTAACTGTGACAGAAAAGGCCCTGAAAATAATAAACTAAATTTCATTTGTTTTCTGGGGGGAAAATAAAAAGAAATCTGGTGGAAAATACATTGGCAAATTTATGTAAATACCAATTTTCAGAAAAAGCACAAATTAAAAGGTGCCTTCAAGGTGGTAGCAGTTGTCAGAGGGAATTATGTGATTTATAGGAGGTCTGATAGCTGGGGCAGGTGGCACAAAACTATTTATAGCCATCTTCCCAGCAGAACAGGTGTGCTTTGTGAATAAAGTTAATTTCACACAATTTCATTAAGCAAATTTTCACAGATAGGGCCACAATGCATCAGATCACCACTTCTAGGATTACAGGCATTAAAACTCCTTCCTGAATCAGGTTACCACATTCAGAGTCAAGCTCCTGTCTGCAATCAACAGCAACTCTGTCACTGCCTTCCATGGGAAAGAACTTCACAGGATTTCTTCTGAGACCTATTGAAATGTTATCTCAATGCACAGAGCCCTCTGTTCAAACTTGGGTCTGGAAAGAATAAGGATTTTCTGGCTTGGTTCTGGTAGGTTTTAGTTATCTTGTGCAATGACTAAATGAAATGCTGGTTCCAGCAGTACATGGGATTCACTTCTATAAGCAATTGGGTTAATTTATTCTCTTCCAGGCAATATTCATACTTCAACCTGGCAGTAAGCAAGGTATTTTTAGCAGTTTAGGACACCCAAGGGAGCTTGGAATTTGCTTTATAGCATCTCTGTGGTCGGTGACCTGTGTATTTGTTCTCTTACTACCTGTGCTCACAACTCTTGACACAGACTGCCTGCATCTCAGGGACAGCTGATCTGAAGATGGATCAGTCTGAAGATAGGTCTGGTGATCACATCAGGTCACACATAGAGGGGAGAAAAAAAAGACCCAAAAGACCAAAAATCCAAAGCATTTTGGTTGTCACACTGCTGCAGGCAGGCATTTTTAGGAGCAATGTAGATTAATAAGAAGCAAATACTTAGTTTTGTCCTTGTAAACTAATCTGAGTTGCAAAAAAAACCCCCAGTTGCCTTGAGCAGACATACTGCTAACCCTGACATCAAAATTAAAACATGTTCTGAAGATTTTAATAATCATTTCCAATTTATTAATGACTTTAACCTTAAAATACTCCTTTAAGATTTTTCCAGCATGTGAGAGACAAAGTAATCTTTTCCCCTAAATATTTGTCTCCTCACTCATCAGAGTGATTTTAAAGCAGACCTGATAGTTTGTTAATCTGTCTCTTTCATGTGCAGAGAGCTGATATTATAAGTTGTGTCTCAACATATGTCCCCTCTGAAATTATTCTGACAGGTTGCACAAGGCACTGAAGCTGGAAAACTCACACCTATAAGCAACTGTACTAATGTATTTCACACAGATAATTTAGATATTTCACACACATGTAAAACTAGGTCTGAGATCATTGCTGTCATTCCCACCATTATTTCATTACACCAGAACTCACAACCCCAAAATCCTCAGTGCTCTGGAAGGACACCAGCCTGCTCTAAACTGACCCAAACACCAGGACCCCTGGTCTTAACCCATTGGCTCTGCACATTGATTTTGAAGACAATTTCTGATGGTGAGACTTCATACACAGACTTTTGGCTCTGGAGCTCCACAGCCCAGTTTCTCTCTGGATCCTCCCTGCTGTTTGTCTTACACTTTTTCAGAAGACTGCCTACCTTCTTTTGGATCCCTTCAGAGCTGTATTCATCAGAGTGCAGATGGTAAGAATCTGAGCATGATAGTGCCTGTCTCAGTTGAGTCAAGCCTGATGTGAGGCACCTTCAGTTCTCCTCAAAGATATTCCCCACTGGGAAAATTTCAGGTTTCCTTATTTTTTTTTAAGGCAGATATATTTTTTTGCCATTCCTTAAAATTCTATCCTTTTGCTCCACCAGGAAGAAGATAAATGATCCATCAAGCCAGCAAGTCATGGAGAGATAATCAGCACAGAGGATTCTCAGATATAGCAAAAAAGGGGCTACAATATGAGATTAATGTCACAAGAAATGGCACAGTTTTACAACTCTAAGTAGTTGTGGACATGTGGTTACAGACAGCTCTGATACAAACCTGTTCCACTAATAGCCTTGCATCTTACAAGAAGCCCAAAATCAGCAGCTCAATACAGTTTGTTATTTTAAAATAGCAAATATTAAAAGCTGAAGTGTCTTCAACTGTGCAATTTAGGCTGCCTGAAAACAGATCCTTCCTTCTCCAGAGTATCTCAAAAGGGTTTAGGAAGGAGTTAACTAATTTCCTTGACTAGAACAAAGAGAAAAGTGGCAGTGGCATCCAGTTAATGGAAGAGCCAACAAAACAACCACAGTCTCTCAAATGTAGACATGGGCTCCTGCACCACAAAGCTGCCAGCTTCCCTTCTTTATTCAGATCACTGGAAAGACTAAATAAAAATCCAAGAGAGATCTTTTATTTCTGTATCTTCCAGTCTACTGTTTAAATGTATTTATAAGCATATAGGTTAACTCCAGTTTATAAAACTTTCAGAAGTCTTCAGGATGATTTCACTCATGTTTTGCATTAATAAAACTATTCAGGATGATAATGGATTCAATTTGCTGTTACTTAAAAACAAGGAAATGCATATTGGATGACATCAAATGAATGATATTATGCATTGCTTCCTGGATCTAGAAAACAGGAGAAAATAATTTGAAAGGAAACAAATAAACACAAGTAAAAAATCAATGGAGGAGGTATGAGAGACTAGCTGTTTCTCAGGGAACTCTCCCTTGCAAGATAATAATTAACAAGCATTTTTCAGGCCAGCAATCATGAAGATTGCTCATTCACATTTCCTCTTTGATTATTTTTTCCTGAAAATGTGATATTTTCTTTTATAAACTAGAGCATATGCTCAAGGAAGCTATCAAGGATGAATGAGGATAAGGTGTCTCTCTTTCATTGCACATCATTTTTGCCATGATCAGTGTGATGATAACACTGAGAATTGTAGCAATAAATGCAATTCTGTTAAGGCAAATATGTGATTGCAAACAGTTGTTGCACATGCACAATCTCCTACACTTATTCTAACCTTTCTTTGTCATATGTTTTAGGTTTTCTCATATTCTCATGACATATTCTTACAGTCTTTTTCCTGCTCAGTTCCCACAATACCCCTTTTGCTTCCAAGGATAAACAGCACTGAATTCTGCAGCTTGGACTCCAGGCCTTTTCACCTTCTTTCATCTTCTCCCCTTTTGTCTACTTATTCTCATTTTTAGTTACATCAGTACTGAGAATTATCAGGAAGATCTTCAAATCCATGTGAATCTTTCATCAGTCTCTTCTGGAGCATCTCATTTCACACAGTCTAAGATTCTGAGAGCTGAGAAAGCTCCCAAGATACAGCACAGATTTTTAAACTCAGTAATTCCCCTGACATACAGATACTTCTGAGACTACTTCTGAAGATACTGCCAGCTTTCCTGATACATCAAACTTCTAAAGATGAGAGGTCAGAAACAGTTCACAAGATCTATCTCTAAACCATGTAAAACTTGGACAGGGATCCAGCTAAGATGGGAAAAGGTTGAGTCATTTTTAAATACTAAATTACCAGCAAATGCATAAAAAGCCAAAACCTAACCAACCTCCCAAGTAACAATGTTTCCAGAGCTTTTGTTCAGTATTTTGTCTCCTTGATCCAAAGGAAGGCATGAAACCAAATTGATGATTTGTGGTTTGGGGTTTTTTTTTTTTTCACTTTTGGTTAGTTTTGTCATTTATAAAGCCAGTGCAATATAACCCAATAAAGTGCCAAGCTTCTGAATTTATTATTTTGTTGCAAATCTAGTTTGAAACATACATTCCCATTAATTTTTAAGTGTTTAATCACATCTGTAAGGGCAAGTGATTGTTTTAAATTCATGGTAGATTTCTACATGAGACACATTCCAGATGCAGACAGAACAGGACAGTTCCAGAGGAGTACTTTGTGTTTACAGAACAGGATAACCAAAGTGTTTTTCATTGTGCAGTATGAGTGGACAGGAAAATTTCATCAAAAAGTAGCTTTTGGAAGTGAAAAATTGTTTTTGTCTATGGAAACCTTATTTTTGACCTCCTCTGCAGATGAAGGTCAAAGGTGAAAGATCTTGTTGTGTAATGAAACCATAATAAAAATGTGAAGTCAGAAAAGAGAAAGTGATTACAAGCACTGCAGTAGCTGCTCTGGTTACCCTGCAGATTGCATTACCTCATGTAAAGCTAAGCTATGCTACCTGCCATTGCTACCTACAGCAGAGAATTTTGACATCTCTTGGGAAACAAACCAAGATCTTCAGGAATATTATATTTATGAACAATATGGTGCCAGGAGGTGTTGCTAGCCTGAAAAAGCCCTTGGGGTTAAACACAAAAATATTGTGTTACTATAAAAAAGTTGATGAAAACAACTTGGAGTGCAAATAAGCCAAAGGCTTATAGCCAGTCTAGCTCTGTAGTTTGTTACAGGAGAAAAAAAGACAACACCTTGGTCTTAGTGAGGATGAAACACTAATGGAAAGACTAAGAACATAGGTAGTATCCCCAGGAAAGTTATGGTACAGAGGAACAGAGCCTGAAGCAAATAAGGTCAAAAAAGAATGATTACATTTCAGAGAAGTTATAATGGGCTTCAGCTATCAAAGCTGCATTAGAGCAGAGTATTTATTGAAACCATTTGTATGTCTATCTTCAGGTACAGATAATGTGAGGTACTTAAGTGTTTATATTCAGTCAACAAGAGAAAACTGAATGACTTCTTTATGAAGCTTTGTAGAACTGAAGAAGTCCTTAGTCACCTAGAGTAATCATGCACACCAAGCCTTAGCCATCACCCTAGCACAGGAGTCTTTAAACACCTTCAGAGTGGCTTGAAAGCCATTTCAATGTGAAAACATATTGTGCATGTCAGCTCTTGATGCTTCTGGAGAATGCAAAAGAAAGGTAATTCTACAGCACAGCTTGGGTAATTTCTTCTCTCCTCTTTGCTTTTAATTTTGCAATGATCATGCTTTAACCTCTTCCCTGATCTGCCTGCTCTCTGGAGTGTTATGTACAGACAGGCAGTTCTCAGATATAGTCCTGTTGCCTAAAATTGCTTGGGCAGTGGGAAAGTTCAGCACTGAGCCACCCAAGGCTCAGCCTCTCATGGGAATCCCTTTCATTCACATGTTTCTGGACTTGCATAGCAATTCAGCTCCTGCCATTGTCCCCTGCACAAACCACACTGACTCTTTCTTAGCTGAAGGTGTTTATTCACCTTCTCAAAGATGCCACAGTTTTGTATTTCCCCTTTCTACCAGCCTCAGGCTCAGCCTGTAGCTCCCCACAGAGTCCCTCTAGTGAGGGGGAAGTGACAGCACTTACACTTGCATCCTTGCCAGTCCTCCAACCTTGTGGATGTTGGCAATGGTCAGGTGGCACTGACCAGCTGCTCAGCAGCTTCTCATTTGAGTTTCTCTCAGGTGACTGCCACCAGCCCTGGTGACTCACTGACAGATAATACCTCTGTTTGGTCCAACACTTTGTCTATTGATATAAAATCATCTAGATAATCTGACCCCTATTCTATTAACTAAAAAGAATGGTTCAGATGTAGAACCTCCCCAGTGCCTTCAACAGCAAAGAGAAATGACAGGAATTAACTGAACCTCTCATGCTACAGCTTTATAATTCCCCAGTCCTTCCTTACAGTTTGGTCATTAAGTGGTATCACTTATGCCCTACCTGACTTCCAGCTTTTGATTTAAAACCCTTTGACTAGAAGCTTGAGCACCCCTTGTAAGGTGCTCTTCAAATTTTTAGTACTCTTATTTCCTGCCTACATTTGACCTGCTGTCATTTAGGGGCTTTCTAGTTCTCATTTGGAAAAGCTTTGTACTGTTTCAAGGAACTTTTTAAGCCTTCCCCACTGGTAGACTCCTTGCAGTCGTGCTCCCAGGAAATGAAGAACCATGGAGCTAGCCTGTACAAGAGGTGTAGATAAACTCTGCTGCTGTTACCAAGGCTCCTAAATTCACAGCTTCTCATCTCACTTCCTGTTCCCTGTCTGCAGGGAACAAGGGGAGTCTGCAGTACAATCCCAGGCACTTTTAGGAGTTAATCTTTCTTATTTGAGTGGGCAGAAATCCTGTGCAGGGCTTTTGCAGCCCTTCTGTTTCTGCACCATTGTCAGTGTCACCCCTTGCACGCTGTGACACTCTCCTGCCTGAACCTCCCTTCTCTCACCCCTGCAAAGCTGGTAGCCTGGCAGCTCTGTACCCCACTGATCTCTAGCCCATTGATCACTCTCCTTCTACATCTGAGGTCTATTAAATGCAAATTTAGGATCAGATTCTTTCACCCAGTGCTTCCTATTTAGGGCTTATTCAAGAGTAATCCTTATCTTTGCCATGCTGTTGCAAAAAGGCATTTTTTTCCCCTCACATTTTTCATCATATGCTAGAAGCCACAAAGTATCTTTTAATGATTATTTTATCACCTTAAAAACTCTAAAAGAAATGACATGCACTACATACAAACAAACATCATTAACATTTACTTTCAAATATGCCACTGACAGCAAAAGTAGTATTCTCAACTACCTTCTTTCTTGCTCTCCAAACTCTTACTTCAGACTTTTGTAACTATTAGAACTTAAAAATAAACTCAATGCATCTGCAGCCTTAGCAGCATTGCTAGTGCTGGAGCTATTTGCACCATAGCTCTTCCTGCATCTTGTATTTCAATCATCATTATCCAGGCTTTGTTGATTCAACATTGTCTTTTATGCACTGTGTTTGTAAAGCCTTATTAAAGTTTAATGAAGACATGAAATTGGATAATATTTGCATGTAAAATAAATCTGTAGTCTAAGCAATGCAAAGTATCTATAATCATCAAAACAAATCATTCAGCACAAGAGACAATAAAAAGAGAATTGAAACCAGGGAAGGAGAATTTATACAGAATCTGTTCCTGGAAATCAACTACCAAAGGTTCAGTAGCCATGGTAATTTAACATACCAAGTTTAGTTAGCAAATTAAATTGCCATTTATATCATCTTTTTTTTTTTTTTTCCTACCTTAAAAACCCCTAGATCTGTAATACTCAAATGCAGCAAGTGCTTGTCCTAATTTCTCATTATTTCTAAGAACACAACTGCAGAATATATCAGTAAACCATGATGTATGTGGACTAGGTGGCAGGTGGCAGATTCCTTTACTGAAAGGTTATCCATATTATGGGAAACCAAGAAGGAATCTGTTTCAACATACCTTTAAAAACTAAAGAAGGTAATGAAAATAGAGGTGAAGGTGCATCTTCCTTGCTCCTCTTCTATCTGTATGAGTTCTAAGCAATTTAAGACATAATTTATTCTAAGATCAAAGTTGTCCTAGTTCAAAGTCTCTCTGCTGGCAGAAAAGATTTTACACTGGCAAATTATTTCACTGTTTTTGTAGCAGTTCTCAAGAAATATGTTTTTATGTTCTCTCCTTGCAGTAGCTGAGTACTGAAGACCAAGGAAACATTTTGGCTGAGACAAAGCTAGAGCAGAGCTCTGCATCTCCTTGAACACAGGTAAAAGAGGTTTCAGTGTTCTTCACCATTATCAGCACAAATGATCCTTCCAGTAGCAAAGGAAGGAGAAGACAGCATGTCCCCAGTGAACTGCCACTAAAATTGAGCCAATGCAGCAAAATATTATCTATGAATATTCATTGGAATTTTTAAACCCCATTTGCTTTGACTTCAAGTTTGCATCCCTTTTGTGTTTGCTTTTGGCATGTTCTAGCAAATTAATTACTAGCAGAAATGTTTGCTGAAGCTGTGGATTTTAAGCAAATAGTACAAAATATTTACTGAAAGTGCCCTTTGAATTTACAGCTGTGGTTACAGCCAGAGGCAATCTGATTCCTGAGGTTAATTTAGACCTGTCAATGGAGAAGAAAACAGCAGGTAACCCACATCTTTAAATTCCTGCTATTAAAATCAGCAAGAAACCTTTCAAGAGTCATAGTGACTTAATTGCATAGATACAGTAAATAATTCTGGATGATCAGGACTGCAGAACATGCAAATAGAGCAAAAAGGGACTGCAAGGTAAAGATGACACAACCTTTGTCACTTCAGTAGTTATGCACAAGGCTCTACAATGTTCCTGCTGCTGGAATTCCTGCAGCAATAGCAGCTTCTGCTATATCTAAACAGACACTTTGCTGCCAGCAGGTTTTTGTGACTCATTCCCCACCAAAATCAGCAGCTTTCATCTTAAACTTTCATGTTAATACAATTGAAGAAATACATTAGCATATAACCTGAATAGCTGGGATTTTAACTCAGCCTATTAGAGCTGTTCACATTTTTCACTTGCTGTATGTGCCACAAAAGTGTTTTTCTAAGCTGGGCTGCTCTTGAATATCTAACAGGAGGCAAGAGGGAAGAGAGCCAGGGGTGTACCCTTTGCTCTTCACCAGGCCCATGTTCTCTCTCATTCTCTGAGAAGCATTTACATCCTAAGTCTCTCTGGTCAACCTCAAGCACCCTTGTGAAAAAGTGAACCAACTTCTCTCCTCCTCTCTCAAGAAAAGACCCATCTCAGCCCAACTCTCCCAGGTTAGAGAATACCAATATGAGTTGGCATTGGAGTATCCATGAAATGAAAGTCAAAAAAATGATCTTAAAAAACTATCTTTGATCAACACAAACCAGCAGGAGAAACAGGTGCTTGCAACAGATGACAAACAGAGAATTACATTCATCTCCTTGAGACTGTTCTGACTTTGGGAATATGCAGCTATTAGGAAACAGCAGAAAAACTCACAGAACAACACTGAGTTATAGGGAAATGGTTGGAAAATAATAAACACATCCTTGCCTTAGTGATTTCTCAGATAAAGAAGGTCAGAAATTTGAAATAGTGAAGGACATTTAGCTGGAAAGTTCAGCAAACCTGGGGAGAAAGTGTTGTGCTACTTCTGTGCACAGGGGCATGGAACACTGAAGGAAACTCCTGATGCAAGTAATGAATGGACTTTCTTGGGACTATAGAGGAGATTATTTCTGCTGCTCAAGTTATGGCACTTCAGGTTTTGGCTTCCCTTGTCTAAAGCTACTTTATGACTCTAAGAGAAAATTTAAATTTTTATCAGGATGGCTACACAAGCAAAAAATTAAAGTCTCTTCATCTTTGGCAAATAAGCCTCAGAGGAACTCTACAAAATCTTATGGATTTCTGTCTACCAAAAGGTTATGACAAACAACATTGCTAACAGAGTAGCTAAAAAAAAAGGAATAAAGATAATTCAAAGAAACAACCATACTTCAAAGATCTTCAGCATTTCCAGTTGTTGGATATGGAAGAAATCTAGCTACAGATTTCCATAAAAAAGAATAAAGAGAGTCTACACTTCCACTGGTGCTTAAACACATGAGAAAACATTTAAGCCTCATCATTCTAACTTCATTTTTGGAAGGAACAAAGCACATCCTTTTGAAAACACAGTAGGAATGGCTGAAGGAGTTGAGACTGTTTTTGTTAAGCTCCTACTTTTCAGCAGCTTCCCTTTCTGCAGTTGTTAGCAGTGGAAGGGCAGATTCTTGCAGGATGAGGACCAGGCAGTTTTGTCAAGTGCAGTGCTGGTAGCTCTGCCGACACGTGCTGACCTTGAACATCCCCAAGGATGGGGCATCTGCCACCTCTTAGGGCAACCTGTGCCAGTGTCTCACCCCCTTGAGTGTAAAAACCAGCAGTCTTGTGTCAGACAAACAACCAACCTTAACATCATAGCATCATTGTTTTGCTATATTCCAAAACATGTGGGAAAACTATGGTTCAGTTAAGGTTTCTGATCATTTCAATCAGTCATACTACCTCGATTCAGTGGGGACTTTAAAACAGTTGAACTTGCTGATCTCAGAGGTCTTTTCCAACCTTAATGAATCTATGATTCTACTTCATAGCTTCTTCCCCCAAAAATTGGGGGGGTTTAAGTAATTATTTTATTAATAGGAAATTGCTCTGTCATTTCCTGTAAGTTACTTCAAACAAACTTAAGGGTAATAATTCATTTAAAGCTCATTTATCAACCTTATTTCATATAACCTGAGGTTAAGAGGCTTTATGTCATTCAAGTGATTTGCTTCACCTGCCTATCTTAACACAGTGCAGTGCACTGATGGATTTAATTCTGCCTACTTTTATAGCTTATGTTTCCTCTGACACAACAGCACTTAAAACACATCAGTACAGAGCCACCTGACAAAGGAGAAGTGAGATCTCATGCTGTGCTTGAGTGAGACACCTGGGAAGATGGAAAGCTGTTATGGAAGCTGGAACTTGCATGAAGGACAGATGGATGCAAGTAGTTTAGAGCTCTTTTGAATCCAAGTGCATAAAATAATAATATATATTGAAAGGTATGGACTGTGGATCTGTGTGAAAATGATTTAAAAGAGTTTTAAACCTGGTTTTTCAATTTCTGTGTGTTATAACTGAAGCTCATTCACTCCTGTCTTGGCCAATTTCAAGAGCTTTCTCTCTTCAGGCATGCATCAGCCAGACCTATTTTCTTAGTCACATCTCAAACATCCATTTGCTACTCTTGAAAAATCTTCAGATTCAAGTTACACTGGAAAAAAGCTGGAATCAAATTTCTATATGTCAATCTTTTCCTTTATACCCTATATAAAAATATATCTTTAACTTTTATTTTAAACAAGCAGGTCTCATGCTGAGGAGCTTTTTGGTAAGCTAGGAAATAAATGTTTCCACCCACCAGCTTTCTGATGCAATCTCAGTGTTGAAGCAGAAAGGGTGGATGTTAAATTCAGGGGTTCTGTGCTTTTAGAGAAATACCTGTTCAGGACTGTAGCCTGAAGGCAGAGACATCATTCCCTTGGGAAAAGCAAAAATAGGCATGGAGAGGGTGGAAAATGGGTTTGGGTCCTAACATCTAGAACAGTGAAGAGTCATAAGAAAGGAACAACTGTAAGGAAACTTTGGGTCTTCCCCAGCTGATGGTCAACAGACTTGGTTTATGGGTGTTGCAAGGACCAGTTTAGGAGTGAACTGCTGGAAGAGAGAGATTGTGAGCTGTATGATTTACAGGAAACATGGCACAGATGCCTAAGCTCCCAGGAAGATCTGTGAAGTTAGAGGATGCTGTAGCTATCACATTCACAGAGACTGCTGTGTTTCCAGTGCCAACACTCCTCAGTCTCAATGAGGTAACCTGCCTCATGCCTTGTTTAGTTACTGATCTAGTTTGGCCTTTGATTGGGGAAATGGTTAAAGAGGTTTTGGTCATTCTGTGACTAGAGATAGTAAATAAGGTGATGTTCTACATCATTTGTTTCTCATTTCTTCTCATTTAGGAATACCTCATTACTGAAGAAATGAAGACTGATCCAGCTGAGGTAAGAGTAGATATCAAGAGAGAACCTAGAGCTCTTAGGAGTGACTAAATGTTTATTTTAATTAGCAGATGCCCAGGTAGTGTAACAGGAGCAATTCATAATAGGGGTTAAGCTGTTTTTATCATTCTGTTTGGACTGCAACTTTTTTCCAGGGTAGCCTCTCTTACAGAAGAATGGCTCAAAAGTTTTCAGCAGCACAGCTATAGCCACCACTTCACTTGAGGGGCAAGACTAGAAATAGAAGGAAGAAATCTCCTGGAGTGTACCACACTGTGTCCACATACAGCTTACACATATTTCTATTTCTGATTCAGAGTTTGTCAGTTCTCCAATAAACAGTAGCTGAGAACAGCTATACCCTTCATTGTAATGTTCTTATTACTTTAATATTCTTATTTTGCAGCAAGTTCCCCAAAATAGGTCCATTAACCATCACTCAAAGGCATTTTGAAGTGTTGTCACTTTCATCTTGGACTCTGCCAAACATTTTAAGCATTAGCCTGATGCATATTTCTAATTTTTTGTATAACTCTGCACTCCACAAAAACCTTTTTGAATACATTATGGAATTGTTAAAGACTAATGGATGAGAGTGGATACACCATTAGGCATTATAAAATATGACTCAAGTCAAAAGGATTAGAGACAGAGGAAATAAAAGTTTCCAAAGAGATCTCCAGAAACAGAGAGAATTCACCAGTGATCCACAAACAAAATGATGACTATCTGGAGCTTTGCAATGTCTCCTGCTCACCTGGTATTTCTAATTGCACACCTAAAACCAACCACTAGCTGAGTACACACATAATGCTTTAGTAAACAGTTGTGTTCAAGTAGTTCTACTTTGCTTTCAGAAGTCCTCTAGAGATATAACTGCAAAACAATCAAGAAAACCAACAAATTCCTAAGAAAGGAGAATTTAAAGGACAATTTACAATTATTGAGGAAGAACCTTGTTCTTTTCTAAGCATGTGGACAACAGTACTGAAGCTGCATGTCACATAAGCCAAGCACAAAGCTCATTTTGGAAAGATATTCAAGATTTCAAGAACTAGAGTTGACATTTGGCCTGCTGCTTTGATCTGTAAAGGCAGTTACTGTTTACACACTGCATAACACAACAGAGCTGCCTGACCATTGAGCTTTCTAGCTCTTTGGGATCTACAATGGTGACACTGAGGTGGCAGAGTTGGTCATGGAAAACAGTTGGAAAGCTGAAGGTTTGGAGTAAACAGGACAATGGAGGTGAGAAGGGCACCAGTCTTCCATTCCAGTTTTGCAAAACAATAACACTGAGCTCAAATCATGAAAGCAAATGTGACCACAAACCAAACCAGAAGGATAAATCAATGTAGAAATTGCAACATAAAGACAAACAACCCTCCAGCTTACTGAATACTTCAAATTAATAACCTCAAGTATTGGCATATTTCTTAAATATTAGCTATCTTGGCAGCATCTGGACAATTGTCTTCCTTTCCTACTTGCTAAAAATGGAGTGACCACCACAGGAGAAAAGAACAAAACACTGCTGTGCAGTCCACACTGAAAGAGCAACTGTCTGGGCAAGACACTTTGTGAAGAGATGCAGAAGAAATCACTAATTGTCTGGAGCAAGCCTTGCTGGAAGATGCAAGACACAAGGAAGAGAGAGAAAAATACAAATTAACTCAAATTCTTGTTGACAGAAAATTACAGACAAGGCTTGAGAGTGACTGGGACATCAGAGCCTGGACAACACCAATTCCTCTTGAGTGTATGCTTAAGTTAGGAGAGATACCAGTTATTAGGATTGAGTAGCAATGGCTCACCCATATGACAGTGGTGGGCCTAGGTGTTTGCCCTTCAAAGAGTGCAGGATTTCCCTTTCAGAGTTTTCTCTGATTCCATTTAATCCTTAACATCTAATAAAATAAAGAAGGTATTGAGAGCTCAGAAGTAAACCTGTAACCAGTATTTGACCAAGGGGTTGGTCCCTTGAAGAGACATAAATGTATTTGTCCTGAACAAGTAATGAGGTTGATTCTTAGACACCATAATAACCTTAATAACACCTTAATAATTCTATGATTCTGGTAGTAAATCATTATTCTTAAGAAGGACTTAAACTTTATTGTTGTTCTTCTATTTCTAATACATAATAATCCAAGCTAGGACGTGAGCACCTTCCCAATTCTTCCTTAGTTTACCATGTGTAGTCAGGTATGATCTCAGAGGACACATAAAACCATGAAAAGAAAACCTGACTGCCTCTTCTGCAATACCATAGAAAACTGCTTACAGCAGCAGAACACCAGGTTACAAAAACAACACCTGAAACATGCAACATTAGTACCCAGAAATCCAACATTTTGAGAATAAAGTTATTTAACCAAAAAAACTTCTACTCCCTGCTTGCAATTTTTGACACTCTTCTCTCTTCAAATACCCATAAAAAGCAAAAAACATCAGTGTGGATAATTCATTACCATTAGAGAGCAGCCCCAGCTTTAGCACACAGAAAATCTTCAGTTCTCATTGCTCTTTTTCTTCCAGGTGGACTCATATCTACACAAAAAGTACTTTCTCTACCATTTGTGCCTGCCTTGTGTTATTTATATACTGCAGATAATTTATTGTAGTAAGACCTCCCTCTGTGTCAAAACTATATGCAGTTATCAGACCTTGTAGATCTTCCAAGTTCAGTTGCTTTTCCTCATAGACCTTCCAGAAGCTAAACAGCTACAGCACAGTATTTTAAAATATAATACAATAATTGGGAATTTTAGAATTTGCTTCTACCTCTCAGCTGATATCCTCTGATTCCAACAGCATTATAAGGCAAATAACCTCACCAGGAAGCAATGCATTGCACCTGCTGAAGGTTTGAATGTGAATAATAATGTTCATTTATGTGATATTATTCATCAGAAACAGAGCACATTTTTCCCCCTCTGGTTTGAAATACAGATTAGCAAATACTCATAATGGAGAAGAAAAGCTATCAGAGACAAGTCCATCAGCTCAGAGATGTTACCTATGGGATTATGTCTGTATGGTGTGAGTACAAAAGAAAACTACCAATAAGTAGTCAGGAAATGCAAACACCCCACTGGAAGATTAAGTTATGGAAATAACCTGGTTTTTTTCAGCAGGAAAAGGAAGGGTAGTCACATTGTCTGGCTATGCAGCCAGCACTGTTGTCTAAGCAGCTGCAGAGAGCTCCATCAATATCAGCCAAAGCCAATTCAAACCACATAAGTTACCAGCACATTTGTTTGCTCCTCACAATTTAAGCTGATTGCTCAAGTGCAGTTATGTACAGAATATGTTACTCCTGCTTTCAATTGCACTGTGGATTCTCCCTCTCTTTACTGCCTGCAGCCAGGATCTAGGGAGACTGACCCCCTGCCACTCCATTTTCCCATGGCCACAGCATGGGCACAATGTGCATCTACAGAAGGAAAGTCTTTCCAGTGATTCAGTTTTCATTTGCTCTAATAGGAACAGATACATAAAAACAACAATAAAAAGGACAACAAAACAAAATACTCCAAAGATGATACAATTATCACCTTGGGGATAGGGAAAGAATGAGCCAGACATGACAGATGTGAGTTGCATCACTTAAGTGTCTAGCTGCCAGGCTCCTGGATACTAGAAATGGTGAAAGAAGCCTAACAGAGTGAGTGGAAAGGTAATGGAAAGCAGACATGAACTTCTGATTGATGGTTAGCTACAACATAAATGCAGACTTCAGAAAAGATGAAGAATATTTAATTCTTCATTAAAATGGTGCTGAAAGAGCAGTGTCAATCTCAATTCACAGTTAACATTTTGGCTAATTACAGTCACATTTAAAATGACTACAACTGTGGGAGAAAATCTGAAATCAAATTTGTGAAGGGGAGCATAGCAGTTAAACAGTGATTATCAAGGTAAATGATGTGGCTTCTGGGAAGCACTGAAAGCATTGATCCCAAATAACTTCCCATGCAGGGGTAAGAGACTGTGCACATTTTATAGTTCCACTGAGTATTAGGAGTATTACTCTGTCTTCAGTGAGAGCAGAGGAATGGCCTCTACCATACCACACTAGGACCCACACATCCTGCCACAGGCAGATTCCAAAGAGCAAACACAACAGATGTCCAGGTCAGAAACAAGTCACCCAATCCAGGGATGATCTGAAAAGGTCTTTTCCAACCTTAACCATTCTACCTTTCTTTGAATGTCACCAAGTAAACTGTGGAGCAAAATGTCTTTCTTAGGGGACAAAGGCATAATTACTATCATCTACAAAGTGTAAGTTCCATGCAGTTTTCCAAGGCAAGGACATACAAGGGCTAAAACCACTGACTACTTAGAATCAAGTCTTTCTGAACACAAGATCTTCTATGACCACTGAAGTTCCTTATTTCAGTATATCCATCCTAATTCTTCCTCTGCTCAGGTCTTCAAGAAAATGTATGGGTATTTGAATGTCCAGGAGAAGTGTATTGATAAAAGGAGTATATTGATACAAATGAGAAGCTTTTGGAGGCCAAAACAAATTGCTATAAAAACACAAAAATCAATATCTTTCAGTTCTATTACTATCATTCTGTTCTATTCACTTCCTAATGCTGTTAAAATGATAAAGAACTACCTTTGTCTGTTGATGAAGCAGATAGCACAACATTCCTGGATCTTAAGAAACTGCTACTGGGAAAAGGAAATCCTTCAGAGGAATGTTTGTTTTCCTTCTTTTCAGCAAAATGCAGGAACAGAATCATGTAACTCTTGTGGTGTTTGTTTTGGGGTTTTGGTTGGTTTCCTTTGTTTGGTTTGGGTTTTGGTTTGGTTTTTACTTGTTGTTTGAGTGGTGTTTTTGTTTAGACTGCTTCAAATGTCACTGGTTCATTCTTGGCAGACATTGCAAGAACATTTTTTAGTGACATTCTAAAGCACTTGAGTGAAAATTTCAAACATCCATAATTCAGAAACCTCAACTCCCTAGTGTGCACTTCAGCACCAAAATGTTTACCCTATGTTATTCTAATATAACTTTAAAACTTCATTTTTTTTAATTTAAAAAAGATTGTACAAAAGCTGTTTGGGTTGGGTGGGTTTTTTTCTTGGTGTCTTGTTTGTGGGGATATTTTTGGGTTTCTTTTTAAATGGTTGTTGTAACTAGAAGAACACAGAATATTGCAACCTCATGAAAAGCCATCTCTGAGATGCACTTGTCTTGCATTGTTACTCATTGGAAACTTGGAAGGGTTTATTTTCAGGATACATTTATCAGCTTCAGAAAAAAAGGATTCTACAGTTGCCAGTCCCCTGGCACCCTGCAACAATAACTGGACTGAGCAAATTAAGCTTGACCACCACTGAGCAAAGCTGTGCAGCTTTTAATTAGATAGCATGGAGGTGATGGCTACAGGCCTTCTGGAGAGATCATATTTATTGTGCCATTCAGCCTTCAGAATACTGAAGAGTTTTGTGAAACAGAACAGAGACTGAAATCATCTCACAATTACAAAAATCATTTTACCCAAAAGGTTGCTGCAGTTTTAGGGGTTTCACAGGCAAAGCAAATAATCATCTGAAAGAGGAGAGGCAGTGTGGCCTCATCAAAATGCCAGTACCAAATGGGAGGAAGGTACAAAGTAAGGCAGTTCTGTTTCCACATCCACATTTCCTGAACCTGTACCAGATGGCCTAGTGCTTGCCTTTCATTAACTAGTGTGCTGGGATAAAGCTGTGTTAATTAAATCACTAAACTACCACTAATTCTCTGCTATTCACTAATTCAACAAATCTAATTTTTTTTCTCTTTTGTTCAATACAGCAAATTCTAATTAAGTCTTGAGAAGTTGAAAGGATCAATAATTAAATCAAATAGATGAATAATGATAAGTAGTTGTCTCTTATAACATTAACCACAAAAGGCAAGTTCAAGGCACAACCTAGCTTACATGGAAGGAACATTTTGCACTGAAGACCTCAGAGAATGAAATTCAAACTGGAGCAAGAAGTACAGAAAGCACATTCAAGGATTACAAATGCTGCCAGCACAATAACCAAGGTGTAGGCTGTTATCTCCAAGCTCTGCAGCTTCTCCCTGACATAACCTCACAACCAGAACAGTCTTCTCAGAACCTGACTTGATGCCTCCCCATCAAGTTGCAGAGCTTCAGCTTCCCTTTAGTAGGCAGAGGTAAGTGCACAGTACTCCAAGCTATAGACAGCAGATCTCATCTCTGCTCAGGTTCCCTTCACCACCAAATCAAAGCCTTGCCAGGAAAGTAGCCAAACTACCAGGCAGTCTTGTCACCCTCTCCTCCCATCTAGCCTCTTGGGGAACAGAGCCATCTGAGTAAGCCAGAACAAGCCACCAATGTCCCAACTGTTCCTTGTAGGACTAGCAATTCAGGGGCTTGTCAGTGTTGCCCTTCCTTTGGCTCTCTGCTTACAACAAACTCCTGAGTGCAGAACATCACTAGGAGCTGTTCCTTCACTCAGTCAGTTAAGAAGCCCTTTCTTTAGCTAATATGCAAAATTGAGAACCAGTTATATAAACTAGCATTTCTCAGGTGCTTTTTTACCCCCAAATTTACCTAATTAAGCATCAAATCTTCCCAAGAAACTTCCTTTATTATTCATTCCTCTTTTGAAAGGGTTATTTAACAAATACATCCAGGCAAAGCAAGAAGCTGAGTGGATAGCTCTCCTTGGAAGAGAGGCCAGCTGATAGAGCAGTCAGTATGGACACATGGTACATGTTTATCTAGACACACAAGCAGAGAGCCCCTCAGCTGCAGCCTGCCTTGAAGACACCCAAGCTAAGAGCAACTTAAATGTGCTGCAACTCCACCAGCTAACAAAGAAAGAAGGCTCTGACTGGGGACATTCTTGTTCAGCTTTTCCTCTGGAAATCTTACTAGCCTAGCTATGTTCCTCTCCTGGGAAGAAACTGGGGAAGGAGGTGAAGTGTGTATAATTAGAGTTTCTTCCAATTGTTTGTGATGTTCAAGCTGAACTGTACCTCTAACTAACTAAGGAGCTTAGGAAGGTCATAGTCTTCAAGGGATTATGCTTTACTGAATATTGAACAATAGGACTAAAATGTTCCTAACCTGTAACAGTGTCTCAGGAGTCAAGCTTGAAACACTCCAAGCCTCATTTTAAAAACAGGGGGGTTTGTAGTTTGCCTTGTGGGTTTGTTTGTTTTTTTTTTCCACCATCTATCTTTGAGGTTTTCTTTGTGCAAGAAGGAAGGACTGTGTTTGATGTATTTATTTCTTACTCCTGTTCTGGAGTTGAGATTATCAAGAAACCAGCTAAATGGATTGGAGACTAGTCCAAGAAGTTGAGTCTTTGAGGAGAAGAATGCAATACTTCAGAATTTTCTCCTTTTCAGAAGGAACAACAGGCATTTGGAAAACACTTCACATGTCTTACAGGAGCTATGGGGGAGAGGAAGATGAAACAGTGAATGGAAGAGGAGAAAGTTCACTGTTGCCCACATGTTCTCTGAAGGAAAATAAAGACAAAGATACAATGAAACTAATTTTTAAAATGCAGTATCTTGAAAAAATAATGCAATATCTTGAGAAAATAATGGTCATCATGTATCAAGTCTGAATTTTCAATCTTCAGCATGCTTGCCTTTCTTTTAAATGTAAACTCTTTAGACTTAGAGTAACTGGTCTGGAGCTTCTTCCATTACTTGGTAATAGCATTTCATCCTAAACTACTGTCACTGCAAACTTCCTATCAATTAAACTTGGCTTTAAGAACATAAATTACTTCTGAAACTATCCAAAGATCCTGTGGGTACTTGGAATGCACTTGTTTATTGTATATATTATTTTATATATGTTATATATTATGTGTATATTGTATACATAATGTATATTCTCAGGTATCAAATGTGTTCTCTGCTGAATTAGAGAATTCTCCTCTTCTTCCTCTGAAATACCTGTGGAAATACTTGGTCCCAAATCTCAACAGAATTCTTCTAGAGCAGAAATCACATTTTAACCCTGAACCCTTTCCTTCTTGGTCTTAGATAAAACATTTCAACTTGCTCATCTCTAGTGAACAGGTAAAGATATTAGAAGCCTAACTGAATTATTTAAATTGTATAATTTAAATGACCAAAGGCTCCAGTTTATCAAGGTCTGAAGTCCTGGAAGGCAATAATGAATAAATCTGCCTTAATCAGAAAGAAATCCACTCTCTCAACTTGGCATTTTCTCTTTGCCATGTACTTTTTGAAAAGAATAATTATGCTTTTGTACTATTATCAGAACACTGATAATGTCTAGAACTTCATTGTACACAGTGCAGCCTGTACCAAGAGTTCCACAGACATGAAGCACTGGGGCTGCTCAAACTCTCCATCCACTCTACATCTTGCAGAAATATAAGGTTTTAATTAAAACCAACTTTTTCCTACCCTGTGGCAACCTCACTTACTAATCTTTGACCTTGTACACTCCAAGTGGCACTTGCTAAATTAGCTGTCAGCACTATCATTCTAATCAGATTATTTTAATACCTATGGTTGCTCTGATTTTTTTTCCACCAACCAAGTGTGATTCTGAACTATTCATTGATTTACTGATTGTGGAAAGTCTGAAGGACAAAAGGATTCACTGTGTCACACCAGATGGGATGTTTTCTATATCTTGGTATCAGGTAATGTTGTAGACCTGTAAGTCATTGGCAGTCTAGGAAGAGTTTGTTATTAAAAATTCATCATTTCATTAAAAGTTTCAAATTTCTTAATGATAAATCTCACAGTGTTAAACGCTAATTCAACACACCAAGCAGCAAATACAAATTCAAACCTAAGGGCTGAACCATCAGCACTACCTTTTGTGTATCCAGTTACAGTTCTCATTCAGAAACAAATATCCTACCTTCAAGCATTAAATGAATGCACATGTCCTTCTCTTTCACCTCTTTTTCAGCTCATCAAAACAGACTGGTTCTATTTACAGACCAGGGAATACACTAAATATTTTGCATCCTTCAGTGTCAAAAGAGAGTAATTGTGCCATGTGGAAGCAGTGAGAAACAGACACTAAGAGCAGCATCATGCACTGGAAATTGAGAAGTTTATTTCAAGGAGATTCATTTTAAAGACATCTTACTCAAAAAACAGGTACCTCCAGATATGCAGCTCCTCAGTGGACATATCCTGGGACAAAGAACATTTGGATGTTTTCAAGACATGAATTGTTTTATCCTTGAGGTGAAGACTTATCCCTTCCTTTCATGGAGTAAGAAAAGACACACCTCTCAGGTGTCAGACACCCTGACACCTCCTGCACTACCATCAGCGGAAACCACTTTTAGCCACTGAGGAAAAGTTTCTCCTGAGTTTAAAAGTTCCAACATAAAGTTGAGTTTCCATAAATTCTTCATTTGCTCAGTCTGTTGGAGTTGTTCCTAAAAATCTACTTCCCCTGGGAAATAGTTAGTTTCTGCAAAGGAAACAACCTCCCAGTTAAGGAAACCCACATTCACTGTGGAAAGGCTATCATTTGGTAATTAGAGTTGACCACAAATTTTACTCTCTCTCCCTGCCTCCTTTCTTATAAGAATTAAAGCTGATCTTTGTTTTTACTGAAGTTGCACACAGAAATAATCAAAAATTAACTATGATTTCAGAGGAAAATGAAACCATCTTGTGCTAAAACCAGTTCTGTGAACAACAGTAGGGTTTAGAGAATAGATAACTCCATTTTTTTCTTTCCAAAGATTGATGTGACAGGACAGAGATTTGAAAGGCAAAATCGAGTCTAAATCCAAAACTCTTCCCCAAATTATTTGTTTTGAATGGAACTATCCCTCATGAGCTCTACTGGTACAAAGAGATACTTCTTTTTATGCCAAGAAAATAAGGTATTGTCTGTATTTCTGCTTGGCAGGTGGAAACTGCCATTGAATTGTACCTGGAGCTGTTGGTAAACTGATTGTTACAAACAAGCTAGTGCTGCAAATATTTTAATCACAGGTTGCAAAAGCAGAAGGGAGGGAAAAAAAAGAAATTTTGTGGTGAATAAAGCAACCTGTCATGCTATTGTGCCCTGAGGGTGCACATAATGCTAGATGCTTGATCAAATACAATAAGAACAGCTTGTACCTTTCTTACCTTAATTGCTTCATGACTGAACTTTAACAAACCTAAATACTGTCTTTAAAGGATTCCTTCCCGTTGTTAAGGTTGATCTTTTTAGCTAAGATTTCCCTAGCTCATGGAATTCCTGCCTAAATTCAGTGCAGGGATAGAGGATCACTGCCATTCAGTGCTTTGTTCTATTTCAAAGCATCCCAAGCTAGCACACATACCTTTGCTCAAAATATTTTGTTGCACTGTCATTCTAGTTTCTCTTTTCAGTTACCTCCTATGTATGTTTCTGCTTTAGCTCTAAATGCTAAAGGTGTATTACTTAAATGGCCTAAGACAGCAGTAACTGTTGTGAACACAGTGGAAAAAAAGGAAAATAAACAAGGAACCAACAGAAACAGACACTGAAATCAAATCATGCTTCTAAAACTGCTTTTCTTGTCACCAGATAGTACATTTAGACAACCAAACATTTCTAGTACCTAAATTCCTCAAGCTAGGTCAGGTAAAACTCCTCCTTTCTTATTTTTGAATATGTAAGAAAAATATTAGTTGTGTTATTTGTTAAATAATCCTTTCAGACCAGAAGTGATTTACATCACTGGATCTTTAATTATTGGGAATGTTTCCTACCCATTTGAATGTTGCTTTTTGAGTTCAGAGTAGGAAACCATTATTTTCCTGTGCCTTTCCATTGGGAGAAAAACATGCACTTTTCTTTTTGATCTGGGTAATTATTATTTTTACACGTCTTGCTTGTAGTTTGGAGAAAGAAAAACCATGTTTTCTGAAGGTAGCATTTAATGTCAGTGATGGGCAGGAATTTCTTGTCTTTGAAACAGTAGCTCAAGCAATGCCAAAACAAACAAAACTTCTACAGAAAAACTTAAAATAGCTTTTCCTTTCATTTGAAACCCATAAAAAGGCTTACATTGGTATGAGATTGTAGTCATTACATCATTAATGTATTCCCTTCATCTGCACTCCTCAATTATGTGCCAGAAAACTAAAGAAAATATATAACAAGTTAAGGAAACTGGCAACAACAACAATCATAAACTAGACCAACTGCTTTTCACCACCATGGCACCTGTAAAAAAACATCCCACACCTTCACAGGTTCTTTTTGCTCTAAAAACATATGCAATGACAACAGCCCATTCTGAATCTACTGTAGACAAAGGAAGCTTTAATGTGTCCCAGTTACCATGAAGGGATCACTTGTTGACTCATTGATTCCCTCAATCCTTTCCAAATTTCCCTGTTATTAAAATGAAGCAGCTGTAAGATTTGCCACTACAGTCCCAGACTCAGTGGTGGCTGGAGGAGCTGAGGTGGCATGCAGAGACTTTGAAGAACCACTTCTTGACTTAGAAATGTCTGCATTTTGGCTGCAACTCTGTGTGGAGAATTTTATGTGCCTGAACATTTCTCTGCTAGTTGTTTCTACTGAAGTTCATGTCATCTTGTCCACAAAAAAAAGGCTGTTATATCAAAAACCTTGCTGGCATGAGTTCATTTCTCCTCCAGTGGAATCACTTCCAGACTTCACTAGGCTGATAGTTGCTGTGCACACCAAGAGTGGATTACTTGAATAATCCAGTTAAAATCTAAGCATTGTCTATTTAACTTCTTCAATACTAAAGAGAAAAATTCACTGCTGCCATTCCAAAATAGTTAGCAACTGAACACTGTCAGCCCAGGGACAGATTTACTGAGTTCAGCTAAACTGGAGACTATTAAATCCCCACACATTAATCCTCTTGATTCTACAGGAGCTTTAGAACAAACCAAATACTCTGGGCCCAAAAATGGTGTCTGGAGTCCAAGAACAACAGAGTACATTGAAGATCATTACAGCAATTATTCAATGGTGAACTTTTCTTTCCCTGTGCCACTGCACATCATAGAAGTGTAGAATGATTTAGGCTGGGGGAGATGTCCAATGGTCTTCTACATTAAGGATCAGCTAGAGCAGACTACCAAGAACTGTGTGCAGCAAACTTGGAGAATTACCAAGCCCCTGCTAACAGTCACTGAGTGCTCTTAGCTGACACTGATTTGCCCACCTGGCTAACACAGCTCTGTAGAAAGCCATTCCACATCCTGTCTTTAAGAAATAAAAATGACATCTATCCATAAATAAACCCGACACCCTTAAGATAAAGGCATGATATCAAAGGATGATAAAAACCCAGAAGAAGAGAAGCATGAACTCCACACCAAACACCTCCTTTATTATATCTTTCAGGCTTTTCACTCAGCCTACCTCCCCTATATCCTTTGTTTTCCATAGGATTTCTCTTATGATGGCTCCTATCCACTTCTTACATATCTTCTATGACGCTTTACAGACATTGCTTTTGCAGTCACATCATCACACAACCCTTCTACTTACAATTTCAAACAAAACTAAGGTTTGATCCAGGCTACCCTTAGGATAAGCTGCAAGAATCTTCTTCCCTTTATTGTTTGGGACTACCATATAATAGCTACAGCAAGATGCATGGTCTCTAAAAGACAAGGAGAGAAATAAACAAAAGCTACTTAAAAAAGTCTTGGACTTAAAATACAAGCTCTGGGATTTTTCTTTTGTTTGTGTCTGTTACTGGTAACAGTCTAGTTTATGATAGATGAATAAAAGCAACTGGTCCAACAGAAAAAATGCACTGGTGGCTTGAATAAGAACTCCAGAAATCTGCTGTGCATCAGGTTTGCAATAAGGAAACTGGTGACTGGCAGTGCAGATGCAAGTAAGCAGGATACAGCCTAAGAGCAGCTTCTTTTCCAGTATGCACGGGGCAAAAGGCAGATGGCTACAGGGCTGTTTGAAACCTGCTGTTTCCCAAAGTAAAGCACCTTTTCCTGAAATAAAACTGGCTGTAAAGGAAAGCAGGGATTCACTGGGGTGATTAACAGGTGAGTGATCTGGGTACGTTCGACAGGAAAAGCCTGCTTTAGAGACAGATGAAATACTGAAGGCTGCAACCTCAGTGGGGCTCAACCCAAAGCAAAACATAGCTAAAAACAAGAATTGGACAGCAAAGTATTCACTAGCCCTTGATGGGCATACACAATACCTAGTGGGTGAATAAAAACTATGGCAGTAAGTGCACAACTGTCACCTCCCACAT
Organism: Galbula dea; assembly: GCA_013399015.1. Taxonomy (NCBI): domain Eukaryota; kingdom Metazoa; phylum Chordata; class Aves; order Piciformes; family Galbulidae; genus Galbula; species Galbula dea. Next base: position 464,010 of record VWZX01005505.1, read on the forward strand.
TAAGAGAAGCCTTGGAAACTTGAGGCAGGTCAGGCATTCAGCAAAATAACTAACCAGGCTTTGGCTATATGCCTTTTGTTTGAAGTGGCACTGCCTGAACCAGAGAATTGTTCCTAACAGTGCACATACAGTGAAGATACAGCCTGTGATGCATAAAAGCAAGATGACAATATCTGCAACCTGAAGGAATCCTTCAAGCAATACTTGTGTCTAAGAATTTTGCAAGTCTGTCAGAACAAGCACAAGTGGAGCTTGTGACAGGGCTGGAGCTGGAAACACAGCAGCCAAGGTCACTAAAGCCAAGGGAGAACCAAAACTCAAGAGTAAGAAAAAAACTGAAGTATGTTTTAATACCGTTATTAAGCAGGATTCTTAGCAATGGCAGTTCCAAACATTTCTTTTTATTAGCAGTTAAAAGAATAGTGCTGTGGTCAGGCACCATAAGGGATGAATACATTCTCCAGGACACTGCTCTTTGATCACTTCTTTGGAGGTGTGCTGATCTGTAGCACTGATAGCAAGATGGGACTTAAAAAGCCTTTAATAATGATAATGGCAATGAAAAGCAGCTTCATTTACTTTATCCCACATGAATCTACATTACTGTGAACAACATAAGCCCTGGCAATACTAGTGGTGAGTAGCCAAGCAAAAAAGTGTGAGCCATGTTCTAACAAACCCATTAAGAAAGGGAAATGAATCAGATGACATCTCAGTACCACGGTACTGGCTTTTCATGCAGCTAATACAATCTATAGGTATCAGTTTCTGCATTCCTGTGTCAATAAAGAAGCTGCAGGCTTAACCTGGATACTCTCATCTCTGTTCACATCTGCAGGGCTGCTCTTCTTCCCCTGCTGTTTTCTCTTCGAGGATGCCAAGAAAGCAACGTTTAAGTCTTTTGTCTTCTCTTTTGCAAATCCTGCACAGAGCAGGGAGTTTCCTGCCAAGCACCGTGCCCAAAGCCTTGGCAGTCAGCAAGGTTTTAACTCCTTCCAGGACAGACTTGAGCATTTTGCACTGCATGGAAATGAGATGGGTCACAGAACCCAACAACTTGAAGAGTTTAGGAGAACTTGCTGAAATAAGTGTCAGCCTGTCAATTTGACAAGCCTCAGCTAATGATTCTCTCTCCTCATCTACACCTACTTTTCTCACAGCACACTGAGCAATTTGGCTAGCATTAGAGCTGAAAAATAAATCTAATGATCTAATAAAGATCATAATAGAATTAAAGGTTTTGATATATGATGTATTAATGATCAGATTTGACCTTTCATCTAATAAAAATCTAAATGGTGAGTGCAAGAGTATGGGGCCAAACTTGTCAGTGGTGCCCAGGGACAGGACAAGGGGCAACGGGCACAAAGAGGAAGTTCCACCTAAACATGAAGAAAAATTTCTTTGCTGTGAGGGTGCCAGAGCCCTGGCTCTGGCTGCCCAGAGAGGTTGTGGAGTCTCCTTCTCCAGAGAGATTCCAACCCCACCTGGGAGTGTTGCTGTGTGTGATGTTTCTCCTTTTGCAGGAGGGTTGGACTGGACGATCCCCAGAGGCCCCTTCCAAACCTCAGCACGCTGGGATTCTGGCATTCTGTGTGACTGCCAAAAACAAAAGAAACATCTCCAGGTCTAATTGAGAGGCCAGTCATCTCCTCAGACAACTGCAAGCAGCAGAAGCAAAGCTTGGATCCCTCACCACACCGATTTCTGAGCACCGGCAGAGCCATGTTCCCTTTTGTGCTGTTCCAGTGCATGACACTGTAATTGCTAACCCACCATAGGAATAATGCACTGTAACATTTCATGCCCCACCCCTTCAAATTAAAAGCAAGCTGTGCAGCACTGTGCCCTCTTTGATAATTCAACCATAATTGATACCAAATCTGCATTAACATACACTGTGAAAGATGCATTTGGCTATGGCTTTAATGGCTTTCTGAAAAACTAAAAACAAACACACAATGTGGATTCAGATTGAAATGGTGTAAATAGAAGTTAATGAATATTATTACTGGAGTTATTAGAACTTTCTGCTTGACAAAATTTAATCTAATATTCCCATTTTTAGCATTGCCAATAGCACTGGGGCATGCAGTTCAATAGTTCAAAGTTACCAGCTTTATAATTGCTTTCTACAGACCTTAAAAAAAGCAGCATTTCTGTTTCAGGATCTAACTGAATGGAATGAATTACCCACAGTCATTTTAAATGCAAGAGAAATAGTATGACTGTGCTTAGGTATTTCTCTACCTTTTCCTTTGAGGAACATGAAGTCAAAAGCATGGGAAACAAAGGAGGGAAAATTCTGCAGTCAGAAGAGTGAGGAAACCTTGGGCAGCTCCAGCTCTACCAGTGTTTTTAAATAAAGAGCAATACTAAGTTGGAATCTGTAACCAATATCATAGATTTTTCCATTTTAAACACTGAATTGCACTTGAACTCTAACCTCCACTTTGGGTACTGAGTAGAATCTGCCACGGAGGATTGTGTCACCTCTTAATGCAGCTCTCTTGGTGCAGAAAGTGCTGCTGGCTTCAGGTTACAGGACATCACAGCATATCGACCCCTTGGCTTTAACTTTGTTAGCTAACAGGATGTGCCATGGGAAGGAGGAGGGATTTTGTTCTCCTTCTGAGCACTGCCTGCTTGACAGCACCATCAGATTTACCATTTCAGTGGTGCTCACAGGAACACCAGAGTGGTCAATATTGTTTTCTGAGCAACTGCAAAGTCCCAGTAGATTACAGATGAATCACACAGAACAAGTGCAAACAGCAAATTTCAACATGAGTACAGATTTTTCAGAGTTAGTTATACAATTCAGAAGAAAACAATATTTAGGAGGTATGCAACTCCTCTTTGTGGTTTTGAAGGCTCACCAGTAGAGGCTGGATCAACACTCCAACGTTGCTAACCCCTCCTGAGAAATTGTTTTAAAGGCTTTCATCCAAGGGTCACATCTTTCCTTTTAGACCACTATGCATCATGAAAGGAGAACAAGCACATCTGCAGTTCTGTCAAAAGACTTGGAATCAGGCTGTTGTCTCAATGGTCTGAGAACATCTTTTCTGTTTGGGTACACTTCTGACATCAGTAGATGATGAAATCTCAGCTTGCCTGAATCCCTTGAATTCCAGAGCACTGAGACAAGCATGGTCTATAATGATGCACTCAATATTCACTGAGTGCTTATATGGAATATCAAAGCCTTCCAGGGACAGAGTTTTCATTGCACTTACACCAATGCAAAATTCAAGTATGTACAGTCATTTTTATTTTTCCTCCCTGCTCTTTCTAAACTGCACTCATGTAACTGAGAGCAAATTTAGCTGACTACTTCTGAGACAGTGCACTTGAACAGTGTGGCCACTGGACACAGGCTGGTCCTATAGAAGTAGGAATGGTTCTGATTCAGGAGCAGGAGAGAAATATTCATCATACTTGGGAAAAATTACTTTTAACCAAAGATTTTCTGCCAAATATATCTATGAAAATAAATACTGTTTGGAAAAGCTGAGAAAAAAATCTACTCCTAGAAAACTTACATCTTTTAATACAGACAATTCTCCCTTTTCAACATGAGAATACTGTAGAGCAAGTTTGGTTAACTGATTTTATTACTTACACAAGTGTGTGATGAAAGGAGAAGACAACAAATGATCATTTATCATGTCAAAACATTCCTCCAACAGAACATTAGAAAGAGGATGATGATGAAAGTTGCACTTGATTCTAACACTGTGAACTGGTGGAAGGCTGTGAGCTGCCCAAACTGTAGAGCAAGTCTTATGTCAGAGGTTTTGTACAGACCAATTCTCTTAAGTATTAAAGATCCAAGTGCAAACCAGTGCAGATAGAAAGGGAGCCAGAACCTCTAAGAGGTGAGGCACACCAAGACAGGCTCCTCTCTCACTACAGTTGGATTAATGTTAGGGTGGGAAATTCCCCTTATATATCACCTAGTGCTGTATCAGTGTCAGAAAAGCCTGAGGCTAAGCTTGCCCAGGGAGAGAACTCTGAAGTGAAGAGACTGGAAAAGAATGTAATCCCAAGTAAGCTTCCTGTGCCTCAAGTACAGACAGAACAACAGCAGGTCTTTAGGGAGAGCTGTTGGGGGGTTTTATAGTTGAAGGGTGAGAAACTAAAATGAAATGTATTCTACTTTCCCAAAATTATGAGAAAAGTAAGAAAAGGGGGGAAAAAACCTTGGCAAAAGCTCAGAAGCAGTAAAATATAAAGATCCATCCAATAGAGATGATATTGATTGCCTTATTCTAATGAGGAACTTCTCTTAAGTTCTCCTCCAAGGAATCTGGAAAAGGATTAACATTTACAGTGGACTTCCAGAGGATTCTCTTTTCCTCCAACTGGTTTGCAGAATAAAGAAATACACAAATGAAGAGTTTAGACCAGATCAAGGCACCAGCAAGGCCAGTGAGGAGGGACATGAAGCTCCTTGAACTTCATCCTCTAAATGAGAAAAAAACCCCACAAATAACTATTTCTCAGCCTTTCAGCATAAGCAGATCTATACTAAATTTGGCTACCACAGAGTGTGATGCCAAATATAACCTGTGCTGCTTTGATGAATGATGACCTATATGCTCAGCACAAGGATAGAGCAGCATGGCAGGCAAAATATCTAGAATTTAGTTTATCTTAGCTGAAATTCATTTGGAACATTTAATTCAGATGGGTAGGAAATCCAAGTTATTTTGGAGGAGAAAACTCCTAATCACAACAGATTGACATAGGGATAAGCTATTGCTATTTCTTTAATAATACACATTTTTTAAGCTCTTTTTAATCACATTTTTCTTTCCATAATACTAGACATAGACCTTACATTGTTGAACTTCATTATACCAAGTATCTTACTCAATATGCTGCATCCTTAGATAGACTTAATGTTATGACTTCACTGACACTGCTGGACAGATGAAATCATGATAAAGAGAGAGCAAGTGGAGAAACTCAAACCAACTCTGGATATATGTGTTTTACAAATGGATACAGATTCCTCAAAGGCAGGTTTTGTCATTGTCATAGAGATTTCTTCATGTCAGACATTACCCATGCACAAACTATTTTCAGTAGCAGTACCCAAACTGGGAGAAGGTGCTTTAGGAACAGGCTGGCAGCTACACTGAACTCATAGACCTTGAGCAACATTCAGTTCTGATATGGCAATATTTATGTTTTGCCTCTTCCTAGAGAGAAAAGAGTTGTAACAGATTAATGAACTTTTGAGAAGTCAGGTATTTCCACAGCTGCTGTTTCTGTCTTGGGTTTTATTTTCAACTGGCTTTATTCTGCCTGTTTCAATTCTAGAAAATGCTACATTTAAAGAGACTGTTAGTTCTCATTGAGACTCTACAACACAGCCTAGAAATTCTGACTGGTCTGCAGTAGCTCTGTAGAAGAAAGAGTATGAAGAAGAGTTCATCTATTACATACCAGAAGTCCAACTGCATAAAAACTTAAGTAGAAAATAAATGTTAGAAGGGGCTATGATAAATCACCTTTTTAACTGCACAAAATATCCATGAATACTCCTCATATTAAGTTTATTTAAAACTTAAGAATTGTGTTAAGTTTAATCATTATTGAAAGAACTCAGTTGGACTGAATTATCCTTTTTATTCTTTTCATAATCCTTGATCTCTACTTATATACTCAAAAGTATGTGTGTGTGTGTGTATATATATATACACACTTCTATAAGTGGTTATACATTCACACAGATCCATTTTCAGGAATGAGCTCCAAGAGGTAAAATCCTTAGGATATAAACAGAACTCTGCACATTGTAAACACAGGTGCAGACTGCAGTAACCCACTATGTAGATGGCCAAGCATTTTCTCCAGGTGTTACAGAACAGAAGCAGCACTGAGCATTAAGTGGCTTTCAGCAAAGGTAGGAAAGGTCTTAAAATTGCTTCATGAATCACATGCTATTAAAAAAAAATCCTATGAACTACTGTGTCTTCCCTGGAGGATTTCTAAATGCCATTCAAAATCTAAGGTAAAACTGAAAATGTGCATTAGAAAGGAGAAAGAGTGGACAAAGCAAGATAAATCTGAACATTTAATACTCCAAGGCTGCTTGTTGACATTTAACTTGGGTCTAGGAGAGATTCTTGATGGTATCTATGCTGCACTGCAGGTATGCTGCAGTGTAAGCCCTCTAATCTTGCTCCCCAGACCAGTTAGCTGAAGGGAAAGGCTTCTCTCACTGGCAACCAAAAGCCTACAGGAGGCTAGAGCACACTGATCTCCTTATGCACACAAAGCAGCTGCCATACAACATATCTAGAACTGGGAGCCTTACAAAACACCTGGGACATGCCTTAGAGGTACTGTGTGGCATCATACCATACCACAGCCAAGTTTGGTTACCCAAGTAACTTCAATTAAGTGGAGTTCCAACCCTGGAAAAAGACTGGTTGAGAACTTCACAGCAGCTCAATTCCTCTCTACTTGTTCTGAAATGAATTAAGTACTTTTATTCAAACAAAGTGAGAAATAAAAGCTGGCAGAACTGAAAGCCTTCCAGAGCTCATTATGAAAAACAGGAATTGAGCTGCAAGATTAGTTGCATGTCTATAAAAGATGAAGTTTTATTAATGTATTGCTATATACACTTGTTATTTATCTGAGTAAATATGATTGAGGGAAGGAAAAAAAACAGAGGAAGAACACTTACCATCATTCAGGTTAAAAGAAGATGGAGAAAAGTACATTTAGTGTAGTCATTCTAAGAATAGAAGCAGATAATCTATCTTCATTGCTAGATATTTTAATGGCCTGCAGAATATATCTAACTCCATAGAACAGAAGCCTTAAAGGAAATGAAATACTCAAGGGGATATATGATCTCATTAAAGTGTCTACAAACACGTTTCAGAAAGGGGAGAGAATATTTAATTTTGTCAGTGGCATCTGCAAAATGCTTTAATATGACATAGATCTAACCCTTCAGCCTTCCACATTTTCAGAAGATGTCAGGATGTTTTACCAAATACATTAATTGATACAGCAACAGGTTGAAGCATTGCAGGGAGGGGAAAAAATTCCAATCATCAGGAAATTGGGACTTTTTACTTTGCATCACTGTTCCTGAGCTCTAACTTAGCCCAATGGTACTGGAAACTGACAGTTCTAGAGAGCCTCTCCAGGTACAAAGATCTTTCTTTGTTTTCCAACTTCTGTTTCAGGAGTGATCTCTCTTGTGTGGGTTTTACTTTTTGGGGTTGGTTGGTTTAGTTTTTCTGCATATTTGTTTGGTTTTCTCTTTCAATTAAAATTTTCTTTTACTTGAGACTTTCCCTGTTATTTCATGTTCTTTTTCCTGAGGGCTTTTTATCAGCTTCAAGAAAACACTAGGCTACAAGGGCACATGTAGCTAAAATCTCTTCCTTCTTCACTGTTAACTGCTGAAAGGCTGGAGAACACCAGAGGTAACAAGACAGATGAGAACACCAACATACAGCTCCATATTGGCACTGGGAAGATGGTGTAGGCTTTATTGATTACTCTAGTCCAAATCCACACTCAGCACATTGGGAAAGAAAGACAAAGACTACTTTAGCTACAGGCAAATTTTGGTAAGGTCATTTTCTCAAATCCTTCATTCTGGAAGCAATTTAAGCTTCAGCCACTGTTTAATTTTCCAGTGTCAAAGAGCAATTCAGGCCAGTGCTTAGACTAGCAGATGGGACCTGGGTGAGGATTAGCACACTGCATGCAGGTGCAGTCAACCCTTCCTATGCAAACAAACATAAAATATTTGAGAGATTAAGTAAGGGAACATAGAGGCCAGGGCTACCTGCTTGAAGCAATCCAGAGCCTCCTTAGGAAAAAAAAAGTAATCAAAGATATAGGTCAAAATCCTGACACAACTCCTCTGGCAACTACTTTGCCATCCCTCAACCTTCATATGATAGGATTTTAGAGCAAAAGACTGCACTCAGAAGGTAGTAGGATTTGCCACTGCAGGATTGCTATGGATTCCTTTAGAAAAAAATTCATTTACTATCAACCCAACTTTTAATTAAAACTTCATTCCACTGATGGCCTAATTATCTTCATATGCTGGCAATTCAGTACATTTGCTAGTGGTTCATTCTCATCTTAAGTATTTCCATAGTTTGTTCTTTCTACACACTTTCTAGTAAGCAAAATATTTAGATACCTTAGCAAACACTTGTCACTCAGTGTGGAATTGCCAGACTTTGCTTGCCCTGGTTATTTCAGAAAGGATGATGGAAGCTACCAGCAAAGCTACATAGCACATTCCTAAATCACTGAACTCTATCAGATTAATCCAGAACAACCCAAAGATAAGCATAAAAAAGCTGAAAACTTCCACAGTGTCTGAAAACAGTGGTTCAAACCTAAAACAGCTTAAATGCCATATACATGCATGAAAGCATCCATCTGATTAGCTTTTAGAGTCACTCTTTTTTATGCCAATAAGCAAAGAAGAGCAGAAAGGTACATGCAAGGTGCATTCCTCATTAGTCATGAACAGAAATCCCAGAGGAGGAAAAAAAGCTATGGAGAAAATCTGACTCCCACAGATGGGATCTTCTCCAGTTTGCAAATGAGGAACATTAAGACTCTTGATAAACAACCAGGGTTCTGTTTTCAGAGCTGACAGCCTGATATCCTCTGTGGATCAATAATCAACTTCCATTTCACATTCAAAGGGGGAAAAAAAAAAAAAGAAGAAAAACAGTTGGAATGAATAGAAGTAAAATGTAAATTTGTCCTGCTTCCTGCAAGGTGACCACTTGTCACACATCCCTTTGAGATTCCCTACAAGCCTAAAAGTAAACTTCCCAAGCCTGAAAGTAAACTTCAGCTGTACACAGGGCTGAGAGCTTAATGCATGAGCATCTGTTCCCACAGTTATTCCATTTAATGTGCACTGTCATTTCCAAACTGCAGTACAGGTGTCCTGTGCCATCAGTCTCATCTAAAAGCTTCCTGTGTATAGAAATATTTTCTTCTGTTCCTTTTAATTGCATCATGTGGAATTACACTGCATAAAACACTGATTTCCAAGATTTGGGTAGCTTAAGCAATAATGCAGTTGGTAACACATCTTCCTGTGTATTATCTTATCCTCTGTGGCAAGTTGATAAGCTTTAAGATGTTAGCTCTCAGCATACAGCACGTTAAATATGCCTGTTGTGGGAGTAATGCTTTCAATTTATCTACCAATAGTTGGCAGTGTTCATTCAATTCTTCACAGGCATGACAGCAGTTCAAGAGGATAACCAAAAGTGGCACAGTGTGGGCTAGGGCTATATGCTAAATGTCAATATTTTACCCAGGCACATTAAGTCATGCCATGAGAAGTGCTATTTAAAAACCTGCAAGGATTTAAGCCTTCCCTTCAGCTTCCCTACCTTTTGAATGCTTCAGGTTGAAGACATTAGCTTGTATTTAGCTCAGGCACACCTCAGTACTCCTGAAAGTGTCCTTTTTTATATCATTGTTTCACTTCCTTCTTTACCATCCTTCCAAACTGAGCTTCCCATCAAGATCATCACTCCTAAATATTAAGAAGCCAGCAGTAATAACCTGGGCTACTTGTCTCATTCTCCCCTGAATTTACATGGAGCAGGTTTGCTCAGAGAGCAGCTTTTGAATCACCTTCCCCTTTAATATTAGAATAACTGGAAACCTTAGCATCCTACTTGGTGTTATTTTGAACAAACATCATCTGCTTCATTCTGAAGCCACAAAAAAAAAAATCAATACACAGATATTAGAAAGGATTGAGAAATTGGCAGTAGGCAATATTGAGAAATCCTAACCAAAAAAGTCATCCTTCAAAAGGCTTCCACTTGACCAGATGGTTTTGTGAACCAGTTGCAAGCTTTGGTTCACATCTTCTTTCTCCCAGTGTTTTTGCAGAAATATGTACATCTCTATTTCTGCATCTCTATATATCAATAGACATGGCTATTTTCACTATGCCATTCCTTTGGTTAAATGTATATCATTTCAGATTTTTCTCCACTTGATAATTTTACTTTGACAAGCCTTGGCAAATGACAAGAAATCTTCTCTTGTAGCTTTCCCACATTCCTTTGGGCCTGATTGCATAGCCACAAAGCAAGCTGTCAGGGAAGCCACCTGTTTCCTGACAAAGCAAATGTCTGAAAAGAAAGCTACATGGTTGTTCAGATTGCATCCAAAGAACTACACCCAATCCAAAGCCATGAACTGACACTTGCTTCAAATCACAGAGGTGCTCACTTGATTGCCAAAAATGCAAACTACCAAGTATCTTTTTTCTGGTTTTGGCAAGATTGGACTTGAGGCAAGCAAAAGGAAAGAAGATGTCTCCACTTTGATCACTCTCCAAATTTCTTTGCCTACCAAAAAGGTTGCTTCAGGTTAGCATGTGTTGGACCAAAAGAGCAAATACAAGTGAGAGACTGCAGAAGCACAGGAAGTTAATCAGATGATGTGGTGCTGATCTACTACAGTAAATGATGCTACTTTTGACAGTCCAGTAAAAAAAGATGGGTTTCAGTTTTAAAAGAAAAGGACTGTCAGAGAGAAAAGTTTCAGTGACATGAAGTAGAAGAGTGAAAACAACAAAAAAACCCATGCTAGCATTTTATGTTTTGGATTACTGATTATTGAGTTCAGAATTGTAGAATAAATATTGAACCTCTCTCAAAACATTGGTGTGTTGGAGAAGCAGTATATACTCACAATATTCAATGTTATTTCTGAAAGCAAACCAGAATGTGTTCTGAAAAGGGTTATATCCTGAAACTGAACCTGAAGACATGGATTCATGCATTATTCTTCCTCTGTTTGACAGGTAAGTATGAAAAGCATTAATATCTGAAACACTGTACTGCTATCATTTTTCATAGCATGATATCAAATCTTGCCATCCATTTTTGAGGACAACAGAAAACCCTTTATAACTCAGAAGGTAAGAAATGCAGGATGGAATCAGTTCCAAGTTTCTAAGGTCATTTACAAAAATCCATAGGTTTTGAAATAGAAGTATTTAACTTAAGTGGAAAAAAATCCCTTGGTATTACAAATAGCATTTCAAGTTTACTCTGATTTATGAATAAAAAAAACACAAATAACTATATATTTTGTTTGCTTGTACAATTTGTGTTTCAATGAAACACTGCAGACACTTTCAGTAGAGAGGCTAAGACTCTAAAACTAAAGTTTCTTTTATATTTGGCCTTGAACAATCAAAGTCACATTTCCTTTAAGATATTAAACATAAAAATAGTTTAAAAGGCCCAAACCCCCTCTGCATAGAGGGTGTTCCCAGACAAGCAAAATCATTAAGACCCCTATCACTTAGGGTAAGTGAATGCAAAGCACTTCTTGATTTCAATTTTCTTCCTGACAACCTCACTATTTTTATATTCATTTCTATTTTTTTCCATCACCAGATTGCATTGCATGAAGTCTTTGTATACACATTTGAAGGGCACTAAATTGTATTATCCTTTAGAGGAACTGGCATAAATGAATGGAATCATGTTCAGTCAATAAGCTTTCCCTGGCAACCAACAGCTGATTTACCATTAGCCTCCAAAGCACAGGAGGCTGTTTACCACATTACAGAGATGTCCAGCAGGTCATGTTCCCAATAAGCAGGAATTGGCTTTCACTGGGGTTTTTTTGCTTTCTTTCTCAGTTCATTAAAAGCACATTTATACTAATGAGCAATCAGTAAATTTTCATTTTCTTATTCAGCACAAGTTCCATAACATTGCCATACTATCTCTTCTTCAAATACAAATTTTGCTTCAATTTGAAAATCAGTGGAACAAGGCTCTTCCATATCACATCCCTTCCTTCTGCTACATAGCTGACCAACCACATCAGAAAAAAAATCACAATGAACACTGAAAATCTAGAACACAGATCATGGTAAGCATGGAGAAGTGGTTTTCTGCCATTATGATGATTTACAAGCCTGAAGCCCTTTATTTCTCCCCCTCAAGACAACATCAAGCCAAAATAAAAACAAACTTGCATGTTAAGAATTGAAAAAGCAACAACAAACTGTGTTACTCTAGCACTATACTCTACCCTGCCTAGTGAAATAACATTATGGGGTTGATTTACTTCCTTTTTAGGTTAATAGAGAATCATGAACCATAGAATGTCCTCAGCACCACATTCTTGGAGTGGAAATCAGCTTTCATGGGACTGCTTGGAGTTACAAATCCCTGAAACATTAGATCATTCTCTGTCCTATTCCTGAGGTTGAGGTCAGCTGACCTGCTCTCACCACCAACCCCAAAATGCATATGTTTTGTTGCCCAGTGGCAAGGTTCTCTCCAATTCCCTAGCCTCAGCAGCCTGGCAGAGTCCTCCTTTACAAGCCTTGAGGGCATGCTGCAAGACTTATCTATTTATTCAGGCTTTTGCCTGAGGGGCTAGCTGCAGGAGCAAAAAGAAAGTTGGGAAGTTCTCCTTAGTTGACAAGGAGGTCATTTTTATGTATTCATTTATGTCCATGTGCCTAGAGATTCTAACAGGCACATTTCATACAATAGCAACTTCAGTCACATTGGAATTAACTGACTAGAAAGAATTCTCCAAGACTTCATTACAGATAAACTCCTGTAAAAACTAACCATGATGCTACAAAAGAGAAGAGCTGGTCAGGTCCAAAGCTAAAAAGGGACAAAATGGAGATCTACATGTAAAATTCTACTGCCACTAACTAGTCTGTAAGTAGATGGTTCTGCTTGGTATTAGCTAAGGTTTCTCTTCCAAGTCCTTCAAATTATTAGGGAATAGCACTGAAGAGAAATTCTGCTGCCCTCTTGGTCTAGCTCTGGGCATAATTTTGCCAGTGTTCAGAAGTTTTAGAGATATTGTAGCTCACTAGACTTGGAAGCAAAAAGGAGCATCTAAGAAGAAAGAGTACCCTGAAAATGGTACATTTGTGGTGTTATACTGAAATAATACAATCAATAGGAGAAATCAACTGGGCAGTGAAACTGATTGCTGAATGCTTTCTGACAAATCTAAAGTGACTTCACTGCAGGTGTTGCTTTGACCTATTCCCTGAAGAAACAAGAGCAACATATTAGATTGCCAAGTCTAGGGCACAGCTTAGATATAACATTGTTTTAAGGAGGGGAAAAAAAAAAAGAGAATGTGTTTAAGGTGACACACATCAGTTCTACAAACAGGTCTGAAAGAAATGTAGCAAGTCTTATGGCACCCATTTTCTACTGTGGGTAAATGATTTAGACTAACTGGTCTGTCACTTAGCAGTGTCAAGTATCAGTCAAAGGTATTGCTTCCTTGACAAATTCTCCCTAACCTGGGACTGCTGCTGTCCCAGGCCAATGTATTCAACTACAGCAGAACAGCAGGATTCAGAGTCCATAACAGCCTCTGTGAAGATATTAGAGGGGCCAAGAGAAGCTTCAACCCTATAAAAATGTCTGATCTACATTTGCAGTTTGTCAGGAGGAGTTCAAATGAGTCATTCTAGCCTGGGTGGCTGGATAGACCAGTCTAGGAATTACTTTGCACTGATGGAGATGCAAAGAGACAGAAATGCAGCTGAGGATTATACCAAAAAGCTATAAAGTGACTGAGTACCAAGGGCTTATAAATAAAGCTAACACAACCCAAAGCTGCAGAACAAGGGCTCCTATTGTGTTTAGAAACTTAAAGTAACAGAATAGCTGATCTACAACTCTTGTTATTACCAAAGGGAATGTATGGCAGGGTTGCACTTCTATTGAAGAAATGAGATACTGATTTTCACATGTACTCCAAGGATAAGAACCACACGTGCCCCTCAGTGATGAGCATGTTCCAAATGCCACTGAGAAATATTCACAGCAAGTAAACAGAAAACAGTGTGACTAACAACAATACAAGTAGAGCAGACCTCAGGAATACAGCTTGTCTTACAAGGAGGGAAATAAATGCTGTGTTGTCACAAACCTGAATGTAAAATGAAAGCAGGTAATATGCTCAGCAGGACACACTTGAAAGCTTTCTTTTCCAACAGTGGAACTACAGTAACATTCCTAAGTAGGACCTATCCTTTTAGAGATGATACAGTAAATATCAAGAAACCTGTGTCTTTAATGTTTTTAGGCTTTACTGAAAGCTGGCTGGCTGATAAACTTGTGGTTTATGCCATAATAATATTAAAATAGATCTTTTATAAACAGCAATATTCTCCAGGTCTAGGTGTCCACTTGCCTTTCCTGGATACATGAAGTGTTTCAGAAGATGCAAAGAAACCAGAACTGGGAGCTGAAATACAGGAACTTTTCTTTTTGACAACTGCAAACTTGTCACACTTTGTTTTACCACTAGGTGTAGATTTAAGTGTTCATTTACATTGTTAGGTGAAAGCACTATTAAACAACAATGAAAGACAACTATAAAATCCCCTGAATATCATTCACTTTGACCACCAGATATTTTTCTGACAGCAATTGGAAAGTACACCTATTCCTGCTTATAACTGATGGAGTTCCTAAAAACAAAGGTGGTTGCAGAAAAGAGCTGTTGATCATGAAATCTTCCCTGCTTCACTTCCAACACCATTCCTTTTACCCACAAAAGTTACTCCATCACTAAAGCTTAAACCATGAGCATCTAATGTCATCAGGTTGATCATCACCTATTTTATTTACTCAGAAATTCTGACACATTGACCACCAAGACTGAAATGCTAGAAGTGACTAGATTATTCAGCCAACATGGTTGGAATGGAAAGAAAGGAAAAAAAAGCTGTTTATTCCAAGGTTTAGGAACATAAAGTCTTTAATCTGACTCCTTGTTTATCATGAGACTGCTCTGTCTTTGTTGGGGATGTGATACCACACAGAACAGATGGTCTGCCAGAACCCTATCACGTTTGCTTCAATTATTTGTGAAGGACTGCAGAGGGGGAGGGAAGAGCTATGATTGTACAATAAAAGCTGTAAGGAATACAAAGGCAGGTACTAAAGCAGAGCAAGAACACTATGTAGGAGGAAATGGATATTCATGCACAAGTTGCCTTGAAACTGCCCCAGGATATTCCACTTGAAGAGAAATGAAGGAAGTACAGAGCCAAACAAGCATGATGCCAACTCAGATTGGTTCATTATTCATTCTGCATACTTTATTTTTTTGACACTCCAAAGATACTTACACCTGACTTCACCTAGTTTGCCCATAAAATTCCTAATTCATTATCATTAGAACATATGTAAAAGGTAAAGATACAGCACTAAGTGTAGTAATTAAATCTAACTGCAACAGGATCTAAAGGGCAAATTTATAATGTGAAAGGAGGCCAAATGACCTTTTAAATACAAAGCAATGCTCAGCACAACCATCATGAGGGGTGCTTTTTGATTTTCCTAATGGTCAAGTATCTCCATGGAGGAGAAGGTGTAGAACAGACTTATCAAACCCTCACTTCATCTCCACATCTTTAATTAGCCACCACTCCTCCACCAAAACACAAATGCCAACAATCTGGTGCTAATCTTATTAAATAATAAGATTATTGCAGGATTATAGTAAGATCTTCATTAAATATTCATGATGAAGGAAATAGTTTAGAGAAGATGTGGCAGAGATTTATAAACACAGGTTTGTACAACCATCCATAGTGGTTTAAGAGTGCTTTGAGAACATACACTGATTGTCACCACCCTAAGCCACTTCTAAAAGGTACTGGTCACCTTTTACCAATATGCCTGTGGGCTATGAAATCACAGATCTTGAGAGCTGTTGTGGAAAGCTGCTTCCTAGTCATTTGCCTGGCAGTGAAATCCCTCTCTGGCCATTAACAAAGAATTCCTTTGGAAGAGGCAAGGATGGTTCAGCTGAGTAACCACCTAATTTCCCAATAAAGGCCAACAAATCTAAGGTACCTGTGAAAAGGACAGAGGCATTGTCTCTGCAATTCACACTTGTCACAATTGTCATTCTTGTTAAGTCCAATCAGGCTTTTCAATGTCTTGCTCAAAACAAACGTGTTCCATCACATGTGTCACTGCAGATGATAATTACACTCAATCCTATTTAAGTCTTCATTGTAGGAGGAAGAAAAAAAAAAGCATCTGCAATTTGGTTATTTTATCCTTTGCTATGTGAACAGTTAACTGCCAAAAGTGCTCAGGTAGGTGTAAGGCAGTCTTCATGTAATACTCTACAAAGAGAGCATTCAGCATTTTCCCCTCTTTCAGAGTAAAAATAAAAGTGAATACAAGAGCTGTGTAACATCAGAAACCTTTATAGCTGCCCTATTTCACTTGTAGATGTGCACTTTGCTTGTCTGTCTAGCCATATGGAGGCTGTACCTACTTGAAACAGTATGAAATTCAATAATTTCCAAGAAAATTTAACTATACCAGCAGCAGCAAGCCATTATGTTCCCCCAATCCATCATTTTTATAGAAAATGTATTTTCTTCACAATGAGCAATTTATAGATTCAGAGAATCCATCTGGGATTTATATTTGTAGTCTATTATTTCACCAAAAATAGGTCCAGCAAGAGTAAGGCTAGATAAATATTGGAAGAGGTTAACATTGTGAGTAGATGATTTCTAAGGGCTGAAAATAATTTGCTAAGCATCACACCAACCAGTACACAGAAAAAAACTGCAACAGGTAAAAGGGTTCAGACTGCTAAGTGAATTGGAGCAACAACTTCAAAGCACATACCTAGAACTTCAATTTCCTTCTTCTACAAAATAATCTTCCTATGTATTTTCAAAGTTACAGGAATAAAATAATTTGGAATTTAGGTATTGGTAAGGGGTGTTTTCAGGTATCTCCTACTCTGTGCCTACAGATAATTAAAGCCTTAAAAGTGAAAAGAGGAAACCAGCCTGCATAAGCCTGCAACATCCCTATTCCCTACTGACACAGTCTCACCTCTTTACCTATAATAGCCTCCTAATTCATTAAAATTTATTCTACAACATAGATATAGGATGTGCAAACTCAATCTCTAAATTTGAATAATGAAATAAGTATTAATAGTTCCAAGTTTTCCTCCTTCTCCCCTTGAGTTTCTGATTCTCATGCAGAGCAAGAGGTAAGTTATTTTCCCACAACACACAAGTAAAAAGGAGGATCAGTAAACAAACATCATGCAAAATCTGGGGGTTTAGCAAGATTTTCCATCACAGGGGCTCACTAAAGAGAAACTCTGAGACTTCCTGAAAAAGCCTCTGCTGAAATTCCTCAATTTTTAAACTTGGATCCATTTAGTACTGAAACTACATTCAGTATTTCAGTGAAAAATGGAATCCTTATCAGTGCATCAGTACTGTGCAATAGCAACAGTGTCTGGGTTGTATCATCTCTAGTAAAACAGTGCATTCCAAGTATGGCTATACTGAAGCACACTCAAAACCCAGGTGGTGTTATGAACACAGAAATCTCAAAGATTCAGTGAACTGAATCTTTAGCTACCCTAAGTAAATAAAAGGCTGCTATCCAAGGCAGTTACAACAGGCCTAAAATTGCCATTTCCTCTTCCAAGTGTCTTGCTTGCAAGCCTAACTACTCACCTCCTTCTTCTTACCACCTAAACCATTTACCAGGTTTCATGAAAAGCAGTTTCACCTTGCTAATAGTAAAGTAGTGTTCAAGCTACATAAGGCATCACTGAAAACACCTACAAATAAAGACAATTCTTCTTGACAGTAACATTCTGACACACAAAGCCAAAATCTTTGGCTGAAGAGTAATGGACTTGAACTGTCATATTTGAATATATTACAGAACTTCCAACTGCAAACTGTTTGACAAATGTGCCTTTGACTCACTGCAAGACAATTGTGATTCAGCAGATGTGCAGATTATTCATGGCTATTAAAGATCTTGTGGCACATTTGTACAAGGGAGAATGTTACCTTTTACTCTCTAGTTAAGTTCTGACTTTGGTAAGTAAAGTTCACCTGCTGTGATTCAATTTCCCCCAAATTTGCTGCTCATCCAATCCATCTTCCCTTCTACCCAAGAGACTCCTGCCCACTGCCACAGTGGCAGAGATGACTGCACATCAGCTGTGCAGCATTAGATGAGCAGAGTTTGTTCCAAAGGACAAGGAAGACTAAAAAAAAATCCTGGAGTAGAAATGCCAAGATTGAAAACAAATGATCCCCCAGACAATTGTTGATTAGACAGCTCATCTTGCAAATCTTGTA
Organism: Galbula dea; assembly: GCA_013399015.1. Taxonomy (NCBI): domain Eukaryota; kingdom Metazoa; phylum Chordata; class Aves; order Piciformes; family Galbulidae; genus Galbula; species Galbula dea. The sequence goes on from VWZX01005505.1 coordinate 482,215, forward strand.
TTTGATTAAAGAATGCAGCATTAGAAGATTTTTATGGTTAAAACCCCAATTGTTTCCTAAGTACTCATTTAGGTCACTGTTACCTCCAGCTTGTGAATAACAGATAGCTGAGCTTGGTTGGACCAGCTGAGGAGCAATGAAAGGAATCTGAATCCTGCAATACTGAGCCTGGTGTAAGAGAGCCAGAACTACCTAATTCCTAGACAGATGGCAACAGAAAGTTGGTGAATGGGGATGAATTTTTAGAACTCCAATACTGGCAATGGAAGGAAAGCCTCCTAAGCTCAAGTGCATGCTGGATCTATCCCTCTAAGCTTAGCCTGTCAGGCAAACCAGGACAGAGGGGCTAAAAATACAAGAGAAATTGTGGCTCACTTGCACTCCACAAGTAGCAGAGTAAACAGAATGATTGCCAAGGTTTTTCCTCTCTCAGTTTTAGGCATATGCAGCTGGCACCAGTGCCTTGTTCTCATGCACCAAAGGCAGCAGATGGAATGAATTACATATTTCAACAGCCCTTGACATCACATCAAACACCTTGGCTTTTAGTTTTAGAAGAGTAACTCTTGGGACTCTTTTTCAGCTTTCACCATCTAACTAAGTCACACATACTTATTTCCTCCTTTAGAGGACAATATAGCCATGCCATATGTTGCAGACTTGCAAGTCTTGCATAGTAAAGCAGTGCAATGGTAGCAAAAGAAAATCTTCTGGTGGAGGCTTTGTAGCTAAGACACTACTCACTCACTGAGCAAAGCATTAGACAACCTCAAAACCAAGGAGCTTTATAATATCTATTGTGTTACAGAAATTACAGGGATTTGGTGGTTTTCCCAACACAGCCACATCAATCAGCTTCATTTAAGAAATCAATTGCTTTTTATTTATTCCTTAGATTTCCTAACTGTCTAGTAACCTGAGCAAGTGGGGACCCTTCCCCTGAATGGAGCTGAGCACAGCGACAGGCTGGCAGCAGTGTCTGGCACAGCTGAACATGCCCCACACAACATCATCTTCAGCCAGGAAATCTAAACAAAAGTCTCTTTAGGCACTAAATCCAGCTGAGTGTCTTGTCCCTGAACCAGGTCATTGGGATTCTGTGTGCTCACATCTGCAACTGTAATGCTAAGCACAGGCTGGACAACAAGCTTGCTCCAGCACTGACTTCCACCACTCACTTGCTTTTCTCCCCTCTCCCAAAAAAGCATCAGACAGACCAGGGAAGTCACTGTTGCTGTCTGCTCTACATATGTGCCTAAGCCATCTCCTCCCTGTGCCCTTCTTCCTCCTCTCCATCCCCATCCCTCCAAAATTATGTACTCCTGCAAGACTCTGACCAGTTGGAGGCTGCTTCAAGTAGAAACCTTAGCACAAAGCAGACCAAGAGCACCTCAGGTGATCTGCACAGGGCTGGGAGAGCACCTCACCTAATCCCTCTCAAAATCTCCAAGTGAGCAGGTTTTCCCACTCTGAGAAGCTTGCAGGTCTTTCTGGAGCCAGTTATCAAGAGACTCTTTGCTTTTTTTTGTTAGCAATCATTTCTTCCAGTCTCAGGCTTCCAGCAGCTCAAGCAAACACACCTTATTATGACCTCAGTTCCCCCTACTCCTGCTGGAGTGTGATCAATGCTGGTTATTCTGTTGCTTTCAGATAACAAAATAGCTTTGGAGACTTTCAGACTGTATCAGACCCATATCCTCCCATAGCTTTGCAGCTGAAAACTCTGCATGTACAAGTGACTTTGATCCTAGCCAGCTCAATATTGCTTTGAAATACATTACCTTGGAGCTACTAACACTAATGTCAATCTCTTTATCATACTTGCTATTCTCTTTCCTCCTTTCAAATATTAAGAGCACCATTTCCCCTCTGCCCCAAGGCAGTTTACTTGTATTCAATTGTTTATATATTTAAAAACTCCAAAGGTGAGCTTAAATTTCTTTTTTTTTCCAGCCTAACAAGAAGGAAATTGGTCCTACAACAGATTTTTTCCTCTTCCCTGCAAATTTATACTCCACAAACAATTGGTTTATTTCTCTTGGAAAATGATATCCCCCTCCCACCCTTACCAACTGAAAAAAGTCTGAGTATCTACTCCTTGGAAGACTTAACTTGTTCAGCATCTGCTACCTATGTTAAAGGATTCAGAGTAATTGATAGCATGCAACAGATCCATACAGAACTAAGTGCTTCCTTGCACCTACTTCAGCCCAAAGGGTAACCATTTTTTCCAGCTTTATGACACTTTCTCACTTGACTTCTTCCTAATGCTGCTTCATCTATGCCTCTGAAGTTTAGCTTTGCCCAGTTTCTCCTCTGAGGGACAGTTGTGAGAGACAGGATTTTCTGACAAAGATGAACTACTTCAATTCATCTCAGTTGTCCACTAGCCTAATCTCTCAATTTCCTTAAATCAGCCACTCAAAGTGAATAGACTAAAATAGCTTCCAGAAAAAGGAATCAGGAAAAAAAATAAAGCCCACCATCCATATAACAAAAAGTGCAAAGAAAATGGATTCCTAGGTAAAAAAAGGAAAACTACCACTCAGTCTACAAAACCAAGCCAAGATACCTCAGACTGGAAGACAACAGCAAGAGATGGAGCTCTCTGTAAACTTAAAGCAAGTTTGTGTTCTTAGGAAAGCACTTATTTATCATCATCATTGCATCAAAACAAACTGCTGTTAGCCTTCCTGTTCAGCACCAACTTAATGTAATCTATTTGCTAATTTCTGATGTAATTGAAAGAGAAAAATCAACAGTCACACACAGCCTTTAATTTAAAGAGTGGCTGTGACAGGAGGTCCTATTCCTGTTCTAGGAGGCAAGCACAGACTTCCCCCCCCCCTCCTCCATTCTCATTGATCAACTAAATCACCAGCTGTTTATGCAGAACTGCTGGCAACCTTGGAAGTGTCATCCCTCTTCCTAAGCTCCAGGAACTTAATTCAGCCATTTGTTTAAGAGCACAATGAGAATGTTTTCATGATTAGTATCTAAAAAAGCTCAGGAAACAACCCCTGCTCATGCAAAACTTCCACTGGAGAAAATGATACCTGCTGAACAACTAGAGCAGCAAGCTCTGGGAGTTGATTGGAGCAGAAGTCTATGTGAGAGCCTTTAATTGCTAGGACAATCTAAATCTTTCAAGCTTGTTAATTAGCTCAAGTGATACTGTCTAAGGTTTTACACCTAGGGCTTATTCTAGGCAAAATTTAAAGTTATATCAAGTCCATACAGGAATGCAGAGAAAGTCTAAATGTAGGGCTTTCCCCCCACATACCCTGCTCAAGAAATCTTTGGTTAGCACCTTCTCATTAGCCACACTGACTCCTTAAGAGCAAAAGCAGCTGGTTTAAGTTAACTGCAACTTTTCAGGGGTGCTGAAGTACATATGTCATTGTCAGGTGTATAGAGCCCTCAGATTCATAGGTGAAAAAATCCTCACTAACCCAAGTTTTCAACTAGCATTATCCAAGCAGAGAGAAGGCCAGTATGATGGAGGTCAAACATCAATCCATGCAGAATAATGTATCCAGACAGCCTGTATATTCCAATTTCTGACAAGCACACATTAGCTATTTAGAAGTGCCTGACCCTTTTCCTGACCCTCTCTCCTAGCTGAAGCTAAGATATAGACTAGGAGGTTTACTCAATGCTTTTTTTGGCTTTTCCTAGCCCTGGAAACAAATACAAATGCTCCTTTAAAGGGATCCTTTAGAATAGTACCAAGCAGTCACTTTCTCATTTTAGTATGCTCAAGAGCTACACTATTGTTCAGAAGGTTTAAGACAACCCAAAAAAACCCACACCCCCCTAGATACTGAAAGTTGCTGTAGTTTGCAGTCATGGCTTAGCACAACCTCCTGATTATATGCCATACACATGCTGATTTGCAGCAACCTGTGACAATGGCATCACATTTACTACCTCCCCACAAGAATATTATTTTGCTTTTTGAAATGCATATTGGCTTTCTAAGTCACCTTGGAAACTTTGGCCACTACCTCCCATTAGCTTTTCATAAGAGTCCAAGCAGGCAGAGCCCATTTTTCTCTCCCTGCTCTGACAAACACAGTAGTCCTCAAGTGGAGCCTCCTGTATGCCCAGCTCTTTGGAGAAGGGATGGGAGCAGCAGGGAAAGACAGCAAGGGAATGGCAGGAATAGATCCTTCTGCCTACAATATAAAATATGAAAGAAGCTTATGCCACTGCCAGCAACTCAGGAACTAGGTGATGGAAAACAGACAACAGTGGGAAATGATGGCATTTTAAAGAGGCTTTCAGAGATAATTTACAGTTACAAGAGTGATCCACAGCACTGAGAAATTATACCTGTCAAATGACCAATTGGTGATCAGCACCCCATGATGGAGTGAAGCTGTTAGACAATACCTGTCAGCATGATGACAAACAAAACCCACCTGCTCCATCCACAACAGTCCCACCCAGCATATTAATAAGTGAGCTGGGACAATCCTTCAAGATACTCTGCAAGACTGAGGTCAAGTGACAAATCATTTCATTTCAAGTTAAAAAATATTGTAATGATTTATTAGCTGCTACCTTCTCATTGCAGCACTCAAGAGATAAAACAAATCAGCTTCTCAGCAAACAAAGCAATCTACTGTAAGCATACACAGCTCTTTGGACAAACAGACTTCTTAGAGCATAAAGGAAAATAATTTGTACCTAAGACAAAGGATTTTTTTAGCCTTCAGTGCAAAGTTCTTGGTGGAAATCTACTGCCATGATTTTAAATTCCTTCACCCCCAAATACAAGATGAATCTAATCACTTGCTTGGCAAGTTTAGCACCCAGAGGTGCTACAGAAGTTTTAACAGCTGCAGGGAAAGTGTTGCAGCCTCTAACTGGTTTTTTCCTAAAGCTGCTGTTTGCTGTAGATTGATGATTTTGCTGTTATATGTTAATGCATAGCTGGATATATTATTCATGAGAATGAGTTACAGGCACAATTAGAAACATGACATGAAAAGCTTTTGAGTCCCCAATCTGGATTCTCCCTGACATGAAAGATTTGACATGTGAAGACATTTTCACTTACTGAGAAGCAAAGAGATAAATGACCTTTTATATCTAAATGTAAAAATGTCATGTTGGAGATGCATCACTTGCCTTTCTGAGAATTTGGGCAAAACAGTACAAGTATCCATTTTGATACAACAGGAGCCTTTCAGAAACATCAATTCTTTCCCCCTCCCTTTCTATCTGCTTGTTAATCAGCCATTTCATATTCCTGTCCACTCAGAGATTAAGTAGAGAGGGTTTGTAATCCCCTGCCAGGTGAACATTTCTGGAGCTTCAGTAAAGTGGCCCAGGGCAGGTCCCATTCATGCAGTTAAGCAAAGCTACATCATACCTTCCCAGCCCTAAGAACTTGTGTATAGCAGCTGGTGAGGTGTTTCAGCTTTCCAGGCTCAACTGATGATTAAATTCACCATAGAGCATCATTATTTAACTGGTTTGGCTGGAAGTCCTGCTTTAGCTAAATTAGGAACAACAGATTCAGACCCCAGCAGAAGGGAGCTGCCATTCAATTAATGATAATGACTAGCAGTAGTCAATAAGTATACCTGGGAAAGCATTAGTAGCACATTATATTAGGGGACTATTTGGTGCAGTAGATTAATTTGCCAATTATTTATTTCTTGGGGCATAGACCAAACCCCAGCTTGTTAAAGGTATCAAGTGAAGTCAGTTTGGTAGCATAAGCCTGACCTATTTGCCTTCCTGAAGGCTTTGTTATTTACTCAGGATTGATTTTGAGAGCAGTTTCCCACACTTGCCCATTTCCTTGTGTGTTTACCTGTCCATCAAGTCTGGCAGATAGTATTTTGAGCAACATTATCACTGGTAAATGTTGGGTGGGGGGTTTTTGTGGGTTTGGGCTAATTATTGCTTAACTCATTACACAGAAATTGAATGATTTAATTTCTGCAACAACTACTTAAATCCTACAGTCACATGTTAGGTATTAACTTGTACAAAATGAGACCAAGTCTGAGACAGAAAAAGATGAAAGTATATCACTGGAGAGCATTGAAATAAAACATGGTCTGCCAGGCAGAGAAAGAATACAAGAAACATTGCCTTCAGTTTACAAAACAAACCACCACAATATACTCATTAGTTGTCAAGATGAAAGAAAGCATTTTAAACAACAATCTAAAGTTAGATGGCAATTAGTGTGAACCTCATAGTACATACACAAAAAAATAATCACTATTCCTAGCCAGTATTGATCTGATCCTGATAAAACCAAATGCTAACTCCAGCAAAACAATCTTAGGTGGCACATAAGCAACCAAAAGCTTTTTCCAGACTTGACAACACTAAGGAGAACAGCACAGAACAAGAAAAGTCATTACTAATAAACAGCCAACAGATTGCAGTCAGATGTCTCTTCACGAGAGCAATACCGAAGGGGAAGCAGGAAGGAAGAGGTCAGGATGTACTTTACTAGTTTCCAAAATTAATAATTCATTTAAAATTTCACTTAATATGAGAACAATCATGAAAAAATCTTGAAGACCAGAATAAATACCTCAGCATTGGTGATCTGTGTCCTTACTTGTACAGGATCAGCTCCTAAGCTAAGATATAGACAACATTTCACTTACCTTAAGTTGCTTTTGCTTCCTGCAAGCTAGAAAACCCTAAGCACTCTGACAAGGACAAGGTCTCATTCATTCTGCTACTTTCCAATGGTATTATTTGGCAGTAATGCAAAAACTAACATCTGTGGGGGATGCCATTCACTCCACTCCAATGCACCAGGGAACAAACAAGCACAAGCTAGATGGAAGCTACAAGCAAATAGGCATTGCCCCAAACCACAGTTGTGATACCTGCTCTTGTAATAGTTTTTCCTGACTCAAAATTAAGCTTTAATTACACCTTTTAAGAATCTGCCACTGTTCAGTGACATGCTTATTTTCATCCTTAGTGGAAACACTTTTTTTACCCATGGAGTTCATATCTCAAAGGAAAACATGGAAGGGATTAGAGGTCACTGCTTCTTTTTTTACCACTCATAAATCAGGTTAAAGCTTCAGTCACTGTTGTAGAGATAACTGGTACATTCATGGTCCAGAGGTAAACAACTCCAAACCCCATATTTATAATGATGAAAGGCTCAACTAAAGAAAGACCATGAAACTAAAAAGAAAAACACACCACAAAAAAAAAAATCAGAAAAGTACATCAGACTTGACAACTTAAGCCCTGTGAGCTTAATTTCAAAGTCTTTGTCATCCAGCTGTAACATTCACCAAATGTAACCCCCCAAAGGATAGAGCTCTTCAGAGGTCTTATTGAAGATAAAAGGAGCAACTCACACCCTTGACATTGCCAGCAATAGAAAGCAGACCTCAGCCTGCCTTTACTTAGAGGCACTTTTAGTCTAGAGAGGGAGCTCTTCTCTTACCGTACATGAAAGAGCTGCTGCTTTATATTCTTGTCAGCCGAGTTGAGACTTCAGTGGTGAAGAGCTGGGGGGAGAAAAAGAAAACACCACATCATTCTAGGAAAGGGATTTCTACAGGTTTGCTTAGCTTTTCTACCATGTTTATACATAATTTACCTCAAAGAAGCATAAGGCAAAGGTTTCAAAGAATCAGTATTCTGCTGGAGCTTGTCTGTTATGGCCATTTCCAAAGTAAATCCAAGAGCAGTAGGAGCTGGTGCCAGTGTAGCACAAATCACTACACTGGAGTATGGCAAAGTTTATGCCCAGCCTGGTGCTCCTCCATTTCTTTCTCCCAGCAGCCCACTCTTCTCCTTTCTCTACTGATCACCTCTTAAAGAGACTGAGGAGGGGCAGAAAGACAGAATCATGTGTCTGCCACATTTTAAAAAGAATTTCTACCTCTCCTCCTACTCTGTTTTTTTTTCTCCACTCTTCCTGCACTTCTATGCTCAAGTGGTACAAAGGGCTCAAACTTCAAGAGGGAATACTTGCACCAGAGCTTCCAGAGGCACCTTTTGTGCCTACAGCACTCCAAAAAGCATTCCTGCTGATTCCAAGAGGAATGTGAACATGATTTTATAGCACAAAACTTGGAGTCTTTCTATTAAATTCTTCTTGCTGGTAATAACAAGGCAGTGTCAAGGAAAGATTTGTACTGTGTTCCTGGAGTCATCAAGTTATTGACATACTAAGCACAACAGCTCTGTCTTGCTCAAGCATGGAAGCACATAGGAAGTATTACAGTGAATATAAACCTCAGTTTATTCTGAACTCCATGAAGTCATTTGCCCTCTTTTCCCAGGAAACACTCTGGTCTGTCTTTGCTCTTTGGAAGGCAGGAGAGTTGAACAGAACTCATGGCAGAAATACTGTCTCAGTGGTTCCTGAGCACAAGGTCACATGTGTACAACATAAACCATGGCTTTTTACTCATGACAATTACTAGAACTATCATAAGTGGTGTGGCTGAAGATGGAAACAGGAATAAGATAAACCAAGTAGTAGGACTAAATGCCTTACACTTTCATAGGGTTTCTTGATTTAAGTCATGAACAGATTTAAAACTAAAACATGCTAATTGATCCCTTTAAAAAGGGGCACAACTGCATTACCAGTAAGTCACAGTTCTACAGTCATATACACCATGGGAACACAGCTTAAAATGAAATGTCAGCTCTCCCTGTTGTATGTGATGGCAAAGCCAAAGAGAAATCTCCCATTTGTTTACTCTGCAGTAATCCATTACCAGTTTCTACAGCTTCAAACCCCCATCCAGTCAAGTGTTTAAGAGACACCTAACCTGAACTCCACAAGCAGCCTCATTCGAGTTCCACTCCCCTCCCTCTGCTCTGATTTTATTCCACATAGAGTGACCTCCCTTTCATAAACTGCCAAGAGTTCATGAAAACAGTTTAAAGTCAGTAGGACTACTCATGCCCTAAAAGGAAAGCCTCTAGCCTGATGCTGTAAAGCACCTACTCAAATAAACCAGGGAGAGATTCTTGAGTAGGAAAGTCAGTTCTAATGGAGACACATTAACTTAAATTAACAGTGAAAGCAATAACTGCTATCAAATAACACTGAGCATTTACTGCAATGAAAATGTCATCTGTTTACAGAGCAAACAAAACAGCAACCCAGCTCAGTGTTTGACTAACAACAGAACAGCTATCAACGTTTTGACTGAAACGATCTCTTCCTGTGAAAGAGGAGCAGTAATATTGATTGGAGGAGGAACAGCTTTCCTGGGAAGAGGCCAGAGCACTGGACCAGGCTGCCCAGAGAGGTTGTGGATATATTCAAAAACCATCTGGACACAATCCTTAGTCATGTGTTCTAGGAGACACTGCTTAAAGCAAGGAGGTTAGGTTAGATGACCTCTGGTAGCCTCTTCCAACTGTAACCATTCTGTGGTTCTGTAGTAGAGGCACAGTATAGGCTTTCTAGTGTTTGCTTTCTGCTACCTACTCCTGGTCACCTGTAACAGTCAGCTAATTATTATGAGCTCACTCCCACCACAGAAAGCAACCTTTGTGCAGAGTTACAAAAGCCACTGAAAAAGTTTGTCTGCCCCAACCCCAACCTTGCAGGAATTGAGCAATGCAGCTAATTTAACTGTGTAATTCAGAGTGTTCTGGGAAGAAATTGTAGATATGAAATTATGAAGTGCCATGCTATGTAGAAGATTCAGACTCTTAGAAGTAGTTGCAAAATTAAGCCCCTTTGATGATGCTTCTGTCCCAAAGTAAGCCCTTTCAACAAAAGGATTTCAATTTCAGCTCCTCCAAAGTTCTATTGCTCTTAAATGAAAAAATTAACCAGAACAATCTTCTTTAACATTTTAGTGCAAAAAGGTTCTCCATCAAATCATTCTCATCCTCTTGCTAATACAGTTTGTTTACACTGAAGTCCACCATTTCCCTGACTACCAGGTGCAAGCAAGATTCCCAGAAGTCCTTAACCAAGGAAATTTTCCTAGAATTATTAGTCACCATCCCAGTCCCTGCTGCAGAACTCACCTTAGGCACTGCAATAACATCACTGCAGACTCTTTCTCCTGAATTTATTCAAATCAGTTCAATCCCAAAGCTTTTACATACCACCAGTAGAATATGCTCCCTTGCACTTGGTGAAAGGATGATGTATTTGACTTTAGAGCCCTCTATAAGCACTTGTATGTCACAATATGCCTGGCTTGCATTTGTAATCATTTCCTTTTCATGTTAAGACACAGAGCAGCATTCACATACAGCCAAGCTCCCATAAAGCAGAGCTTGGCAGGACCTGAGAGTACTACAGCACAGTCACAGCCATCTGCCTGCACAACTGTCCAGAAAGTTAAAAATCAACACAAACAACAAAGAAAAAACAATGAAAGGTCACTAGCCTGGTTACTAATAATATTAGAAGAAAATAACTGTTAGAGATGACACCCAGGAAACAAGTTTGCCAAGGCTGGTTCCTCCTTCTCCTGTAACCTACCTTCCAGAGAAAACACTGGGGTTTTAGTTCTTAGCTTTTTAAGGTCTGGAGGCTGCCAGAGGTCAGGTTGAACATACATCAGTGTCTACCTGAATTATCTAAAGCTCTGAATCCATAAATCTAAGTTTGTGAAATCTGATGCTTCATATTGGTTGTGATCAAAACTGATAATTCAAATACAGTCATGAGAATGCTCTTAAGATATACTTGAGGACATGGAAGGGTTTGGAAAGCAAACTGAAGGACTAGACAGAGAAACAGATTTGACAAGAACAGTAGGAAAAGGTTATGGGGGAAAAGAGCAATTGAATTTGGGGTTTCATTGCACCCTTATTAGCTAGCCCATGGTTATTACAAGATACAGTTAATAGGTTGACAATTAAAGTCAATGATATGTTTTTTTCATTCCTGTCACTGAACACTTGAAATCCTTCCAGTTCTTACATCCCAGGTGATTGCTGTACACAGCATTTGAAAATATCTCCAAAAGAAAAATGTTTAAGCCCAGTTGCAAGCATGTTATAAATGAATACAATACTCATCCTACTAGGGTAATTCCTGAGTCTATTTTTATCTTTTGCTCTTGTGCTTATTGTTGTCTTATTTCATATCCTGGCACTACTTGTAACTTACATTAATCCTATCTCACTACAGTGCAATAATAAAGCAAATAATTACCTAAGGGATGAAAAGAGTGTGTCCCTCAGTATCTTGCATAAGGAGGAAAACTAAATATTTCAGAGACTTCAGCAACTCATTTATCTTAATAGAAAAAAAGAAAGCTTTGAGGATTTGAAATACCAGCTCAAGTAAGAAGCTCACTGAGGGCACTAAGCCAAGGAGAGACACATGCAAACCATCACCTTATCAGCCAAGGACAATACCCTGCTGAACACAAACTCTGATCAGCTGGCTTTATTTAATTTCAGGAAGGGGGAACATTGACCTCTCTCCTTATGAGCTGCAGTTCTAAGCTAGGCAAAAAGATGCAGCCTGCACCCATAGGTCCACATTTACTGCCCTGCACAGACCCAGTGTACTAAGCACATTCCCAAGCCAGATCCCTCAGGACAGGAGGGTGAAGAATAAGCTGCCACTAAAAGAAGCTCCTGCTCTGCAAGAGAACAAGGAACAAGATGTAGGCTAGATGGCTGCCAAAAAGACCCCAAACAACCCACAAAAAAACCCCACCTGCTTCTCCCCTCCACACAGTACATAGACCCAGGCTCCTTCCACAGACCCATGCCCAAGCAGCATCAAGGCACAGGAGCTGAGAGTGGGTCCCAGAGACATGAGCCACGGGATGCACAGTGGTAACAGCTGCACTGCCTTAAAAAGTGTTAGCTGTTGCTGTATAAAAGCTTCATCAAACTGCTAACTTTTGTTGTCTTAGTGGTATTCTGCACAACAGCCACTTCAGAACAGGACTTACTGAAGTGAAAAGGTCTTGAGTTCTCTTTTCTCTCACTTAAATTCCTATTTCTCTTTTTCCCCTGGCACACAACTTGAGACAGATAACACCTATCCTTGGGAGGCAACATTTCATTGCAGATGTTTCCCAAAGTCAGCCTGTAAAATAAGCTAGATGTTTCCATTATGTGCTTAGAGGATTTAAGAACTGCAACCCTAAATTGTACTTCTTCCAGTTAAAAATGCCTGTCAATTAAAAAGTTAAAACTTAGCCAGTGTTAAATATACTCTCTATGAAGAGGAGAATACCCTTTGTCCCAGGGTACCATCCAAACAGCAAGATAGCATATAGACACCTTCTCTTTTGCTTTCAGTTCCCAGGAAAGTCTTCCATGAAGCCTGGCTGGCTCCCTAGGTAGCTAGGTTAAAAACACTGACCAGCAACAATGATTGCAATCACACTACTCCCATCTCCTGCAGGGGAAGGTAATCATGCAGATCAGTTCCCTGTCAAATTGCTAGCTAATCCCAGTAACGTCCAGCCAATCTGAACACCCTTATTTGCTATTTCTAAGTCAGCACAGAACTGATAGCTGCAAGGAGAAGAGAAAAGCAGTGTGAATGGTCCTTGGGTAAGAGCAATCCTGGGCTGTCTGAAAAGAGCAGATACTATCTGTATCAGTGTCCATTTCAGGCATCCCCTTAGCCTGATTCAGGGGTTTGCAGTCTCAAATACAAAGAGCTGCAATTTAAGAGGTCTTCAAGAAAATAAGCCTTATCAGACCTCTTTTTTTCAAGAGGCAAGAGTAAAGTGCAAAATAAAAATGACCAGCATTTTTTTGAAGCCTAATTTTAGAAAACTACTCTATTAACATCAGACTCAAAACCACAAGAGACCATTTTTTGCTAGAACAGATGCTTACCTCGTGTCCCCTTCAAGGGGATAGAGATATAGGAGCAGCAGGGAAATGCTCCTGGAAACATTCTCTGGTCTGAAGTAAGAAGACAAATCAGCCCCATGTAAAAGGGAGAACCACTTCTACACTGTGTTTGTGTTACTCACTGCAAGATTTACTGGTTTTAAGTATCCTAGGCCTTCTGTTTGTAACAACAAGCAGCAACATAACTACTTGTGTTTGTGGAAACTGTAAATAGTGTGCTGGTTTTGGTGCAGCTTCTGAGCAGAGTATGGGCAGGCTGCATCACATGCACTTGATCACATGATGTATAAAATGTTCAAGAGAACTATGAAATAAGACCACTTCTTCTACTAAATGCAGCATTTACTAACAGAAAAGTCAAGTAACCATTCCTTCAGAGACTTACTCTCAAAGGAACACAGATTTCAAACCCAGGTTCCACTAGTACCAGTTAAATACCCACCTACACTCCCAGACAGCTACACATACCTGCTTTTGTAACTCTAAGATTTTCCACTCTGCTCCCTACCTCTTCTCACACCACAGTACCTGACTTCCACGTCCTCAAGCCCTCAGCCAGACACTAGCTGACTTCCCATCTCCATAGACACTAACAACTTGCACAAAGTGAGATGCTGCTGTTAATTAACAGGCAGGCACCTTACCCTGCCATGGGAGCTGTGCAGGCTCCTGACAGCCTGGAGAACAGTTCAGAAGTGCAGGTGAAAAATAGGAAGAGAAATATTCCAACTCTTCTGAATAATCTGAGACAAGCAAAAGAGGCATTAATATACTGAAAGACTTGTTAATCCCCTTTCAGGTTACTAAAAAACCCAATTTCTATCCTTCTCAATGAAGGGCAGACAGGTTTTGTGCTGCTTTTGCCCAGCAGGTTAAGCAGAAGCTAGAGTGTGTGCTATTAGATCAGTTCCCTTCAGTGATTTCCTCACCTCCCCCAGGACACCACTCACTATGTCTATAAATATCTGTGTTTGAAAACATCTCCACGAGTGCATGACTTGCACTGGAGCAGCTTCAAGTTCTATTGCATGATGCAGAAATCTGTCCTAGAACAGGCACATTTTATGTAGCTGTAAGTACCCTGCCAGCACATCTGCTGCTGAAGAAACCATTCCAGCTGTGCAGCACCTCTGGTCTGCTGAGGTGGAAGTGTTGCTTTGTCAGTGCCCAAACCACAGCCAAGTATTGAAGACAAGCCTTGTTGGAAAGTTGAACTGAAGGTTTGGGAAGCAGGTTTGCCCACAGAGGGTAAGCATAAGCATGCCATGCCTGCCTACTGTGCACCTGCAACTACACCACTAGCACTATCACTGTTCAGGCAACTGAGCAAGCTAACAGAGTGTAGGAAAGGTTAGCATGTATAAAGTTACAGAAAGAGGAAGAGAGGAAGAAAGTATACAGGATTCCAATGGGAAATATGCTGAGGGAGCATGGCAAGGATAGAGGATTAAGAGACAGAAGAAGGGACTGTATCCTCCTTTGACTGTTAAGTTGCTGAAGGAAAACCATATTTGCACATTAGAACTCACCACCCTGACTTGCATGCCTTGTGCTCATTACCATGAGTCAAGTAAGTTTTGCTCCCAAGACTCCAGTGCCAGTCCTACCTCCTCTCCAGCAGCCTCCACCAGGGCAGAGAGCTGCAGAGATATCAGGGATTGCCTTTTACACTATAAGCATTCAAGATAGCCACAAAGCTTCAAGAATGAAGCAGCACAATGTCCAGGGGGAAAAAAAAATAGTTTTTAAGAGATAGAAAGAAGGAAATATTGATTAAGGGTCATAGCTATGCTGGGGTTTAGCCTCTCAGCTGTACTTTGCTTTCCTTAGCACTACAAGCAGCAGGTAAGAAATGCTATGCAAAAAAGGAAGGGAGGAGGGAAGCCATATAAACAAAAACATAGTTCTGTAAAGGGAGAGAAGCAGATTCTATCATCATCAGGCTATGGAGAGTGGTTTCATTATCAAAAAAAACCAAGCTATGTGTTCTCCCACTACACTTAGACACTATAATAATAGAGACACACTGTAAAACCACTGCAGCAATTTAAGGAGTTAAAAGAAATAAACAGGACACAGGTTAATGGTATTTATATCTATTTTGGGGAAGATGAGCAATTACAATTTGAATCTCAGCACATGTCCAGTATTTGCTATAATCTTAAATAACAATAAATTCAAACAGAAGAGATGACTGATGCTCCTACCTTCTACTTTCCACACACAGCAAAGGGCGACAGCAACTACAGTTCGGTCTCCTGTGGCTGCTCACACTGCACTGCAGTTCTTCCAGCCACACTAGCATGAGATTGGCCTCAGGTTGTAGAGCAAGTGCCCAAAACAGGCATGAAAGTGCATTGCTTCTCAGACAACAGCTGCTCTCTGCACTTCCTCAATTTCTCTGCCTTCCCAAGGATGAGAACAAACCTCATCCACAACTACTAAAACCTACAACTGTCAAAACTTTCATTTACCTGATTTTTGAAGTCAACTTGTAGAGAGCCCTCAGAAAAAACTGTCCTTTAAACACAGCCTATGCTCACAGGAAAGGACAAAACAAACTGAAACCTCCCTGCCCTGCTTTTATCAGCACCAGCTGCATTCCCACCCTCTTCACTGGCTAGGGCCATTCAAGAAGCCAATTACCCAGGTGAGAGTGGTCCAGGTTCATGTAATGAGAAGTGATAATAAGTAAAATCAAGTGAGGCAGATGAGTGTCATGCTTTGGTCTCATAGAGTCTGTGCCCTGGCTCCTGTTTCCTGGGCTAGAGGTGTAGTGGGAAGAGCTTTGCCTGGTGTGAGTGAGCTTCCTCCAGACTACAGCTCTAAAATAGGAGCTGGGGATATGTCTTCTGCAACCCTGGTATCACAATGGGGAACCTGAGATGGCTTTGGGCTGGCACCTCTGATTTTTGGCATCTCTGCTTTCTTAGGCCTGAGATTACAAAATGGGATTTCAATCCCCTTTCCAGTATAGCAGAAACCTGAAGTGAAGGGGAAGTGAATGATGAAGGTGTTTGAAGCCTCAGGGTGTGTGGTGAGACAGGAGGAGTTTTGATGGGGCTTTGCCTGCACCTCTGCTGCAAACAAAGAGAACATCAAAAACACAAGAAGAGTTTTGTATTGCAAAACCAAGGTTTTACTACAACATAAACTAGATAGATTTTTTAGCATCAAAAGCTGAGTTGTGCAGGGCTGTGTAAAATAAAATAGAGAATCTGAGAAACAACTCTCCTCTCTGCTTGCTATGGACTTGTTCAGTCCAGAGTCCATCTGAAGAGCCCCACGAGCTTGTTAGCTGGAGTAACATCCCAGTCATCTCTGCATTCCTGGGAAGAATCTTTTCACCACCTCATTCAGCAACCTGTATTTGACACATAGGGCCACTTACACAAGATGGAAACCTTTCCCTTCCACCAGCTCTGCTTGCCTGCTGTAGTACCCACACATTTGAAATAAGACTTCTTGCCACAAGCCACAGAGCTGCACCTAAGCAACTTACAAAGATGAATGTTTGCTAGAGGATATAACTGAAATTCTGCCTCTGGGTAGCTTACTACCAAGATTTTTAACCATAAAAATTATATGTTTCCTATACATTTGAGGAAGATTTAAAAAACAAAACAGGAAGCCAAATTCCCCAGGAAGGTTGACCACCATCATAAAATTTAACTGCTGCATTTTGCTGGAGATGGTGTGTTCACAAGACAGCAGAGATACAATCAGCTCCATTCCTGGTACACACATGCAGATTTCTTCACTGGCTGTGTTAGATTTTGCCATTTCCATTGTGAAAGATGGAAATAAACTGACACTTTTGTGCAGGCAGATGAGTCATTTTTTGTTAGTTCAACAAAACCCAATACAAAACAAAAAAGCAAAACTGTACAAAAAATAACAGTTCTGGGCTCCCCAGTTCAGGACAGACAAGGAACTACTGAAGAGAGTCCAGCAAAGGCTGCAGAGGTGATGAGGGGACTGGAGCATCTGTGGGAGGAGGAAAGGCTGAGAGCCCTGGGGCTGCTTAGCCTGGAAATGAGCAGACCCAGAGGGGAACTGCTCAATGCTGAGCAAGAGATGAAGGCTGGGGGCAAGAGGCTGGGGCCAGACTCTGCTCAGTGGTGTCCAGGGACAGGAAAAGGGGCAGTGGGCACAGACTGGACCCCAGGAAGTTCCTACTGTGTTGGGACTGTGTCCAAGGGGCAATGGGCACAAACTGGTACATAGGAAGTTCCACCTAAACAGCAGGAAAAACTTGTTTGCTGTGAGGGTGCAGAGCCCTGGCCCAGGCTGCCCAAAGAGGTTGTGGATTCTCCTTCTGTGGGGAGATTCCAACCCCACCTTGAGGTGGTCCTGGTCAGTGTGCTGTGGGTGACCCTGCTTTAGCAGGTCCCTTCCAACCCCCACCACGCTGGGCTTGTGTGGTTGGTAGCCAGTGCACTTTGGCAAGTGCTAAATGGAAGGTAGACTAGGCTGTACCATTGTTTACTCATATTTCTGTTGCATGAAAATCTTGGTTTCTTTAAAGTGTCTATTTGTAATTCTGACATTTTCTGATGAGAAAAAGAGAGGGGGAATAGGATAAGTTCAGCCACCTGAAGATTCATATTAATGTTTGCAGAGGTAAATCAAAGACACAAGAAAAGCTTTTCAATGTGAAGAATGCCTGAGCAAATTAAAAGAGATATTGACAAGAACAATCAACACAGTAGAAATGAAGAGTATCTGCACCATAATAGAGGCTATATGAAATCAGGCTCTGTATCAAGAGAACATAATTCATATTTCTGCAGGTAGCTATCATGTAGTCAGATCTCATTAAAATACATCATTTCAGACTGCATTCCTGGTCAGACTTTAAAGCAGGTGGGGACACCAGAGGAAGATAGATGGGTTTGCAAAAACATTATTAATATATCACTGAAGATAGAAGGGCAATGAAGCTGGTGAGGGGTCCAAAGCACAAGTCTTGCGAGGAGCTGCTGAGGGAAGTGGGGTTATTTAGTCTGGAGAAGAGGAGGAGGCTCAGGGGAGACCTTCTCACTCTCCACAACTACCTGAAAGGAGGTGGCAGTGAGGTGGGGGTTGGTCTCTTCTCCCAAGCAACAAACCATAGGACAAGAGGAAATGGCTCCAAGTTGTGCCAAGGGAGGCTCAGATGAGATATTAGGGAGAATTTCTTCCCCCACAGGGTTATCAGGCATTGGCACAGGCTGCCCAGGGAGATGGTAGAGTCACCATCCCTGGAAAGGTTCAATAAATGTGTAGATGAGGTACCTGGGGATATGGTTTAGTGGTGACTTAGCAGTGTTAGCTTAACAGTTGGACTCAAAGATCTCAGATGTCTTTTCCAACCACAACCATCCTATGATTCTATAGTGACTCTATATTTAAGCAACATTTTGCTGTGGTGTTCTTCCAGAAGTAGCTCTATGGGCTTGGAAGAAGTTCCTGGTTTGTGGGTGAGGCAACATGATCCAAATCTGGGCCCATGCCTGTTCCTGGCAGAGGTGCCTGATGATGCCCAGGGCTGGCCGGGCTCCCTGGCTGGGCTGCTGGGATGGCCACGGCTGCCAGGCTGCCCTCACTGCTCCCTAACTCTGAGCAGTGCCTTCAGAAAGAGCCAGATGATTTTGTTTGGTGATAGAAGTGAGAAGGGTTCTGGTCCCAAAATACAAAAGCAAAGAAACCAGGTTTAGTGACAGTAATGGCTTCAAAACATGCTGCAATTTCATCTGCCACTCTGAAGGGAAAAATGGGAACGAAGGAATAGAAAGAGGAGGAAAACACAGCACTGTGTTACAGGGCAGCTTAGAGAATAAAATGAGGCTTGAATAGCCTGAAAACATACAGACTCACAGCTTCTCAAGCAGAAATTCTGAAAAGATGTCCTTGGAATCGATTTGTTTTGTTGTTTATTTTTAATTTTCTGGTCTCTTGATAACTTAAAAGATCCAATCCATCTCTCTTTTTTTTTTCTTCTCCTATCTGTGAAAATCTAGAAATTCACTTCTTTTTTTTGTGTGGTTGATGTTGTATCTGCAATAGTAAATTTCTTACCACACAATAAAAATGCCCATATCCTTTATGTTTGCACTGATGGAACCTATGCCAGCTGTGCCAAGCTTGTTAGATGCCCATAAAAGCCTTCAGCCAGTTTGACATGGAATGGCTGTAGCTGACTTTGAGGACTGGCAGTAACGAGGGGCAGAGAAATCAATGCTTCATTGCTCACTAAGAAGGAAAACAGAAGCACTGGGCTGGGTTTAGGCTACTGCTGCTGCTATGGATTTACTGCAGATTGTAATCCATTCATTCACAAGCAGGAATTCAGCACCCTGATGCAAAATGGCAGCAGAAGGTGGCATAAGCTACTTCTAGTGCTGAAGGACAATGGATTAAATGTTATATATGGATTTCATTCTGTGATAGGGTAGATAAACAAATTACAGGCAAAATAAATCTACACACACCTGTGGCGAGAGAATCTGACTGACTAGGTGTCTGGATGTTGTGTGTGTAAGAATCTCTAACCAAATACTGAATTCTAATTGACTTTCACAAGTCAATTCAGACTGGATTTCACAAAGGCAGTTGTCAATGCTCTACGGTTGAACAGCTTATTGAATTAGGAGAAAGTCACTCACTATTCTGAGCAGGCTGCATTCTGCAGGTACTGGTGAAACAGCTAAAAATCCCATCAAATATGACTTAGCAGGGAAAGGATTTATCAAAATTCCATTGTAAATAGGAGCACATTGTTCTGATTTTACTGCCATTGTTCTGTGAAATTAGGATGACTTTTATAAATAATGAACGAGTGAATTTTTGGGTTTTGACCATAAGAAATGATTTTTTCTTTACAAATGGCCTCACAGATTAAACACTGTTTATATATTTCAGAAAGCTGTGGGAGACCAGTGAAGAGTTCTGTTTAAATCACCCTAGGTGATGTATAAATCACCTCTAAATTGTTTAAACCACCTCCAGCTCGGAAGATAGGAAACTCTTTCTGTGAGAAGCAGCTAACTATGAATTTTCATACTTGGAATATCTTGATACTTTGAATAATACATGAACATTTCAATGTTTGCCTTCCTCTTAGGACCCAGATGACCTACTAGGGTTTGGGGATATTGGGGATGGGGGGTTTTGCTTTACACACTATCCGGGTCTAAACACCTTAGAGAATACCAGCTGTGATGGTCACTTCTTAATCTTTCTGTCTCCAGAGTTAAATTATTTAAACAAATAGTACAGGCTGGGGATAAAAGGGAAAACATATGTTTAAAGAAGCTATCAAAATGGCTCAGTGAAATGTAAATGGCCTGTGTTACAGTGAAAATCAAACTAGGTGCTACTGTGGTCCCTTTTTGCTCTGGAAGCACAAGTCTGTTGTTCCTCAGAAAAGCCATACTTCATTGGCAGTGATGAAGGAGATTCCACAAAGAAAAGAAGAGTTTATAAGGGCACAAACTAGCACCATTCATTCTGCAAGTCAGCTCAGCCTTCATTTTTCTCAGTTTCATACTGGATGCTCCTATTTTGGGGCACCTACTAAATGTGCAGATCCTGTTTAGTTTACACCAACGAATCCCTCAGGCTTGGGAACAGTGCAGAGAACAATACGCACCACAGAGCCCTTTATCCTTTTAGGATATACATCTTTAATATGTATTATTATGGCACACAATAAACCTAACTTTAGTGTAGTCATGCATACAGAGCACATGTCATCAGTCACTGAAAAGTAGGCCTGTGGGTGGGTGTTTTATTTATGACATGACTATGACAACTCTTTTAATGTAGTAGCTGAATGCAGTAAACGCTGTTCCACCGCTAATGATTGTATACGTTTGTTTAATGTAGTCAGAGGGAAAAAAAAGACACATTTTCACTCTTATTTGTTTATCAAAATAATCCCACACAGTCTCCTGAGTAATATGATGGATACTGAAAGCCACCAGGACTTTTCCAAGTGTTTTCTAATGTCTCACAGTGTCTTTAGCATAGCTGATTTTTTTTCCCCGTGCAAGAAATGTCACGCTTTCCCCTTGCTTTCAATTTGTTTTCATCAGGTACCAGCTTGCTGTCCAGCAAGCCAATCTCATTCCATATTGATTTGTGGTGAGACAAAAGGACAGAAAAAAGCAAAAACAAAAGGAAAAAAAGTAGCCCCCCCAAAAAAAACCAAACAAACCAGAAACAAACAACAAACAAACCAAGAGAAACCCTTGACATCTATTTCTTCCTTTATTTGGCAGCTTGCCTTGACTGAGAGATAAGTGTTGTGATATATATGCAAGCAATTCCTCAATATAACTGGTATTTCTAGCTCCTCTCACTATGATATTTGTTTAATAGATTTGGCTAGTTAACATTAAGTGAGAGCAGTTATGATTCAGCAGAAAATACTTGCCAGCAGACACCTGCAAACCCCATATGATCAATAGGTGGGGAAGAACAAACACACATGGCACGTTTGTTTGCCCCTCCTCCCTGAAGTCCCTCCTCCCTGATATCCCCCAGGCTCAACCGTTCAGACCATGCTTATATTGAGAGTGGTTGGAGCCTGTGCAGAGCCTGTTTACATGCTGTTAGCACAGCGCTCTCCCTCTGCTGAGGATGAGTGATTTTCAACACTGCTGATGTTGAAGCACTCTTCAAAATAAAGCTTCTGATCACGTGAGCCACTGCAGTGCTCAGATTGTCACAGCTCTCCAGGGCAGCTCTGTTATAACACGTCAGAAACACGTTTACCACGCTTGAGGGTTTGGAATCGCTGGAAGTATGTCATCTGATACCAGCTCACTGTAGGAGAAGAACTGAAATTATCAGATATCCTCGTTACAGTTGCAAGTAACTTATGCACAGAGAGCCTAATGTGGAGAGAAACTGAAGCAATGCTTTTGTGGATGGTTCAGTTTAGCAGAAAGACACATGGTGAGCAGTCAGCTGCTTTCTACTGATGCGTGTGCTTCTGTCTGTCTTCTCTCGAAACACCGTCCATCAAAACAGGTTTCCAGACAGAATTTCCTAAGGTGGTGATCTATAAATCAGATTTGCACAAGATCACTGGGACTCAGCTTTGAATCTGACCTCAAAGTATTTGTTGTCATATGGAAGCAAATTACAGTGCAGCACTAGAACAACAGAAACAGCACTATAAACGCTGGGGCCATTCTTGCCAGTGGGATGCTGCAGAACATCACAAAAAACTGACAGACCAGAATTAGCTAGAGCAAAAAAATACCAAAAGCTTAGATTATCTTCATTTATTCAAAGGGACCAAAATAGCCTCCTGACAGACTTAATGTATTCTGTCTCAATTGTCAAAAATCAGGGTGGGTTTGGCCATCTTTTTTCAGACAAGAGCACAGCTGCTATTACAAGCCCTGCCATTCTAAAAGCAGGAAAGGCACCAAGACACACTGTAGAAGTTAAAAGTTTCCATTCTGATTTCCATTTCCTTCCCTTCTGATTTTTTTTCATTACATGTACTTTCTGTTTATTTTTGCTCTTTGTAGAAAGAAACACAAGAAAGGTGAAGGATGGGAGCAGGAACATCAGCCTAGAATTGGAAATGCTTCACATTATCTATGTAATTTCATATTCATTATATGCAAACACTTTAGCAATCCATCAGCTCTGAAAGATCTGCAAACATTTAAGAGATGACAGCTTTAATTCCAGCACCATAAATTCCAAAATACAGTCCCAAATGCAGCTCATGTCTGTAAGATATCAAGAAAATAGGTGTTGCAGTTTGGGGGTTTCTTAAAACAAAAGTCACATTACATTATTCATAGACCTGCATAATGTTTATCTGGGGAGGAGAGGTTGGCTTTTATTTTTCCCCAGGGACTGAATAAAACCTCTGAGGATGGCACAGAACAATAGCAACAAATAATTTGAAGTAATTCAGGCTCTGGAGAGCACTCTTTCCTTTCTATGTCCTCTTCTCTCTGTTTCAGGTTTGGTACAGTGCCTGGCAGAGAATGTTACTGGTGACTGTTGCTATTGACTAGTTTCACAGTCCTGGAACATAAACATGCTAAGCCAGCTCCTCTTCCTATGTGGAGAAGCAGGTACCTTGAAACAGATGGATCTGCCAGGAAAAAGAAAGGAACCATGCTTCTACAGTTTTTCTGCTCTCATTATCTTCATTTGGAGGGAGAAAAGCCTGAACACCTCTGTATCTGAACAGTACCTCTGCACAAAGCCATAGCAACTGGGTGATGTTCTGACTCATGAAACTGGAATACAAAGAGTCTCTTTCAGATAAACTAGCCCTGTTTATCTGTACAAAGGAAATAAATTTTTTAGATCCACGTTACACCTTCTGGAATTCTCCAAGCACCATCTGTTTTTAAGCAAACAACTGCAATTCATAAAGCAATATACCTCCAGTGCTTTACAGAGAACAGTTCAGACCTTTATCCCCAAGTATGATGACAGAAAATTGCATACTTTTCTAAATCAATGCTTCCTGGAGATTCAGAATCAATGCAGATGTCCTTTTCTTTCTTTAGTATTGTATCTACTCCTAAATTGGATTAGATTAAATAGTATTAGATTGATAGATAATACAATGCCTGCCTTTTATCTCAATTTGACTAAATGACATTTACAATGCTCCTAAAGCAATGCTTTTTCAGTTGACTCTTCAGCTACAAAGCTTGGGATTCAACTCAATTTCTATTTCCTCTTTGTCCTGCTACTGTCTTTGATGAAATTTATTTCAGTGGACCCAAACAAGAACACAAGAAGTTCACCTCAACATGAAGAAAAACTTGTTTGCTGTGAGGGTGCAGAGCCCCCAGGCTGCCCAGAGAGGTTGTGGAGTCTCCTTCTCTGGAGAGATTCTGACCCTTCCTGGAGGTGGTCCTGGTCAGTGTGCTGTGGGTGACCCTGCTTTAGCAGGGGGATTGGACAAGATGATCCCCAGAGGTCCCTTCCATCCCCCCCATGCTGGGATTCTGTGTGAATAGCAGATCTGATCTAAAGCAGATTTTGTTTAAGCCATAGTAATTGTGATCTTTAGTCAAGGTAAAAATACTGCAAGGATAGATGTTCTAAGGATGTAACAGACTTTTGAACTCTGGTGTGATCTGGAAAAGGGTAAAGGTATGAAACTAAAAGACAGGCAGAGAAGTCTGAGAAGGAAAGCAGGAAACATTCCCTGATCACTGCAGAGCCTTTTAAGCAATAATTAGCAGGAATTCCACTAACATCACATCCAAAATGATTCATTCATTCCTAGCCACAGAGATTTAAACTGATACCAACAGCTGTTACAATAGTTCTCAACAGGTAGTTTTCAGTAGTATTTTAGTACTGGTGTATTTCTGATATCAGCCAACAAGCAGATTCATGTGAGACAGAGCCAGAAAGAGAATCTTTCCCCTGCTAAAGAGTTCAACACTTTTATATGTAAGTGCTTAAAGCTGAGAGGGAAAGGGGAGCTAAGTTTATTTGAGAAACCTGCTGTCTTTTTCCCAACAGGGTAGCATTCAAACATGGCAACAGACAGCATCAGCTTCTAGTCTGACTCTTTTGGGGGGTGGCATTTGCTCAAAACTTGAAGGACTAGAGAATCCTCACAGAAGAAAACCTAACCATATATGCAATATGGCAACCAGCAATTGAAAGGCTCCTAACATAAACAAATGTTCTGATGCACACACCTAGTACAGTTAAAATGCCTTGAGCAATTTAACAGTTAGATTTTGACATTTAGAAGCTACTTGACCTAATTTTGATCATTCATGGTGAACTGCTTGTTAAAAAACTACACAGACAGACACTCATTTCTGGCTTGAGCTCCCTACAGTTGGGAGCCTCTCTGACCTGCACTTTATATTTTCAAATAAGATATTATGCACAAACTAGGAGTGCTGTAAAAATATGATCTTAAATATGCTTTTCACAAGCATGAGGTTGACAAACAAAACAAGCATTCAGACTTCAAAGCAAGCAAGGACTCCAAAAATTAAGGAAAAATTCATGATTTCACCCAGCTTTCACCATCATATTTGTAGCTTACCACAGCAGTACTGGTCTACTGTGGCATAATGTGTATCACTCTGAAAGGATGACTTAACAGGCCTAAATCAGCAAAGCTTCTCCAATTTCAATGTATAAGCTTTAAGGAAGAATCTGGGAGAAATCAGTTAGAAACTAGCTCTCCAAAGATACTCTGGGGATAAAGCTATAAATAAGAAAAGGCCTGGACTGAACTATAATAGTCACCTGATGATCTGAAGATGGAAGCCTCACAAATTGTTGGGGTTTTTTTTGTTGTTTTAAGGCAGACATACTGACCAGGGTTCATTAAATGCTATGGAGTCCCAAAGAGAATGTTAGTCATGCATAAAAGCATTTCTGTAATGGTATAAACATTTGGGTGTTTCTTTAAAAAAAAAACCAATGTTTCTGTGGTTTAGAGTTCAATGAGCTTTTCCAGGGCAAAATTCAGAGGATACTATAGCATGATTAAAGATACCTGAATTCTCTTTGCTTACCTCCTGTGGAAACTCTTGGGATTCAGAGGAAATTAAATTTTAGGCAATGCTGGTAGAATTTTCCATCAGTGCATTCACCCATCTGGGTGAATTCTCTATCAGTGTCTTCAGTGGAGAGTGACTGTATCACCAACCCATTTTTGCAGGCAAAGTTAAATCATCATTTGGGGGTGGGGGTCTTGTTGAAAACATTTTTTGCATTCTATTGTTGAGTAGCTGTTTTATTCATTAGTGTTAACTTAGCCAAACAAAAGGCTTCTTGGATTTCAAGGGAAAATGTTAACATTTTGATTTATATTTTCTCTCCTTTTTGTTTTTTTTTCTCTTTTTTTTCTTAAATCATAGTTGAGTCCCTTATTTCTTGCTAGAGTAACTCAAATGCTGTGGAATAAGACAGTTAAATCAGAACTCCTTCTCCTTGCTGCTGTCACACGGTTCTGTTGATGCAGGAGTCTTGCTATTTCTACATGCTCTACAGTCCTCAGGCTCTTCTTTCTCCTTCTTGGTACACTACAAAGCTGCAGAAGCCCCAGGCTATAGACAGTGCACCTACTCATACACTGAGCTTCTTCCCTCAACAAAGTGTACATGCTTTACATGGAGCTTAATTATTTTTCTCTTTACCCAGTGTCTTCTAATTAAAGAGAAACTTCTTATATCACATTGATTGCTTTGGCCATCACTTCTTTTACATGACAACGTTTAATCTCTCCAGTACCTACCTGCAAACCATGCCAGGGTGTTTGGAGCAAGCACAGCATGGTCCTGATTCCAGTTCTAGGGTATCTTTTCATAAAGGGAAGAAGCAGTAGCAGTAAACAGCATTACAAGACTATCCACCTTTAAAGGAAACCTCTCGAAAGGGTTCTGAAAGCAAACTTGATTGAGGGTATTTGTGAAAGTGCCAAACAAATTAAAGGAGCTTAATAGAAAATTTTAAGCACTTTAAAAGGAGGAAAACACATTTTTCCCCTTGTAGAGTAATCTTGAAAAGCCTTTTAAATAAATAATGCTATGACATTTGATATAATTAGGTTCAAAACCTATCATGAAATGCCATCCATTTAAGGGTTTCGATTTAACAAACTATCAGGGCTTTGGATGAGGGGGAAAAAAAAAGAATCCTGATGAACAATTAAACAAATGTCATCTCTTTACTCCATTCACTTCTATTTATTTAGAGAAGAAAACATTAATAGAAATTCAGATACATTAGGACATTATGATAAGTCTAGTACATTAATAATGCAAAGAGCCTAAGAAGGTTAATTACTTCTCAAATATGCAGTTGTTGTATAATGTTCTTCCTTTGCAAAATACACCAACTCATGGAAGACAAAAGCTATTCTTTGTTGGCTTTTTTTTTTTTGTCTGCAGCTACTATTGAAATATCCAATAAGCATTTCGACCTGTTGGGCTGAAAATAATTAAGAGTCGACTATCACAGGCTGGAGTCCAGCATTCACAGATCAGGAATATAATATCAGTGAAAAAACTCTAGCCTTTCTGCAGCAGCAAAAGCAGACAATTATTCCTGTACAAAAGGGTCATGGGGCTGCTAAAATGTACCTTTCCCCAAAAGGCCAAAACATAAGCACTGTATTTGACTTTCAGATGATCGTGCTGTTTTTGAAGACAATTGCACCACAACTGCTTTCTTGGTTTGGCCTTCATGCATTCCCCAATTGTGTTAACACTGTATGAGATCCAACATAAGAAGCCAGCTGTGTGTGTCACATTCAGATATTTACCTGAGTTGACTTTTCTGGTTTAAACTGAAGCAGAATTGTTTGAGACCTGGGATTCCAGGATCTCTAGTATTTTGTTAATTACTCATAAGAAGAAAAAAGGTTCCAAGTGCCCTGCCACAGGGCAAAAGTTGAGTTCTGTTGTGGTGAGATCAGCATTTCAGCAACTGTCACACAGACAAGAGGCACAAAACCTCAAATGGCAGCTTTTACTTATAACCCTGTGTATGACTAAACCTTCCCTGTGGAAGTGGTCTGCAGGCCTCAGTGCATGGGTATATGATTTCCATGTGTGCTGTGACAACAAAAACATACCCAGACTCCTCTATCTAGGTAAGAACAGCCTTGGATAAAGTGTTAGAAGACATGGGCCATGAAAGTGGAAAGTCTCTGTCTGTATTTCCAGAAGCCCAAGATCTACTGGCTGGCTCTGAGCCAAAAGGTCAGCCTCTCATGCTTCCAATATTTTCTTTACAGTCCTCTGACTGCACAAACTCTACACTTAGGGAATGCCAGTAGAGATTCTTGTTGCTTTTTTACTCTAAACTGTGCTTTATCTATCATCACCCCCAAAGTCCAACAGACACACATCCCCTTGAAGCAGCTCTTCTGACAGAAGTGGATATCTCTGTGCATAGTCATATTCCCCTACACGAATCACCATTCTTGACATATAATAATTAACCTTTTCACATATCCTCATCATGAACTTCAGGCAGCCTTGAACAGGCTAACTTGACAGTGCAAGAAACATGTAACCTGGCACTAGCTTTAAGCTTGTCACCAACCTCCTCCAGAACCATCTGCACATGCAGTTTCAGGTTCTGAAATCCAATTAATCCAAACCAAATCCTGATAGAATACAATGATAGAAGTGTCTAGGCCCTGCTAATAAGATACAGCACACTGAAGGCACACAGAGCTACCTGCAGATAAACGTGCTCCAAACACTTCCACTAGCCAGGTACTAGAAATCCCTCAGGTAATAAAACTTAAGTCTTAGTTCT
This sequence comes from Galbula dea, assembly GCA_013399015.1. Taxonomy (NCBI): domain Eukaryota; kingdom Metazoa; phylum Chordata; class Aves; order Piciformes; family Galbulidae; genus Galbula; species Galbula dea. Next base: position 510,316 of record VWZX01005505.1, read on the forward strand.
GCATGTCACCTCTGTCAAGGCTGGTGGCACTCCAGGAGCCTTGAGCTCCTTGCTGGCACACAACATCTGTTCCTAGAGACTGCAGGCATTGGCTCCCCATAAGCCATCTGCACCTGCACCTTGACCACCGAGGCACACGTGGAAGGGAGAGCAACCACTCCAGCCACCAACCCACTGAGCACAATGAAACTCCAAGTCTGCATAAGTGAAATTATTCATAAGGCACTTGATTAAAGTACAATATTCTAGATTAATTTCTATTTTTAATGTCTGCTTTTCTACTTTTGATAGACTGATACAACAGAAGAAACACAATTTGTAACTGATTCACATCCCTTCATTACAACTTCAATTATCTTATTAAGAAGCATATGCAGTTTTAACTATAATTTAAAGAATTTACCCAAAAATGCACTCTCTTAATAAAGATTGTATTCTTTCTCCAGTACAGACATTGTGAGGAAATTACCCTGACTGGACACTTACCTTAGAACAACATAAAAGTATTAACTGGGTAATTTAATTCAAACTCTCGCAGTGACTTAAGGCATTTCAGAGTTATCACAGAAATTCAAGAAGCAATAAATAATGTGTTATATCATTAAGGGCTAAATTTTAATACATTTTACTTTAGGAGGAAAGGTGCTAAATAAATGTGGGGGATATATTATTATTACTGGAATATTTATAGGCTAATATGTCCAAAACTCAAGGTTTATGATATAGCAAACTAATAAATATTTTTAAACATTTATAGTGCCATAAAAAAATTAATCTACCTGCAGAGTTAGCTGCCATCCATGTGAGTGGGAATGGCAAAACAAGTCTTTGAACATGTGGCTCTGCAGTGCAATGATGATTTCACTCCTGGCTTTCAAATTCTTTCTTCCAGCAAATGTCTTGGAAATGAAACAGGTTGGAATTTGCCTTTAAATCTGGGAATGAAGAGAAAGATATAATTATTGGACTAATAATTATAAGCAATGAGGCATTCCTCCAAGTTCATTCTGAAATCCTCCCAATGGTGTGATTCACAGTATCAAAACAGAATAAAGCAATTTTATGGCACTAACCTATATTTTTGCTATATGTAATCATAGTATTCATGTTAACCAACAAACATACTCTGATTATGTAGTACAGAACACAGTACAGTTCATGAAATCTGTATTAAAAGCACAAAAGTAATAATGGTGCTACTATGGACATCTTACACTTTTTATATACACACATGCTTTATGATTCTATGCTATACACATACACACACACACTTCTAAGATTTCTTTAACTTTAAAGTCTCTGTGCCAGTCTCCACCCAAGAAGCTGCATGAAAGTAATCACAGAGTAGTGATCAAAGGAAAGGCTACAAAACATCTCCCCTCAAATGCTTCCTGTGTCAACAGCAGAGCCTGGGAAATCAGAAGAAGTAAAAAAAAGGGCTGAAGAAAAGCTTCTGAGGCACAACTTGCTCAATTCCTCAAAGGCATGCCAAGGAGCCAAGCACCACAGCCATGCTGGGTGAATGAGGTCCTCCCCAGCAGGAATGGAGCCCTGCAGGATGGAGACAGGGCAAGTAGGTGTCCTGGTATCCCCTGCACATCTGTACTAAGGGGCTGGTCTGGGGTCAAGCAGGGAAGCCAAGCTGGCAGGTCAGCATCAGGGGAAGGAAGGTACAAAGATACTCCAAAGCACAACAATAATGTGAACAGCAGCAAGCAGCCAGGATCAGGTGCAGCTCTATTGTGGATCTCTTAACCTCTTGCTTAAAATCCACTTTAGCATGAAAGCATCCAGAAATTGTGAAATGAGTGTAAGGATAAAGGTTCCAGCATGGATCCCCATTACTACAGATTGAGAGAAGTCTCTTTTAAATATAAGACTCCCAGATAAAGAACCTCAGAATAGAAGAATCCTGCCTGGACCCATATTCTGTAGTAAACCAGTTTCTATTACTCTCTTCCCTTTTCTCCTATTCAGTGCTTGCAATTTTGGAAGGAGCCCACAAAGGCAGGAATAAAGGTGATTCAGTCAGTTCTTGCATTTTCTGGCAAGATTCCTCCTGACAGGTGATAGAAGAGAGATACCTCTAACAAAGTAATTGGCTGTAAAAAATAGTAAACAAGAGTAATAGGCCATCAATGTTCACAAGGAAGAAAGGTTGCCAGAGGGCTACAAAAACATCAGATGCAGATATTATCTCACAGTACAAGGTCTAACAGCATCTCCAAGATCAGATCTACCTCAAAGGAAACAGTTCAGTTGCCAGGTTAAAGCCATAGACATTTTTTTGTTTGTTTAACAAATATCTGAATTCTATCATTCCCTGTGAAGGGCTAAAGCACATGAGACAAGAGGATAGGCTCCTCAAACCATGGCAAATATCACCAGTTCACTACCAGCTCTCTCGGTGGATATGGTAACCACTAAGCTTCTGCTTCACAGTCAGCTATTTCAAACACAAATCTGCTGTGGCTGCAGCTCACCATGACCACTGATGAAATGGAATCATCACAGAGTTAAAAGACAAAGTAATAAAGGGAAACTTCATTGACTTTGCATCTCCAAAGAATTCCTCTCAAGAATGTACAGATGTTCATTGATCAGCTCTCTTTTTCAAGATGGAATTTTTCATCTATTATTACCACCAAAAAAAATGAAGCTGGTATTCATATTTCATTATGTATTATCTCTTTCTCTTTTGAAATTCATTCTGAATATAAATATTTATAGTATTAGCTAGATAGCTGGAAAATATTTTGCAGGCTACTTATGTAAAAGAAGTTATAGAGGACTCTGTGTTTTCAGGGTGAGCAGCAGAAAGAGTTCACCCTTTACTGTAAGCACAGCTTTTTGCATTTAGCTCCTTAGATTCTTGTCTTCTCAACATGTTTTTTTGTCCCAGTCTTGCAAAAGCATTGAGGTTGTCACTCACCTATTTGTTTGTAGTCTGACATTGCTCTCTCTGCCCATGCAGAACCCTTTGTATGTTCAGGGGCTTAGTTTGCTTTGCTATTTTCATTCCTGACTCCTGTCAATCTCCAGGATGATGTACTGGGACAGGTATCACCTTCTAGTAATGTCTTCCACATTAGTTGAGGGAACAAGTCACAGAATGAAATGATGTGCTATTTTCCAAAGGAAGATCCCTGCCAGAATTATGATTTACTCTTAAGTTTGTAGTCACTGCTCTTGCTTCAACCTGTAATACATTTTCTATGATTTCCTAAGCCATGAGCAGAAACAAGCTACTTGAACAAGAGGGGAGCTAGCTTTGGAAAAGGTTGTAGTAGGAATCAGTGTCACACTGCTACTTGCAGTTGCTAATCAAATGCAGGATGGAGAAATCTCCCATCCAAGCTAACTGTTGTCCTTTTATAGGTGGTAGCATTCTTGCAAATTTGTGTTCTTACTGGAATTCTTACTATGTATTAGTTAAGCATCCAAGCAATGGTGGTGGAGTCATATATGAGGGTATTTTCCTAACACAGTCTCACAGCCTGAGAAACATCTGAGGTGGTCTTTTGATGAGCAGTAATCTCATCAACTTTCACAACACTTTTCACCACACAGGTCTGAAGACAGAAGTGAATGAATAAGCTCTCCACTCAGAGGTGCAACCTTACCTCACAAAAGATGAAAGCTAGCTCCTCAACATTAATTACAAATGCTGCACTAGCTCAAGTTTGGGTTTAAGTTGTGGGGAGGGTTAATACATGTATAACCATTAACATCTACTCAGGGTTGGAAATTCTCCATGTGCTTTCTCAGTACCTTGGAAAACAGGGTTCTGATTCCCTTTGGCACTTCAGAAAAACATGCACCATTAATATCAGTACTGAGCATTAACAACAACAAAAAATATCCCTGAGCATTGCTGTACCAGTTGTTATTATAACCACCTTCAAGGACCAATTCCAAATTAAACATTCCAACAAATTCTTCTACAATAATTTTGTTGGTTTGTTGGTTGTTTTTTTGTTTTACAAATGCATTTAAATTTATTTTCTGGATTCATATACATCTTCTGCTTGCCTATGTGCATATCTAAATTCGACTTTCTATGGCACAAATGAAGTGAAAAATATGGTTTCAAAACCTTGGGTCACTTTGCTTTCATTAGGAATTGGTTTTGTACTTGCCTAACTTAGTGCAACACCAGTCAAACATCAAGGGTGTCTCAGCTCTTCCCTCCTCTTTCCCTGCCTTGTCCATCTGGCAAAAATCTACTATTGTTTTCAAAAGGAATTATTTTCCAACAGTTCAGCAAGCTGAACCCAGCTGCTGTTGTTGCATTTCTGCTAATCCTTCTGAAGGTAAATGGCAGGAGTAGAACCAAGCAGAACAGAACTAGATCACTGAGGGGTGTCCCAGGGTGCCACAGATGAAATGGAACATTGAGGCTATACCTCATGTAAATTCTAAACACCAGACATAAACAGCATGATTTTGGGTTACTGAGAGGAGATGTATGGCCTCTCTTTCTGTGACCACAGCTTCTTTAGGACTTTGAAGTCACTGTTAAACAGCTAAGGAATGATCTTTCTGGGTTTCAGAATTGTGGTTCTTTTAACAGTAAAAACAAGGCAGTAACACTGCAGACTATTTTGGGGGTATAGCTAAAAGTCATTTTTAATAGGTGTAAATTCTACACATACTTTTTTGTGGGGTTTAAATATTAAATGAAAGGAAGATGGTCATTATTAATATGACATGTTGGAAAGAAAATGAGTTCATAAATATATTTGCATTACTTAGTTATAGCATTCTCTTTCTATTCCCCATGGAATTTGTATTAATATTCAGCATCATTTTTAAGCCACAGAATGTATGCAGCAGAGATAAAGGCTGCACTAGACTAAGCTGCTGCCCAGCTATACTGTACATCATTCTGATGTATCCTAACCATTTATATGCTACTCTTTACCAGTTACTGTAAGCAGGGGCAGTTAGTTTGGCCTTCCTGGAACTGGACAAGAGACCCATCTTTGGTGTTATAGATTAACCTCCCTCACAATCCCATCATAAATATGCTGCAGATTTTTACTACATGATTTATTATGTTTCCAGTCACTGGATCTAATAGTTGTTATTGAATTTCTCAAGTTTTATCTTAAATTTATATACACTTAGATAGCAGGAGAGGAGAAATAAAACTTAAAGAGTGAATCTTCTATAAAAAAGTAAAAGCTTTTGGGGTTTTGTTTTCTCATAACTGAAAAAATGAACTGAAGCAAAGAACATAGCTCACAAAGTTAGACCTTTTTATTACCTATGAATTTTTGATACAGAAATCTAGGTTTAAAAAAAAAATTGGGAGCTATCATTGTATTTTCTAAGCAAAAATCAAACTGTTGCATGGGGTGGTTTATTCTTTTCTGGTCTAGGCCACAGGAAGCTCAAGAACTATCTGGTGGATCAGCTATTGCCTTCAGTGTCCACTCTTCATTGCCTGAGGTTGGTCACCAAGGTCATATGATGCCATTTATCTATCTCTCAGGAGAGCAGCTCTAGTTTCAGAGTTGATGTGCATTTCTGGAATGAAAACTCATTTGAAAACTATTTTTTTCATCAATGCTAGGCATTTGGATCCTGTTCTAAACACATTTATTTATGATGGAAACTCTCCCCTGATCTCAGTGAGATTGTAGCAAATCAAAGCTGGCTACCTTTGAAAAGCATGAAAGCTCAGAGAAGGCAAAGGGAGGAAGTCACACATCTTTTCAAAGTGATTTGAGAAACTAAAATCTCAATTAGGCAGTTGTAGCCATCCATTCCCAATACCCAGCTCACCAACTCGTGTCAGTTTGTCAGCTGCAGCATACAGAACCTATGCCTGTGTTTTAATCAACACAACCCACTCCTCCTTTCCTCCAATACAAGGTATATTCATCCTCTTTACACACCCATTTGGCAAGAGCAGAATGCAGCTTTGGGGGAGTAGAAATTACAGAGGAGCTTTAAGGTCTGTATTCTAAAAGGAGTATGTGCTTATGGTCTTCTACCCATCGAGCCTGCCTTTGAACTGAGCCTGCAAGCAGCACTACTGGAAGCGAGGGCCAGTTAGTAAGTCTATTGTAAAATGTGCTTTTGAGAGTTTACATGTAAGAATTCACTGTGGGATGAAATCTGGCATCAAAGGCCCTGGAATAAAGCCCTCTTCAAATGACACTGGTGCAGCAGAAAATCATTTCCGATCTCATTCAATATTTCAATGGGGAGCTGCAGAAAGTACAGAAATCTGCTAAAAATCTGGCTTTTATAGGATTGTCTGAGAGAAAAGTTTCAGTGCCAAGCAAAAACAGAATTATCCTCCATTTAGGAGGAAGTAAATAGATCATTTCTCTCTGACCTCCAAAGAGGAAGAACTATTCTATCCACACCTTGGTGAAATGTAATAAAAAGAATGATGCTCTCGGGATCCTTTCTACCAATGCAAAGCCACTGAGCACACTAACAGCATAGATGATCAAGGGAGTTGCATGAAAAATGGGGGATTTAAAGGACTGCTGGGAATGGGACTCTGGCCAGTAAGAAAGAAAGCTTACAGACTAGCTAGGGGCAGTGAGTATAATTTAATAGATTTCTGGCAGAATACAAATAAGAAAATACTCATCTGCAATTACAGAAGATGTCATCTCCTTTGAACTACTGTTTGCAGAATCTATTTGTAAATACTGCTGCATTTTCTCCTCGATTCCACCCCTAGCCCAGCACAAAGCCTTTGCTCCTGCATGGCATTAATAACACATATACTGAAAAGTTCAGCAGAGATTAATACACTTTGAAGCAGGGTAATATTTCATCTTTCCACTACACTACCCATTATTTGCAAGTTCATTCAGCAAGATAGGGATAAAATAAGTATTTGCAATTTTGAGATCAATGGGGCTTTTTCACAGCCCCATGCAAGAGCATAATGGTTTTGCTCCAGGAAAATCCTGGTGGCTGTAGCTGGCTTCCATGCTCTCCCTGCCCGTGGAAAATTGATCTATATTGAGTTGTTACCTGGTACAGTTCATTTGGCTTAGCTCCACCCGTGTAACACAGGCCCTACTTCACCTACACTGGGTTAGAAGGTTGAAATGAGTTTTCCTGGGGACAGCAGTCATCTTTGTACTGCTTTTTAGATCTGGCTTTTCACCAGGTGTTGTCAGAGAGACAACTGATGAAACACAAGGAATGTTCACCTGAGTGCCACCTCTCCGTCCCACCACAGGGGTTAAGAGCACTGCCTGGTCACCTGCTGAGCAGACCCAAGAAAAGGTCCTCCTGGGCACAACAGAGCACACTCTGCAATAGCACAGCCCACATTTAGCATCGGTAGCAGGGTTTGCTCCTGCCTCCAACCCTTCTCTGAGTATTTTGCTCTGAAAACACACTCCCGGTTCTTCCGGTTTGAGTGATCCCAGGGAGGAGGGAGTGGTGTCTGCCTGATCAGGGCCAATTGTCCTGGCAACATTTCTTTAACTGGAAAAGATTCTACCGATTTCTCTTACAAGAGCTTTGCTAGACTCACAAAACTGTTACACTAACATGAGGTAAATTAGTGCTTTCATGTCCTGTTTGTTTAATGTGAGACTGTGTGTTCCTTAGCCCATGCTAATTCATCCTGTGGTAGTTGCTTCACTGTGTGAGCTATGCTTTAGCAAGCTGTTATTCAGCATCAAAGTTTTCTCATGATTACAGCAAAAAGATATAAGATGTAAACTCCAGTGTAAAGCATCCATATATTCAATTAATATCTCAAATTAGGAATACCTTCAAACATTGGTGTGGTACCAAAATGCTTAATATGTGGAGGCCGGTTGCCATGGAGATGGCAAAGCTTCCAGAATGATTTCATAGTAATGGCAGCAACTTCAGAACCTAAATGCTTCCAATTAGGCTATAAAGCTGCATAAACAGGGAAAAAAATGGCAACTGCTATTCTTGATACAAGTTAGCTGTCCAATATATTCCTGAGCAGGTATCTCAAGAAGAAAACAAGTATTAGCAATTGCTGTGCATGTACCTATAGTATATTGTGATTACAGAGGCCTCAGCTTTTGCAGAGTAGTATAGTCTATATCACTTTGAATTGAATTGAAGATGTTCAATAACTGTAATATCTGCTTTTTGCAATTTTCTCTGCTCTACATAAGCACTTTTCTCTTCTGCATTAAGAATGAAAAGAGCTGTCAACAAACTGCTTACCTGCAGTCTGAGTAAAAAGCTTACTTAGTAGCTCATGAGGCTTAAGGCATCACTTTTGACCCTGGCAGTAGATGTGATATCCTACCTAAACTGTGCTCCAGTCTGAAGAAAAATTAACTTGGTTCTTTTGGAGGAAGAAATTAATGTGTTCTGTAAGGCTGTTGTCTTCCCTGGATCAGAATGAACATGTTGATTGCAATCAGTGATGATTTGAGGGCATTTTTCAGAGGCTAAGATGGTGGTTTTCTGTGCTCTGACTGGCTGAAGCTTGTCTCATGTCCGTTCATCCATCTTCTGTATTTTGTAAACCAAGTGACACATAAGCAACTTTTAATGCAAATTAAGACTAAGTCCACTGAATTTGCTAGACCTATATAATATTAACTCTGAAATGAGTGGGGAACTGACCCCCCTGTATCCTTCTAATTTTATCACCCGTGATTTTCTTCTCTGCCACCAGAAAAAGGCAGAATATAAATTACAAAGAGAACGAGGAGGAACAGAAAATGAAATGATCTCAGTCTAGCACCCACAGTTTGATTTAGTATTATGAACAGCAAACTGAGATTCAGTGGCACTTTATGGCAGCGAGTCTCATTGGGGGCACTTCAGACTACCACAGTACCCCAGTGACTACAGGAACCAAAAAGCTGATTGCTGATGCACTTTAAAGGGACAAAGACTTGCAGCAATTCCTTTTTAGGTGTGAGTGCATTATTATTGTATGCAAATAGTAGTGAAAAAAAATAATAGGTGAGCCAGTTCCTGCCTTCCTATAGTAAAAGAATGACAAAATAACTACTTCCATTAACATGAGGTGATAGAAGTGTAGAATGAAGAAGTCTCAATGTCTTCATTGTCTGAAAGGAGGTTTAACCTTAAGGGGTTTTGAAAAATATTGGCCTAACAGTACCAGAGGTTTCAATTCAGTTCAATTTGGGGGGGGGACAACATCTATTATCTTACATCTATCCTGGGATTGCAAAGAAATGCTATCTTTTGTAGAGCCTACCTATGTTTCTCTAGAGCAAAAGCAAAGGCAACCCCCAGATTCATGGAAGACTTATCGCAGACATCTTTTGTGCATCAGTTGGTGCTGAAATCCGAGATACATTTGTTTTGGGAGAGCAACATTACAGGAAGCAGGTTGAGAAATAAAAGAGTAAAGCATCTTATTACAGCAGAGAAAGTCAAATCAGAAGGAAACATTTCCAACATCAGTTAATGCCAGCGTTAACTGAAATAACCTGTGCATTTTAGCAGTCGCATATGTGTAGTCCGTGGGGATTTTTCCAGCTACATGTGTTTGGGGTTTTTTTTTCCCCTGCATCTGTCAGATAAATCAGAGAGCCAAATGAAAATCTAGTACTCAGGAACATTATGTATTATAATATTATGTCACCCCCCCTGGGAGGGTTGCAGGTTCATAATGAAATGAATAAATTACAAGGAAGCAGTCTGAGCTCCTGAAAGTTCCACCTGTCCTTTAGGACAAGCATGTCAGGATAAATTCCATTTAATTACACTGAGCATAGGTTAAAAAAAAAAAAAACAAATAAAAACCAAAATAAAAGAATTATCTTCCTGTCTGAGGCTCCATGTGTTTAAAAGCCAACTGACCTCATTTGCTGCTGCATTGCTTCATTGCATTATAACTCTGCAGAAGTGACACTGACATGGATTTCAAGCAGCAGAAAAGCAGAGTAACAGAGTTTAACTAGGCCTACAGCTCAGTATTTGAAACCAGAGCACATGCACAACACTAGCTAAATGCTGATTGCTATATTAATGTAAATCCAAAAAATTCCTAAGGTGTTTTTTTCCTCTGGCCTGTATAGCCTTCTCCTACAGAAAGAAAAGCACTCAGAAGTTCCCCATCACCAGTATTTTGAAATTTTAAAACAATTAACACAGCAATCTACACAACAACCCAGTTGTTTCCACATGTTGAAATTCTCACAAAGCAGATAGAACCTGTAATTTCTTTCTTGTTGTCTTGCAGCAGTAATTCAAAGCAAATGTAGAGAAAAGTTATGGTAGACCTGGTTTTGATTTAACCTGAGACTCACGATGGAGTTACTTCATTGATTTAATTGGATTTCTTGCCAATTAACACCTCCATTCAGGATAAAAATGTTAGCATTTCCACATGTGGACTTTGTTCAGAGGTTTATGGCAAGGATGTTAGAAGTTACTCCATGAATCCCTTTGAAATAGTGCTAGAGCTGCCAGTAACCTATCAAAGGAGCAAAACCAGACACAAGGCACATTCTGTGATGCAAACTCCTCATACTGTTACAAAATCCTAAACCACCACCAGCCAGATGTCCTATTCTAAACTAGAAAATGACATCCTGGCATTTGGAGCCCCACTGCTGAATATCTCTCTGTCACTAATAAGCTTTTTAGCAAGCATTATAAAGAAAATCAGCTCACAACAGACTAACATAAGTAGGAACCTGCCATGCACAGGACCCTCTGGGATTTAAGGAAAGGATCTTCCTTCTGCTTATATTTATTTGGTTTTACTCATTTGCCCCTGAAATTGGGAGTGAGATCCCAACTGACTTCACTGGAAGCTGGTGAAAGTCTTCAGACTGTTCTGTATTTGTGTCCTGCCAAAAAGAGGACTTTGGGAAAAGTGAATCTTTGCCATGGGAAAAAAGACTAAACCACTGCTTACAGGAACCAAAGTGTTTCCACCGAAGAAAGGAACTGGAAGGATAAAAGGAAAAATTCAGGGTGCTGCACCTCTATGATTTCAGCTTGCCCAGCTTGATTGCAGAGCCATCTTCTGGTTGCAAATAACAATTTCATACTTGCTGCAAGTAACTGTGTGTGTCTGTCTGTGGATGTATTTTTCTTTAGCTCTGCATTTGGAAGAGTTTCCATTCCCTGCTTTTAGCTACTTTAGAAAAATGACACAGAAAAGAAACCATGGATTCTGCTTTGTTCTGAAACCTAATAGTCCAGTGATACATTTGGATTTATACAAAGCTACCTCATGCTCTTAGGACAATTAATGACACTATAAGAAAATAAGACTGCAAACATGGACCCTCAGAAGTGATGAAACCTGAATGACAAATCAACAGAAACAGGGTGGGAGAACTTCTGGATAGATCCCATAAACAGTCTCTTTCCACAACCTATTTTCCTTGCTGTTTTGACTTGTAAGAAGATTACTTTCTGAAACACAGAACCATCTTACTAATTTTCTTTTTCTTGATTTCTGATCATTTTTCCTGGTTTGGGTTGATTGCTGTAAGTTTTAGCTACTGCAGCATTAAGTTGTGAACTGATGACAGTGTTAGAGGTGTCTGCCAAATGATTATAGCCCAGACAGAAAACTAATGATACAGCGTCTCAAGCAGAGCAGGAGAGTTCCAGTGTCACTCTAGGTTCACAGTAAGTTTTTCTTGTAGTTATGTGATTAGAGATGGTTGATCTGATGCCAATACAGGTCTCACCTCATGTATTTCAGAAAGGGCAACGATTCTAGAGGCACACAGAAGCACTTTCTCAATGGGATCATCACAAGAGATGGGAGGGAAATAGTAGGGAAAAAATGTTGTATAAAAATACCCCCAAACATTTTGTTTTCCCTTCCCCTTCTACATTTTTGGAGCTGAGATAGCAAGAGCTTCAGAACATCAGAGCTTCAGAACATCAGAGACCCAGTGGCTGTGGCTCACTGTGACTCAGAGGAAGGAATGAGCCCCTCACACTCTGACAGTTTATCTGTGCCTTCCACATTCCAGGTAACTGCTCTAATCACAGAGCACCTCAGTTATCTTGGAGCTATTCCAGGCTCTATAAGCAATTTCATTCCCATTAGAGAAATGATGTGAACCTCAATCTGCCACCTACATGCCAGGTAAGCCTTCTAACCACAGGGCCCCCAAATCCTTTTGCTGCTGTTCAGAATGCAGAATTATTTATAGAAACTTAAACAGCTCCAACAGAAGGAAGTGCAAGAACAAGACTGACTCTTTAGCCTCTAGACAGCAGATTAGAGGTTTTCCTATATAGACATGCCAAGTAATACACAAACCACTTGGCATGTTAGTCTCTTTCTCCCAAACAGAAATTGAAATTGGAAGAGCAGTTAAAGGCCTTCATTATTAAAATCAGCATTCTCTCACCAAGTTCTTGTTGTTGGTATGCTGACAAGAAAACATTTACTCCTGACATTGCATGCAATCATAGAATTATTAAGGTTAGAAAAGATCTCTAAGATCATCAAGTTGCATTTGTTACTCCCTGTAGCTGAGGCCAGCTGATAGGACACATGATGGGGCAAATGGATGTAGGCAGAGTTCTGCATCCTGCTCTCAGTGCAGAATCCTTCAGGTTCCTCACCTGATCCTGAGGCAGTTCATAGCATAAAGTCAAAAGCTGCTTCCTTAGCAACTCTGCAGCCATCAGGGAATTAAAGTTATTAAAGTCTGAATTTTATGAAAGACTTAAATCTTAAATTCAATAGTACCTAAGGCAGGTACTATTGAAATCCATGGTGGAACTCTCTCCAGTTTAGCAAGGATGGATTCTAACAGCCATAAAACAAACATTGGTTGCATTTGACACGTTCCAGTTCTTAGCCTTATACACACACGTGCACATATGCTTGTAAGGAAGCAAATACATTCAAACAAAACTCCAAAATACTTTTGGCATCTGATAAAGAACAGATCACTTCATAATTGGTGTTATTTCTAAGTTTCTATCCTGTTTGTCTGCTTAACTCTTGCTGTGAGACAAGCTCACTGTGCTTTGCTTTTCTGTTCACAGGAGCCCAGCTGAACTATTTAGTTCACATTACACTGATTGCTGCTGACTAGAGGACTTTTGAAGTATCACTTTCAATCTGTTTGATATTTTGAAAACAAAAGCCCTATACTTGTTACCTTCATAGGAGAGATTTACAAATAATTTCCTGAGAATAATTAAAATAAGTCTAATTATTTATAACATTAAAAAGCTCCTAAAAAACCAAACAAAAGAGAACAACAACAACAAAAAAACACACCACCAGAACAAACAAAGCAAAAACAAACCAACAACATCAACAACAAAATCAAGATCTGCTGGGACTTTTAGATCAGCTCCTAACAGGAACTGTTTGTTCTCTGAATGTGTCCTTCACACTGCTTGCTCTCAGAGTGTGTTTTAAAGGCATATTCTTTATGAGCAAAAATAGAATTTTACTAGTAGCTTTTGTATAAAGCCTCCTAACTTTTTACTTATACTTCTGCTAAGGAGGGAAGTTCACAAACTGTGTCAAAAGTTAGAAGAACAAAGCATTTCTGAAACCAGGCACTAGTTCTTTAACTGACTAAAGCTCAGGATCACTAAGTTCAGCTCATCTACAATCACCACAACTAGATAAGGGTATGGCTAAGTGCTGGCAGAAATAAGCACCCTTTTATATCAAACCAAATAGAACTGGCTGAAAGATGAGACTGAGCCTACCATGCTCAACAGCAATTCATCAGAAATGGGCAGCAAGGAGCCAGCAGGAGGGTTGGACTCCAGAGGTCCCTTCCCACCCCCAGCAGTCTGGGATTGTGTGGCCACATCCACACAACTACATGTCCATGTCTATGCCTAAGTCTTCTTTCTGTAGGAAAACCCCTACATGAGCATGCAGTGTTTATAGATGTAGAATAAAGTCCCTGCTTTGGACTAGAGCAAGGGTTTTTTCCAAGACCTAATAGCACAAAAATCATAGAGGAGTTCAGTTGAAATGAGTGGGTAAATTCTAAAGTGGTGGATGGAAGTTGTCATTCTTTTCCTGCTATAGACACTGGATACTACCTTAGTAAAAACCACTTCAAAGTAACATTTGGGATGTTAGGAGTGCTCCTCTAGAACTACTTTTAACAGGATTGTTAACAGTAGTGGTTTAGTTTCTTATCTTTTTCCAGTTAGTTTTCCTAACAGTTCAAGTGGAAAATAATACAGAAAGGAGGAAAACAAAGACAAAAATAAAAAAGAGAAGCTCAAATGCTAATAGTAGACATGTGCAAAAACACTCTAGACTTGCAAGTGAAGATAATAAAGAAAATAAAATCAAAAGCACCTTTACAACTACAAAATGGCTTTGTTTAGCTCTTCTCCTATAGAGAAGCAATATTTTCACACATTTCTATGTAAGGAGTGTCTTTATTTACAAGGAGATTATTTGTTGCAAATTAAAAGAATAAATATTTATAATATTTCATGTTATGCTACCATGATTATTAATTTCAGTTTATTTTTCTTTTTGTCATTGGAAGTTGCTCCTCTCTCATTTCTACATGGAGAATAGAAAAAGTGGAACCAGAAAGGAACCAAGTATGAGGCAGATGAGTGAATTAGGCAGAATAATTTGTCAAGACACAGATTTAGAAAACACCACATCTTCCAGGGAATTATACCCAAATTACAGTAAGTTCTAGTGGCAAAGGAGCATATATTTCATGACTTTTCCTCTGATGTGATTTGTGATGTGATTTGTAAAGAAAATAAATTATCAGTCTCTTGAAAGAAAAACAGCTCTGATTAGGAGCATGGTTTTGATTGCTAGGTGCCTTATTCATTTAAGCAATTGTCTTTTAAATCATTTTTACAGGAAGGAAAACTTGGGGAACTGCAGTTACAGAAGAAAGATCTGCTAGGAGGAGGGGTAAGGAGAGCACTGCAACATCTCTTGTATGTAGGAAAAAGGACCCATGGAGAGGACTTGCATTTGGAGCTATTTAATATGGACTTGTAAGCACAAGTTGCTATGGGCAATGTGCCATGCAAAGGCTTATTTTATGCAGTGCTAAAAAACTAGAAACTGGATATTTCCTCCATGGATATGTCCAAATAGTTGATCAGTTTTAGAAAGGTGTAACTTACTTGTTTTGAGATACACTAACATGAATCTCCTGAAAGGTTTCTTTTCTCCCCCTATCAACCTACTAATGTGTGACTCGTGCACTGAGATCAGCAAGGAGCAAAGAAGCTGCTCTTTGGAAAAGAAGGGACTGTAAAATGCTGTGACAGTGACAGCTAAGGCAAAAATCACTACACTGCTCTATCCCAACAGTTACCCACAAAGATGGAAATGAAATACTATAGCTAACTATCTATGCTGGTTCTTGTTCAGGAAATCAATGTTAATTCAAATCAAAATCAAAAGCTCTTAAAGTTATCCTCATTTGGGAAAACTTTCCTAGAAATATTACTGTAAATTGGCATAGGTACTTTGATAGTATATTTAATTTGACTTTAAGCCTGTGTTTCAACCAAAGCTTATGTTTAAGTGCCTTGTGTCAATACAGATGGACTTAACTATATGCTTAAGTGCTTTCTTGAAATAGGATTTATGCCACAAATTATGCCTTGAAACAAGTTTCTAATTATAATGTATTACCATTTTTGTTGTCTCTTTTCCTGCTCCATTTAATCAGGCTGGAAGGAAAGGCACTCTGGTCATTTCATCTTTTGTTGTAGATGGATGGGATTTAGAACAGAGGCTGTAGGCAGCTCTACATTGGGGAAATCAGGATTCAGACTCAGAAGCACTTAATCTACTTATTCTTTGAGATCTCTGAGAGTTTGGTCACCTGTAGGTTCCAGCAACTACCAAATCATCAAATTGTACTTGGCCACTATTGGATGCTCTCATCCTCATTCCTTTGGGTTTAGATTTAGAGCACTGCAACCCTGAAAGGATGCTGTTTTCTCTTTTCCTGCTTGCTTAATTACATTCCTGCCCATAGATCTCTACCATAATACCACTGGAGACTTCTTTCTACTTTGGTTTTAACCAGACAAGTTAGTTACACTGAACTATTAATGAAAAAAAAAAAAGCAAACAAAACAAACCCAAACTGAAACCAAACCAACCAACCAAAAAACAACAAACCACAAGCAAAGAAACCAACCAAACAAAAACCCCAGACAGACAAACAAAACTAAATCAAAAACAAAAGGAAAGGAGATTACACTGACAAATTTGAAATGAAGGACTGGGAATGAACAAAGCATTCAAATGAAAACTTGAGCTATTTTTCCTTAATACACAATGGATTAAAGGCACAGGGGAAATTCCATCAATCTAATTAGGAAGCATTAAGTGATCCTCTTCATTAATCAGCTCTTTAGTGATTTTCTATGGAATTACTATTGAATTTGTGTAGAAAAGCAGTCTTTTTCTTCCCATCTTTCACACCTGCCTTCACAGTGAACAAGATGAATCATCTGCTCACATGCCTCCACTCCCAATCAAATGCACATGCACATAGCTACTTTTTCACAGCTGAATAAGAGAAAACAGAGGTAAAAAGAGATGGCTCCTGAGCCTGGCCATGTCACAGAGGCTACAGCATGACACCAAGCACATGTCATTTGTTAAATACAGCCACAGGATTCCAAATCTGCAACGGCTTCCCAAAGGAAAACAAGTGAGGTTGGAACAAGTCCTTCTCTCAGCTCACTGAGTCAGAGGAGTAGAGGGATGAGGTGTGACCATCTGAAAGATTCATCTCCATCTGGATTTGACTGAAGATGATTCCCCAAGCTGCACCTCAGGAAGCCTTAGGCAGAGGTTAGGCATAAACAAATGCACTTTTCTGATTTTAGAAAAAAGCTAATTCTCTACTGGTTTCTGAATAAACTTCATCACTAATTCTTCTCTGCAGTTGTCATGTTTTTGCAGCTTACTTTAATTATCGATGTTCATGCAATGTTTTCCAAGTTGTATATTCCCTTTAAGCCAGATCCTTTAGTCAAATGAGTGCTGCCACAGATCATTGCAGTTCATGTGCTTATGCACATGGCTAAATGCCCCAGTAAATCACATTCCAGGATCTCTAAATGCCTTTTTACTTTTTATATCTATCTCTTGTAGTTTCTACACACTATGTCTGGGGAAAGCTACTTTATTTGAACCAGCAATAATTATCTAGAAATCACTGGATGGAGCTAGTCAGATGTTCTGATTAAAGAGCTTTCTGTAGCAAAATACAGTTTTATCCACTTCTTGTACAAGATGATTAAATTTAACTCTGAATCTTAAAAATCCTTGTCAGAAAAATATCCAAGTGTTTTGTTTTACTTTCTTATTTTGACTCATCAACATTAGGCATTTCCTTTCAGGTATCCATCAAGGACATTTTAATAGGAAGACAGTAAAGCCTGCTTTAACACTACATTTTAATAAATAAGCTATGTCACATGATATGATTTGGGCACATGCAATTTTTTCTCAATGTTGCATAGGAATCATGACTTTTCATCTTTTCCTTTTCTACACAGACTAGTATTTGGGAGTGTCAAGGGTCAGGGCTGGGCTGGCCACTAAATGAGTGACAGGTGCTCTCTCTGAACCCCTCTGCCTTCCCAAAGAGAGGAGAAAGGGAATAAAGGAGAGAGACTGGTGGGTTGGAAAAGAAAACTAAAACAGTTTTAATGAAAATAAGAATAAAAATAAAATGAAGCATGTACAAATAGATAAAAAAACCAATGCTGAACCCAAACCCCTGATGGCAATTCCATCACTGTCACCACTGATGTTGTGACAGGCACCTGGGGAAGTTCAGGGCTGGACTCAGCAGCAGACAGGAACCAGATTCAGGAGCTGGATTCTGGAACTGGATTTAGGCTAAGGAAGAGCCTTTCTGCAGCCCACCTCTTGGTACTAACTCTCCCGGTCAAGTGTTGCCACTGCTAGAAGCAGACATTGTGAGAACAGGCTGTTAACTGCAGAAAGTGCATCACTGAGAAGAGACTGAGCTGAAAAGTCAAACCACTGAACTGAATTGGTTCTGCTCTAGCTCAAACCAGGACAGAGACGAATGAAAATTCAGAAAAAAAGTATTTGATCTACATGTCAATATAATTTATTGACAGGGATAATTTTTAGCGTGGAACAGCCGTTTGCTAGGTGCTAGTAAACTGACCTTTCTAGTTTGGGAAGGGAGGAACCAGGCACCTCCCATCCACTTGAAGATCTGTTTGTTAACAGCTTCGATTCTGGAGCATCTACAGAATGGTTTTACTACCCGAATCCAACAAAAGCACCAAGGAAGAGGCATCCAGCCCAAGAGTCACCCCTCAATGCATTTTACATGGGAAAAGGTGCTCATAAGTGCTCCTTCTGCAGCTGGAAGGAGCAGTTAGCTTTACAAACGCAAATGTCTGCAGTCCACAAAGGCAGAAGTAAAGGAATCAATCAGCACATCAGCAGTAGGACACCGATTTGCTTACGAGGTGAAAATGAAGCTCCTCAGAACAAAACCAAACAGCAGTTGGCGTCTGGTAGGATCTGTACGCTCGAAGGTACGGGCAAAGACTATGCAACACACCCCAGCTCCAGGCTGCGTGTCTGCCTGTTGCTCAGTCCTGGATGCTTTAAAAGGCCCTGACCAAGAGGCTCTACGATGTGCGCTCATGGAACAGTGGCCAGCGGAAAGCACAGACCTCAGGGAGCGGAGGGGAGTCACCCTGAATGCATAAGGGAAACGAAATGAACCAGATAGAGTAAGTGAGGGGAGTGAGGCTGCTAAAATAACTCGAGAACTCCTGAATGTCAGGCACTTGAGTTATGACCTCAGGCAGCTATCACTGTCTCAGGTAAGGCTATCAGGGTAGGAAGTGTTCTGAAATATCTGTAGCTTCCTGTGAGATTTATTAGCACAGCAATGCAATTATCCCGAATCAACTCCTAAAGCATTAAGAGTCCCAACGGCAATGGCAGCGAGCATTCTCTCCTCTCTCTCTTCCCCTGGCTCACGCAGGTTACCTCATTAACACAGCCTCATATTTTCTTTTTCAAGTCAGAATACTGGATGAATAGATTTGTATATATATATCAAAAATATTTCAGTACCAACATAGCACTGGGACTCAAAAACATGAGCCTTAAACAGGAAAGGAGTAATGGCTTCTCTGTCCTGTCCTGTCCCTAGGATTTTAGGCTGATGAGAGAAGCTTCAGTGCACTTTACTGTAAGCTGATATCTGACCCAGTAGATTTGAATTAATACAGAACTGATGCAAAAGGGGTTGGAATTAGGTCACTGAACTCAGTGTAATCTGTTGGATAGCAAAATGAACATAAAGGCATGGAAACACTGTCAACAACTTATAGAATTATGGATTTTGCCTTTAATAAAAGAAGTGCATACAATAGCTTTAATTTGCATTTCACTTGAGCCAAATTCATTTATGCTAACAGCATGGAGAATTGCTTTCATTTAAGTCTTGCTGCAGAAAAAGCACATTCATTTTTTTTCCCAAAAGAAGTTTTTTCACCCCTAACAAGCCAGTAAATTTAGAAAAAAACTGCAGCTTGTCAGCCTGACATTGTTTAATTTGCAACAAACTGTAAACAGAGAATAGAAAATGGAAACTCTAATAGAGACAGGCAGAGACAAACCATATTTTTTTTGTCACTAGAAAAATCTGTGTGGCAAGAAATGAATCACATATATTTGCATTTGTCCCTGTGACATAACATTGTTTAATTACTTCTGTGTGAAGCATCCTACTAGAAGGTATGCACCTAAAAAGAAATAAGTGTTGGTTTAGATAATTGCAGTCTAAATTCTAGTCAATGAATGAGTATTCTCTCTGTACCCATTCATCGATGCTCCCAATTTACATGGCCCAGAAAGTGTGTAAGGCTCTCATTTGCTTCAATGTCACTTGATAGAATTGTCCTGAGAAATAGCATTTCAAATCAAGGAAAATTCACAACTCCCCCCCCACCAAGTGCAGCTCAACACTCTTTTTGTATGGGAATGTCTAAGTCAGTATGTAGGAGAAAAGCATCATCTAGTTTACATTTCTGCTGTGGAGCTGGTCCTAAATGTTATGCTAATGTGCTTCTACGTGTTAGTGTTTCTTATTCACCATAACATTTATTACAGCACCCAGTCCTTCCAATTACTCTGTATCAAATGATTTGTTAACCAAAGCTAGCCGGGAGGGAACTTGGATACCCATATTCCCTTAGGCAAGCAGTTTCCTGGGTGAGGAGCACTCCTGTTAATCCTAAAGTCTTTTAATATTTCCATGTGTTTTAAACATTAGCTTTTCCTTGCTTCAGGTTGCTTTGTCAAGCATATAATATGCATGAGAATGATGTGAATACAATACTTGAGGCCGTTGAAAGACTGTGGAAATATCTCCTCCTAACCAAAATGATTTCAGTCACGTAGCTACTGATCATGAATACAAATAAACTGTAACAGATCCCCCAAGCAATTGTATGCAGAACTGTACATTTAAATATTTAATTATTCATAGCCAAAGTATTAAGAATAAAGATCCTGAGCTATAGTTAGTCATGAGATAAAATCAGAAAATGGATCTTTCGTCATTACCAATCTTCAACCTTAGGAAGATCTTTGAGAGGCTTCTACTTATGATACTGAGACCTTAGGAGTGTTTAAAGGAAAACAGAAGAGTAACCACAGAAACATTAAGGTTGGAAAAGACCTCTAAGATCATCGAGTCTGACTGTTACCCTGACGCTGCCAGGTCATCACTAAACCATGTCACCAAATGCTACATCTAAACGTTTTGTGAACCCTTCCAGGGATGGTGACTTCACCACTGCCCTGTGCAGCCTGGGGCTAACCGTTCTTGCAGGGAAGAAATTGTTCCTAACATCCAAACTGAATCACCTCTGGCACAGCTTGAAGTCATTTCCTTTTGTCCAATTGCTAGACACCTGGGAGAAAGACCAATCTCCACCTCGCTCCAACCTCTTTTCAGGTCTCCCTTGAGCCTCCTCTTCTCTAGCCAAAACAACCCCAGTTCCCTCAGCTGCTCCTCACAAGCCTGGTGCTCTAGACCCTTCACAAGTTTTGTTGCCCTTCTTGGGACACATTCCAGCATCTCAATATCCTTTTTGTACTAAGGGCCCCAAAACTGAACCAGCTATTCAAGATGCAGCCTCTCCAGTGCTGAGTACAGGTGGAATGACGACACTTGTTCTGGGACCTTCTAAAGCTACTGGGGTTTACCACAAATCTACATCCAAAGTTCATGTTGTGCATACTCCTTGGTAATTTGGCATATGGAAGACTGTATGATGATTCTCTAATGCATTGGTTAGAATATTTCCAAGAGCTGGGTTTGTTTTCTTTTACCTTTTCTTCCCCTCCATTTCCCTTCACTAAGTGGGTGTTGTGACATTGAGCTGCTAACATACAATTTCAGTTGCATGGGCTACCTGTAAACTGTCCTGTCACTCAGATTTTTCTTTCCCACTCAGTGACAGTGCCTTATACTGTGTCTAAATTTCACCTGGCAACATTTCCACAGTTGAAAATTTATGGCAAACAAAAATGCAGTTGATTTGGAGAGCATTACAGAGTCCTTGTGTGAATCATTGTTGTCCCAATTCAAGTAAATTAATAAGTTTAAGCATGTTGAATCAGGCAATGACTCAACACATGGTTAAGTCAGGCTTAAATAAGTGTTGATGATTCCTGTTTTCTAATTAGGGCCATTAAGAATACATAAAACCAGAATAGGCAAGAGAAGAATGTACTGAGGGAGAGCAAGCTGGGGAGAGAGAGAACTTATTACTGAGGTACCCAAAATTGAAGAAAAAGATTCCCTGAAAGAAAACACTGAATGTTAAGAAGAAAACAAAGAAACAAAGAGAAATGACAGGCACCTCAGAGAGGTGGGCAACAAGGAATCAAGCTTGAAGACTAGCTAAATTGCAGAGCAGAATCAAAATCAAACCATAGTTTAGTAATTACAGTTTTTATTTAACCCAACCAATCATCTAAAATGCAATTCAAGAACACTTGTCTTCAGTGAATGATGTTCTATAACACTTTTAGACTTATCATTCTCAAAAGTCAGATGTGTATTGATTGCATTTTAGACAACCAGTTACAGTTCCAGAAGAGTGGAGAGGGGAGAAACCTCCCAGATGTGAATCATATATTTAGCATGAGGTTTCCTGGAGTTTGGGTTTGTTTCCAGATGCTCTGCTCTTGCCAGGCATCTCCCTGCTCAAGGCAGTATGTGCAGTAGGAGCTTTAGCAGCAGACCTATACAAACAAGGCTCAGTATCATTATTCACTTGATGAAGAATAACATCCTGTCACTGGTCTGTAAAACCTGTCAGGATTCCCCAAACATGTATCCATTTGTGTCTAGCATTCCCATGCTCATCTTTGTGTCACTCACATGTTCTGAACTTCCCTAGTTCTGTGCCTGTGCTTTAGATGCATATGAAATTCTATCCTAGGACAAACATTTTTCAGCCAAAACCTCCTGTAGTTTAAATATTTGACTGGAAAGGAGCAATTATTTTTTTCCCCCCAGAAGATCATTTATACATTAAGAATTCCACTTTGGGGCAGATGGAATTCTTTTCTAATTGTAGTATTCACTGAATGGTTTCTGCTGAAGCAAAACTGACAATTTTGGAAAAGTTGTAATAAAACTTGTGTTTTCCAATCTCTTCCCAAAGTGAAAACAACTTAATGCAGGTCAAACTTAGTGTTACAGGGAGATTACTTTTAAATTTTCTTGTTTATTTGTTTGCTTGCTGCTTTGAAAGAAAAGGGACTGATTATTTCTGATTGATCTTAATGTTTTTCAGACAAGAGATATGCTTAAATTGCATCAGTTCACCTACTGTTGCCTGGCACAGACTGTGGTGACGAGAACCAGAATACAGTTTCTGGATTTTAAAGAGAAATATTTTGCCAGTCCAACCCAGAGCAGTCCTAGTTCTCTGGAGAAAAGATAAAATAACTGACAGTTGATCTTGCAAGCCTGCAGCACTGGAAAAAAATCTTCCTGAATCAGAGGTTTTTCTAGAGTGCCTGAAGCACACTGGGAGGCACAAACCCAATAAAACAGTAGTGTAGAAAAACAGAATGCTTGAAGCTGAGGAGGAGGACAGGGAGAAGATATGCCTTGCTACCAGATACTGAAATGTGCTGTGTGCTCCACTAGCCTAATTTACACCCCCCTTGGGGAGGACAAGAGAGGCACAGAGCAATCAGGAGAGTCTGTGAGAGCCTCCCTATCTGAAAACCACCCCCAAGACCTTGCTGATTTTTGTGAAAGTTTACTCTGGAAAGGTGGATAAGAGTTTAGTGCTAATAGGTAAGAGTTTATTTCTAGCACGGTTTACATCAGCATATCCTTTCCTAGTCAGCCTAACAGAGGCTGGTTATTTTTCCTCCTGTGAACAGAGGTAAAAAGCCTTTTATTTCCCCCCCTCTCTGGAGGGGGTAAAAGCAGCCCCCTCATAACACTGGCTGAGTGATGATCCAGAAGCTGTATAAAGGCAATCAGGTCATATGATGCATTGAAAAGAGGGGTCAGGGAAACACAGAGAGTATTTTTCCGAGGCAGGTATAATACCCGTTCAGGATATATTTCATTTTCAGATGAATTCCTTCTATTCAGAGTTGCAGCTGAGAAAACAAGCTGCCATTAGAGAGGTCCCAGCTGTGTCAAGGTTGAATAACAACTAAAAGTCATCCCTGGCTGTGCCTCTGTAATCCACAGATGTGTCTCTGGAGGCTGCAGGACAACGATGAGATCAGAA
Source organism: Galbula dea (assembly GCA_013399015.1). Taxonomy (NCBI): domain Eukaryota; kingdom Metazoa; phylum Chordata; class Aves; order Piciformes; family Galbulidae; genus Galbula; species Galbula dea. The sequence goes on from VWZX01005505.1 coordinate 534,073, forward strand.
AATGATACAAAGAGCCCACCAGAAAGTGCTGCAGTCGGCAAGCGCCTCAGGCTTCTGATGTGGACAAAGCAGCTCCTGTCACCCACGGCCGGCGTGACTTTGCTGCAGCACCCTTTGGTGGCAGCTTTTTCATGGGCTCTCACCTGTGTGGTGCAGCAGTGGGAGCCTTTTATTTATGCACTCCTTTGTATTAAAACAGCAAGAGCAAAGGTTTTACTGGTAATGCCAATAAAAATAACACAAAACTCCCCCAAAGCAAACATTAAACAAGAGTGCTGTTACCAGGTAATATTCAAGCTCATGCACAGATCTTCCCTAACGGTGGCAAAGTGAAAGGTGTGTTGTGAAAAGCCTTTCTCTCCTGTTGGAAATATCAATACCTCATGCTGGGGCTGGCACTCTCCAAGAAATACATATTGATTTCCCTCTTTCCCTCTGTCCAAATGGCAGACAGTGGCTTTCCGAACTCTGAATCTTTTCATTAATTCTGAGTTGACAGATTCTGTTAGTATTGAATTTTTATTGTTCCATTGTTCTCTTGCCTTCTGCCCTTCCTCTCTCCTCTCCCCCCTCTCCCTCCCCACCTTGGCTTAAACTAGTCAGGGAGGGTGGAGTGATTTTTATTTTGCTTTTTTTAGCAGGCAAGACAGGAAAGGACTAGTTGAAATTAATGTAGTACTCCCTGTACTGTAGTTCTCTGTCAGGTCTGATTCATCTAATTTTAGTATTACTACCAGGAAGAGTGTAACAATTTCTTGGGAACACAAGGTGCTAGTGATGATAAAACATTCTTATTTAAAGAAACTTACTTTCCTGCAAATCATGTTATAAGACATATGCTTGTTGTATAATAGTGAACTCTGGACATTATATTCCACTCAGTTCAACTACTACCAACACCAATCTTACTTTCTGTCTAGTAGAATCCATAATTTCACCAATTATCCAACAAATGTGAGTTACAGGAATGGAACAGAAAGTCAGGGAACACGTAGGCAGACGTGTTTTGGATGATCCAAATGCTAAGGAGAAGCTGGAACAAAACGTGAAGAGTAACAGCAGTTTGGTTTTTGGGGGTTTCTTTTGGTGGAATATCCACTATTCTTCACTATTAGCTATATGCCAGGAAAAGCCTACAAAACAGTTATTCATTTTCCTGAAGGTCATCCAGACACAGTAAGTTCATTTCATTTTCTTGACAAGAGATCTAGGCATGTTATGTACTCTATGAAACATGACAGAGAGCGACTGTCCCTCCAATCCATATCAAGCAAATACGATTTTACCTCTGAAGAACAGGCAGAGAGAGGAGGGAGCTAAATCTGATCTGCCTGTACCTGTGCTCACCCAGGGACAACAGCCAGAGGGAGTGCACTGCAGAAATACCCACATGAGCTAGAAATAGGTCAGAGCACGGTGCTGTCTGGATCTCACCCTGCCTAGCTCCCGAGGCAGGCAGCAGTGCTCACTTGAAGAGCAGCTGGCAGCTCTGCCCCGTGCTTGTGCCCAAGGGAGCCCTTTGCTCCCTCCAACACAGACGAGATGTTGACACTGCCTCGGGGAATGTGGTTTCTGCCCTGATCTGCCCTCTGATGCTGGAGAGGCAGCTAGGCACTAGGGTCAGCATCCTGCTAAAGAGTGGGCTAGAGAGCGTGGTGCCAGGGGATGGTGCCTAGGCCCATGCCCAGCCTCTGGATTTGCCAGTGTAAGGGGTGTGAAGGTACAGACTGTGTTGTGCATTCAGCTCAGGTCCTGCTAGCTCAAGGCACGTGCTCTGATGCACTCTGTAGACACACATGAGAGGAAAGTGTGGGCTCTTTATTGCAGTGCCAACTGCTCCTAACAGAGATTAAGAAAAAGTTATTTAGGTATTTTATTTGAGTGCTGTGTTCACTCATGCTTCTTACATGCAACATATTTGCTGATCTTATTTCTTTTTCTTATGCCAGTTTCACCCCAGTCAAATTATCCATGATCCTTTCCATTTTTAATTCATCTGGACACCCCACCTTGTATTCTGCCTGGGTTTGAACATGTATGTCATCCATGATTTGAGTTTTCCTGTCACAAATTTTTTAATTACTCTCTACCTATCTTATGCCATACAATAGAATGAGATATTTGGAAATATAGATGCAAATCCCATGTGAGAATGACACGTATGCAGACTGATAGAGTAACACAAGCACAACACTTGGGCTCTTAGTGGCTTTTCTAGCACTTGGGTTAGTAATGTGAGGAGGATGAAGCAGGATGTTCCTTTCAGAGCAGAAAACATACAGATGCACAATGCTGAGATACAGGCAAATGCAGCAATTCAGTGGGGTGTCAAGCATGTATGCTAAGGATAAAGAGACAGATAAAAGTAATTTAGCTAAAGTCTGTCTGGGAATTGGTAAATAGTAAGAGCTATGAATTATGAGACAGCTGTTAAGCATTGCCAAATTTTCTCCTATCTTTTTGGCAGTGAAAGTTTATGAAGACACTGAGCTATAGCTGATGTTTATCTGTGATGATCTTTGAGAATGGAAATACTAAGGAAAGGTAGGAAGCTTTCTTACTGATGTTAAAAGACAGGCACCCAAGTGTATAAATATAGCTATACAAAACATCTTTTTATAATATTATAATTATAATTGTATAACTATAGTAATACTGGAGAGATGTCAAGTGACAGAAAATTTGTTCCATACTGCTCCTGAAGAGGTTGTGCTGGTAACCTCTGCAGAGTCAATGAGCCTCTCATTGTTTATTACTTAATCTGCTAGACTTGCCTGGTGTCATGCTGATGATATTGCAACACACTGGATATCTTGCCTAAAACACAGACAACTGAATTTCCTAGATGCTGGATACCTAAACTTCAGTATTGATGTTTTGCCTAAGTGTATTTTGTAATAAAGGAAATGAAGAAAATTTTTAGTCATTAAATCAAACAGAGGTTGCACATTCAAGCAATTGGGGTGTTCAACTGGAAGATTTGAACCAGTTAACTTCACTGATAAGCTCATGGAAAAATTATATGGCACCAAGACATGAAGTTTAGTTTATAGACAAAACCATGACCTTGCCTCAAGTTCTGTGATGTTCTGCTTTTTCAAATGAAGTTTTCAGTGAAGTGTTATTCTATAGCCTGATTTTTAAGAGTGAAAAAAATATTTTCTGGGAACAAGATAAGCCCTTTGATAAGGAAAAAAGCTTTTCATTTTTAAATTTTGGTAAAATCCCTCAAATTTGACTGTCAAAGTCTAGGTTTTCTTTTTCTTTTTGATCAGCAATTATTTTACTGCTTTTTCTTTCTTATGTTCAAGCCCTAGAAGTTTAATGTCATTTTTGTATAAGTTACTTGAAAATTTCATTGGGATTTCGTGATCAGTTTGAATGAAATGTTCTAATAGGATCCATTAAATTGAAAGAACTTATGTTAAGAAGTTGTGAAAACTTGCATGAATAATTGCAATCATTTTTTTCTTGGTGAAATCTGGGAGACCTGCCAAGAAAACTTTTTCTCTCTGACAACAGTTCCTAAGTGCTACAGTTACAAAAAGAGCAAATATGTAAATATTAGTACCAGTAATAAATCTTACAGAGAAGGTGTTTGTTGAAATTGATTTTGCTTCACCATCACAATGATCACCAAAGAATGCTAAATGTCCTGTAAGATTTTATGAAGACATGTCTACTAAGAATTGGACAAAGATTTTAGAAGCATAATGCAGGATGATGAACGACTAACTGAAAACACTTCTGACTGTCACTAACCTGGCCAAAACCCAACATATGGCATTCTCACAAAAAGAAAGGTACAAACAAAAGCCTGCTAAACTTTAGAGCAATAAACAGAGCTGAGAAAAGCAACAATTTCAAGCCAAAAAAAGAGTCTAATGAGACCGTCTCCTAAACACTTAACATCTGAACGATCCTGGAGTGATCGTGATAAATGCACATAAGGGTTGAAAGTGGACAGAGAAGAGATCTGAAGGAGAAAGATTGCATCCAGATCTAAGCTTTCATCAGATTTTGAAGGTTTAAAATCAGTTTTTCAGTTAACAGCCTGACTCCTTACTGCTCAGTCATAATCTGCTTTTAAGGGGATGTTTTGGCTGATAGCATATAGAATAGGTATGTAGAAATCAGCAGATATATAACGAATTCCATCAGCTAAGGATCTGCTCCTTTGTCTTCCACAAGCATAGATGGCAGAAACCTGATTTACCCCTCTTGATCATAGCCAGAAACATTGGACTGATGGAGTTGGAGAATCCCAGGAGTATTCATGCCTCAGGAGGGAACTGGGATTATAACTGAAATATGGATAATAACTCCAGTATCACTTGGCAATTTCTGACAACTTACAGTGCATTACCACACTTCCCTGCCATTTGATGCATGGATGTTATAAATTACACTGACACACCATTAACATATGTAAGTAGAGTAATATGACCATTGGAGGGGTTTTTGCTTTGGTTTTAGTTTTTTGCTTTGGCTCTGGCTCTTTCTTTTTCTTCTCCTGTCCTCGATCCTGATCTACAAGGTCCTGCAACCAGTACCAGGATCCAGCCCTTGAGCCTGGCTCTCATCTGCTGCAGAGGCCTCCTGCCACAGTATCAGTGGTGACATACTTACCATCAAGGGGGGGTTGGGTTCAGTAGTGGGTTTTGCACATATTTGTATATATTTCATTTATCAGTATTATTATTATTATTATTAAAGTAGTTTTAGTTTTCTTTTCCAATCCAGAATTCTCTCTCTTTCTCTTATCCCCTTTCCCTTCCTGTGGGAGGGGAGAAAAGGGGGTAACAGGGAGTGTCTGTCATTGGGTTAGTGGTCAGCCCAGCCTCAATCCTTCATCTCTCTCCAGAGAAATATTAGAAGCCACTGGAATAACAGAGATCTGCAGCACATGTGAGCAAATCACTATAAGAAACCTACAAACCTCAATTGTCTTTCTTTTCATGGATCAAGGTGTTTTTAAAAGCTAAGGGCTTCTAAGCAAGTTGCTTCTAAGATATATTTAATCTTCTTTGCAGGAGTTCCATGGTAATTGTTCCTACAATATAAAGAGAGATTTTTTCCTAACTTACTGATCATCTCCTTTGTTTCAACACATGGAAGAAGAAATGGCACTGATGATTTAGAATACATTCACCTTTTAGAAAACCTGATCTGGCTGTGACTTGCTCCGTATGAAACACATCATTGCTTCATTTATGGCCAGAACTGTTTAAAATAGTGGATCAATATGCCACAGATTTTAAAATTTAGAGAACTCACACACCCTCTGAGAAAGGGGCTATTATGAAACAACCCACAGAAGATAACATTTGCAAACAGGTGTAGAAATCAGTACTGTGTGAGGTATGGCAAACCAAGGAAATGATAAAGAAGGATGTTGTCTGACTATTCAAGAACAGGAGAGGAGGAGAGAAGGAAAGAGAGAAAGAAGTGCAGGAAAGCAAAAGAAAGTGAGAGAAGGTAAGAAAATGAGTAAGAAAGCAAGAAAAAGAAAGCCAGAAAGCAGGAAGGAATGCACTCCAAATGTGCAAACACAAAGATGAGCATGGGAATGCTAGACACAAGTGGATACATGTTTGGGAAACTCTGTCAGGTTTTACAGACCAGTGACAGGATGTTATTCTTCATCAGGTGAATAATGATACTGAGCTGACGAGCAATGTAACTGAAGTTATACAAAGGTTTGAAGTAATAAGATTAACTGAAAGAAAGCCTGACCTCTGAAAACTCAAAATACACTTTACATTGGTGGTTTTCATACCTTATTAAAAATAGGCTGGTGGCATATGCTGTTTGAAGAACAGAAAACATTTTAAAAACTGGGTTATTAAACCAGCTGATAGACTGAGCACAAGCAACGAAAGGCAACCATGTGTTCAGATAGCTGAGGTATGAATCAGTTCAGGGCTAGTAAGTAGTCCCAGATATTCATAAGCCATCTGGTAAGTGGAAGAGCACTAGGTGTATGCAGTGCTAATAGTTCTTACATTTAATAATTATACTCAGCACGACATATCATTGGGAACAGCAAAAAAAGTACTTTTAAATACCCACAAAACCATCATACAGGGTTTTAAACGTAGTAGGTGATGGTATGTTTGAGTGGGCAGTGATAAGGAAGAGGAGCTTTGCACATAAAAGAGCCTGCCTTGAGAACATGCCCATTTTATTTTCTCCCAAAGTACAAATATGAATGTTGTCAGCAAGGTCATGTGTTTTCTTTAGATCTGCTCAAAAGCAACTTTGATAAGTGCTGTGTTAAAAGATGAAGAAAATCAAATACAAGAGGAAAAGCTGCACTTATGTGAAATGTATTCATTTAGCTAATTTAACCCAGAATGTTTTCACTGGTTTTTGACAGTAATATTTGGCTGTTAGATACTAATTCTTATACTGATGAACAAACAGTGTTGAAAACACAACTCTCCTGGTTTGTACTCCTAAACTGTAAGTTGCATATTAATATGTCAGTCAACAAACATCAGTTTAAATGCACAAAAATCTATGTGCAGAGTGCTTGAAGCAGATGGGTGCCTCCCAGCTGGATATTCTCTCTCATCAGTAGGTGGTGTCCAGTCCTGAGGGTTTTTTAACCTACCTACTCCATGATATTTGAACTCTCCTTCCTAGTGGCAGAGTTTCACAGAAGGGATAGAGAATACTTCTCTCAAGCCTTGCACAAGCACCTAAACTGTTGGCTTATTGCTTGAAAATGAAGCTTTGAATCTCTTGGGTCTGGAAAGGGGACCAAACGACTCTGCTTAGAATCATGAAGATATTCTTTAAAGTGAAGTCACCTCACACCTCTCCTCTCTTTGTGCTTTGGTTTCTGGGAATGAGAACTCTGGCATTTTGAGGGCTTTCACTCCCCTACATTTTGCATTTCATTAGATAGTAGATGCTTGCTGGAGAAATATGCTATACAAAAGTATTAAATATCCCAACCTGCGCTATACAGACTGGTGTTAATATTTTCTAAGCCTAGGCATCCAGTTGGAATGAACTTTCACAATATGACAGCACATACTGTTAAATACCTTCTCATTTTGCTTATAGGTTTAATGAGGATCTGAACTCTGATCTTTTAATGTGATCACTTAGTTCATTAAAACACTATCACCTACACAAATCTCATTCGTGAAGTTCATTGCAGTGAATCACAGCACAGCACACATGAGTAACTGCAAAGTAATACAGAGTTTTCCTGTGTCTCTGTGCTGCAGTCCCTATTGGGTTCTCACCCTGATAGCTTTTCAGAAACTGTTGTTCTGGAGTAATAATGAGAAAGCACATTAAAATGATCCATTTTTATTTTTAAAGAATGGAACTCATTTTATGGTGAGCCATCACAGTGCATCCAACATGTGCAGTTCATCACTCTGCTCTAAAGTTCCTGTTCATCCAATATTGCAAACAAATAATGAAACTTATTCTGCTTGCTCAAAGCTTGGCATGCTGAGAGTTTTCTGTTGTCTAAAAGAAGAGGACAGAGAGAATGAAAGGATAGGAAAAAACATCTCAAGGCAAAGAGAAAACTTACATGAAATGGAAATTGAAATTACTGTTTTCTTCCAAGGCTCTCCATGAACAGACCAGGGCTTTTACAATAGTTGAGCATTTGAAAGCATCTAGTTCTACAATTCTAGAAGGATTTTCAATACAGCTTTTCCTTTTTAATTGTTTCCACTATTTTCATCTCAGGCTCCACAATTTCCAGTAGTCCTGCTAATTTGTACAGTTGCTAAATGGAGGACAAGCATCCAAAGCACACAACAAGGGCAGGACACTTGGAAGCTTATTCTTCATATACAAAAATAAACCTGACATTGCAAATATTATGGATTAAGAATGTTTTGATCCAATCTTTGCTGTCAGAGTCAGATGCCTGCTTTAGCCACATCCCACTCCAGCGCTGCAGGGAAAAAGCCTGAAAGCAAGTAACAACTAAATTCCTTATGCCTGCTCCTCCTTTTCTGCAGGAAGGAAACCAGGGCTGACAGCCTGCAGGGACCCACAGGATCTCCCAGACAAACTGAGAGAAACATTCAGCTAAATGTTGGGATGACAACGAAGGTGGGTTACAAAGCACCTTTTTAGTCTAGAAGGTGGTTAGTGCATGCTGCTCGACAGAGTATCTTGCAAAATATCACTTCAACTTCTATCAAGATTCAATTACTTGACTGAAAACTATCCAAATATTTTCCTCTTTTAATTTTTGTGGAAGAATGTTTTCTCTGTTTATAGGAAATCCATAGAAATTTGTCTTTATTTTTTTTCTTTCCAATCAAATGTTTATTCCCCTTTAAAATAATAAAATAGATTTTTACTACAAAGAGAAAAAGTCTAGTGACAATGCTCCTTTATTTCTGGTAAGGGCTAGACAATTTTTACTGAGATTTGAATGAAAAAAATATATACAGATGTGTACAAAACACATACACATTAAAAAAAAATCACAGAATGATAGAGGTTGGAAAGGAGCTCTGGAGATCACCTAGGCCAGAAGGGTGATTCCTGCTGTAATAACCTTTCTTTCCCCCTTACATTTTCAAGCTAAATCTAACTTCATTAGTACTTCTGAATTATTTTTCCTCCTTGACTACATAACTCTTGGCAAAGACCTGAAGTGCCCAGGGGTAGGTTGGTGTGCAGAGTGGAGACACTGCACAGGATAAATGCAGTTCATCATATGGCTGTCCAGTGTCTCACCCAGACATTGCCAAGTATGGAGGGTGTATAAATTATATTAACCTTATCGAAATCCCTCTATCGAAAATAATTGAACAAGAGAGCTACTATTTACAGCTATATGACCTAGCCATGAAAGCCATACTCCTGTTGGGTAGTGGCTCATGGTTGTCCCCCTAACACATGAGATAAGGAAGCACTCTGGGTGATTAAATATGACAGAATCCTTCCTGGAGAAGTAACAGCTCTTCAGAAAGTGTTGAATGTATTTACCTGGACAGTGTCGAGTTATGCTGCAATGCTGTTATAAAATTGACAAGTAGAGTGCTAAAGGTAAACAGCAGTGGGTAATGCAAAAGGACAGGGAAAACCTGCACTCAACAAGACACAAGAAAAAAGGAAAGGATTTTGGTGAAGATTCTGTTTTATGCTAAGAGACTTTAATGCACACAGCCAGAGAAAAAAAATACTGGGTTTTTTATCATAGGATTGTTACAGACATTGCCCTAATTCAGAAGCATTTTAAAATCTGATAATCAGAGGTAGAAAGAATGCAGTAGCAGAAGAAGGTATGGCCCAGAAAAATGCCTTTTACCAAAAGAGTCAGGGTCCTGATCTTTGGGACCCTGCAAGCAGCAAGTTTCTGATTAAGCTGAGCTGGGAGCCTCGGGGAGAAATAAAGGAGAAACTAATTTTTTCCAAAATAGCCTGAATAATAATAAATTTTAAAAACCATTTATCCTGAAATAAATGACTAATTTATTCCCAGAATTCTTCATCATTTCTGAATAATATACGTGATGAAGTGTGAGAATGATGCTTGATTAAATGAGGTCCCTGGAGAGCATCAGAGGAGATTTAGTCTGGAAAACAGCATCTGCTGTCTCTTTCTTTCCTTCTCTCAATGCTGTGTTGTTTCCACGTTTTACAGCATATTATCCTCTTTCATTTTTAACAGAATGGGACAATATTTATTCAGGTTTTTCTGTGGTAGCCATACAATGAATCTTTCAGAGAGAGGATCTGAAAAATATTGCTGAATACCTATTTATTTTTCCTGGCTGGAATAGCAATTACCTTCTCTTAGTCAGTCACAGGTTACACAAATCTAAATCATTATCTGATATAATCACACCAGTAAATTTCATTCAACTGGCTTCTTCCCAAACTATCTTTTTTCCCTATTTCTTACCAACACATCTGACATTGAGATCGTGGCTTCAGTGTAGCAGTAATGAGAGCTAAACAGATATGGCAATGATCAACTGTTGGAGATGCTACTGCTTTTATTCTTTGTCATTGCAACCAGTGTTACACTGATGAGATGCACAAGCATTGTCCAATACAACTATGTTGTACACATCTAGCCTCACCCAGCTCTAGAAGCTGAGACCATGAATAGCTTGGCTGGAAGGCCAGTTGAAAGTCCAAGTTATTAGAGTTCAGATGCAAACAGCATGGTGAATTTTAAACCACAGTAATGAAATGAGTTAGGGGATCCTGTTAGCCCCATCAATGCTGATGTTTGGGAAGATAAGGTTGCAGAATCATAGAATGAGTTGGGTTGGAAGGGACCTTAAAGATCATCTAGTTCCAAACCCCCTCACGGGCAGGGACAGCATCCACTAGACCAGGTTGCTCAAGGCTTCATTCAACCTGGTTTTGAACACTGAATAATCACAAACATGAGGGAAAAGTCAGTGGTGCAATCACACCTCACATTTCATGGGTATTTTTCAACTTCTAAACTGCTATGTTCTCTCCATGATCTTCTGCTTTGCTGTTCTGAACTGTTAGTGAGACAACTGTGCTTAGTACCCTCACAAGGCTCTTGTGCTTCTGCCATCATCTAATGTCATGAAAGTAGTTAATTAAATAACCCAAATGAAAATTAGGACCAGGCTTCTCCATATCCCTTTGGGCAGCAAAGACACCTGTGGTGTGCTGTGCAGAAAACAGAAGTAATACTGCTGTAACACACCCTTCTGGGAACCAGGTCCAACTCCCTGATAACAGCATTCCACAATTTAAAGGAAGCAGCAAACAAGAATACTGTAGCAAAACACATAGTAGAAAATACTCTGTCAGAATCTGGGTGCCACAGAAGAAAAGGACAGACTGAAAAAAGTGGTGAATACCTTTGGACAGTGCTCAGATCCCTCTAAAACCTTCAAGCCTGGTACTAACCTTCAGCAGTGTCCCAACTCACCACCCAAACAGGAATTTCATCCCACATTCCCTTGCTGTTCTCACACCATCTGCTTGCAAGTTCATAGCACTACAGGAACATTCAGCACCTGTGATACCAGTGGCTTGGATAAAAAGAATCCCATTGTAACAGAACACACTCAGCATCAGAAATAAATGCTGAAAGATGGCTGGTATGTAGGTGGCCAGATGCTCGTCCACAAATAGCCTTGGAATAATGACGGGGGGACACTGGGTGGTTTGGGTCTGTGGCTTGGGGTTTTTTCAGTTGAATATAAAACTGTTCAAACCCTTGCAGTATGCATTGCTGCTCCATTAGCATCACATTTTCTCCCCTCCACGGATGAGGTTTGATTAGAAAGACAACCATTTTTCCAAGAAGATGTTATGCCAATATTAACTAGCAACAAAGATAATATCAAAGATAAAACTGCCATCGAGTTATTACAAGGCTGTAATTTTGTTGAGCATTTTTATGAAATTATAAAATTGGATATCATATCTGTATCTGATTATGAACATGTCCCTGTGAGTTAATAATTACAGACTTGTTTTTACTTGTTGACAGTCTATGACTAATTGCTGTCTGAAGAGAATTTAAACAGATCAATTCAAAATCAGCCATCTAAAGAAAGGTAGCATGCTTAACATATTTACTTGGGACTGCAAAGTTTCTGTGCTTTATTTGGATATCTCTATTATGTAGGAGCTCCTTAAGAGAACAAAACCAAAGTGCATTATCTAAAAAGAGATCTTTTACTAATTGTTAAAGCTTTTGATTCTTTGGGGTTTGTAATGCTGTTGTTAATTTCCCTGTATTTAGAGTGAAGCAGAGTAGAAGAATTTTTGATTTCCAAATTTCTACTACCTAGCCACGAGCAACAAACTGCTGACAACTGGACTTTGCCCCAGTAACAGTCTGTTTCTGTCTTAAAACTTTGGCTGACCTCTGGTCCCATGGACTGAATATATTTTACAGCCAGAGTGCATTAGGCATTCTGTCAGGGTGTTTTCCAGTTTTGTTTCAACTGAAAGGATTCCAGGTCATACTCTGACAGTGTTCTCTGATGTGGAACTGGGAACAGTAAGTGGGGTTGATGCAGAGATTTGCTTCAAAAGCATAAGCATCATCCACATCAGGTCAGAAATGCCCTCATGGTGTTGCACTGTGTTTAGGAGCAGTAATACTAAAGCCTGACTGGTTACTTGGGAAAACAGGAATGACAGAATCTTATCTTAAACCTTTTCTCATCCAGCTTCCAGAAAGGATATCTCTATTTAAAGAATAGGCACCTTTATCACATCAGAAGGTTTGTATTATTTTTATCTGGAATGTCATTTGAAATTCAGTGTGTGTTCTTTAGGCATCACCACAGCTTCTGAAAGTCCCATATATTGTCTGAAAGATAAAGCAAGGCTACACAAGTATTTTTTTTCCTCCTATCAACTTCTTTATTAAAATGCCACATCTGATTTCTTTTAAATATAATTTTTCAACTGTAGCTAGTGGCAAACATGTAACAAGCATACCACCCACTTTGGAGGAACTGGGTTCTGCCTGAAAAGCATTAAGAGAGTCCCTGCTTGGCAGTGTACCTTATCTAGTGAGAAGCTCTGTTGTCTTTTGTATTAATCTAACATATAGGCTTTGTACCAAACTTGAGGAAAATACTAATTGTCCCTTATTGTTGCATTGTTGTTTGTGGTTGCAAAATGAGACTCAAAATGACAAGTGATCTGATACAGAGCAAAAAATATATATCAGCATTCATGCAGTAAAAGCAGCACAGTAAAAGATAGTTATTCTTGTGCTATTCTTGGTTTTGATTAAAAAATCTAGAATCAAAGACATTGAGAGGGGGCCTAGAGAGAGCTGGGAATAATCAGTCTTGAGAAGGAAAGGCTCAGAGAAACCTCCATGTGCATAAGTACTAGCAAAAGGCAGAGAATGGGCACAAATTCCATTTAAAAACAAAAAACAAACAACCCAAAGCAAAAAGTAACTCTTCAAATACCACTGTAAGGGTGGTCGAATATCAGCACAGCTCTCACAGAGAGGTTTGGAGATACTCTAAACCCAGGTGGACAAGGTTCTAGGCAACTCCTCCTCTAGCTGACCCTGCTCTGAGCAGGGGTTGCCCCATATCATCTCCAAAGATTCCTTATGTTCCCAGAATACTTTTAATGGTACTCTCAGATTAATTTCTCTGGTATTGGGTTTCTGAGTCGGATTTATTTTAAACAGGTTATCAGGAAACATTAAATATATTCAAGAAAATATCTAGTCTCTTCAAATTAACTATAAGAGCTTAATATACAGGAAGATTGGAGAAGACTTAGTAAATTAGTGTGCAAAACGACAGGTTAATTGCTCTGCAGATCATTAAACAACACATTTGTTTGGCAAGAAACAATTTAAGCAGCGAATTCAACCTGTTACCAGCAAAAAGATCTTTTTAAAATTCATCCTAGACCACTGTAAGACTCTGCAGTTGGGATTAAGTGTTCTCCAAAAGTACTGCAAGTTTTCCAGTGCATTATGGAGTCTGAGAGCCACCCCAGGGCAACATACACTCTCAGGGTTAGTAAGAACTAGTCTGCAAATTCTACAAACGAGTAGAACCATTTAAAGGATAAAATAAAGACATGTTCCCCCTTCTATGTAATCTTTTTCAGTGGACTGTGTTGTTAAAGTGGTTATATATTGTTAAGCCTCCAAAAGATAACTTGTGTAAGATGGACTAGATGACCTCTAGATAGCCCTTCCAACCTGTATTATTCTACAATTCAATACAGAAAGGATGGCATGACAAAACTCCCATATTTTTACACCCTTGCAAGCAAGCATCCAGTAGCTAGGTAAAGACTCATTCAGTGCCTCTATGACAAGAACAGTTATTTTAGATCAAAACCAAAGCTGTGGGATTTTTATTCTCTTTTATTTTTTTTTTTTTCTTTTGCATAATTGTAACTTCAATTTCTTCCTGTATTTAAAACCTTTTCTTCTTAGGAACAGAAGTCTTGCATTTGGAGTAGAACAGACACTGTGCTTACTGATATTTGAGTCATTCTTTTCCTTGCAATTTAATCTGACCTAAATATGTAGCCTACAATGACAAACATTATAAAAGAGCAACAGGTGACATTTTTGTGACATCTTATATGAAACATTTTATCATTATCTGTTCTGGGTTTTATATAAATTAAATATGCATTCATCTAGCATATTGCATTGGAAAAAACCTCATATGGTGTGCTTAAAAGGCAACTTTTACCATATTAATTTGTCTGATATGCATTTCTAAGGGAAAACATCTATGCTAAAAAGGAGCAGAGATTTCATAGGAGGGGGAAACAGGCTACAGTTTTTCATACAGAAATCATTACTCCATTGGGGATGAAAAACTTCATGTACTTTTACAATGCTACTTCACTGGAAAAAGTAGGTGCCTTTTAATGAAAACACTAATAGAATAAGGGAAACTACTAATTTACACAGAACAAAGAAGTTTTAGCACCTGCCTTTTGAATCCATAACTTGATTGTGGTCAGATGAATGTAAGGAACTCTCATGCAAAGGATTCAATTTCAGGTAGCAGCTTTTATCTTTATTTTCAACCTTGTCTGATAAGAAAGCAATATATCAAGTTCTTTGTTTTAATATTCCCATTTTGTTTGTGGATGGTAGTCATAGTGTCTTGGGCAAAGCCTGCTACAACAACATTTCTGAGTGGAAAAGCCCAGTAAGAAAAAGGACCTAAACAACCTCATGCCTTACATCCAAAAATCTGATCTTCTGAGCTATTTCTTCTTCCTCTGTTTCACTAAAAGAAAAAAATCAATCCCTTATATATTTCATTTGGATAAGCTTCCATGTTTGTCACTTCTTTGGGGAAGAGGAAAATAACTGCAGAGATTGACATTTTAATTTCTATCTGTCAAGAATGAAATATCTGAATGAGCACACACTTTGATAGGGCAGGGGAAACTTGACTGAGACATTAAACCCAGACTCAGGTGAGAAAAGAATTAGGAAAAGTCTCTAATGATCCACCCTTGAATATTCCTTGAATATTTATCATGCACACTTTTGTAATAAAAGCAGGATGGATAGAAATAAAAACATGATTTTTTTTTTTCCACAGAAAGTGAAAAGAATAAAAAACTACCACTGCCCTTTCTAGAAGGATTAGGTAAAAAGTGGAGGAAAAAGAAAAATGGTGGCAAATGTTTGTTAGGAAGTGCTAAGGAACTAGCAAAGGAATGTCAGTGTTGGAAGTAAAATTCATCTTCTATTCAGCAGCAATATACAAAAGGAGGGCACTACCCCACAGCAGTGAGACTTCTTAAAAGCCTGACTCCATTCAGGGTATTTAGTTCAGCTTCAAAAAAGCTGAGAGCTGTTTTCAGGTTTACTGGCTAGTGATCTAAATTATGGCTATCATTGTGAGTAAGTATCATGATTCAAAAAAAAAAATCCAAACCTATGAAGGAACTATTTGGGAACCAATAACTAGCTCCAAATATTCTCACTCCAAGTTTGACACAGTTCCAAAGGTATTTCATGATCAGGTGTGCCCATTAAACAAACCAGTGCAGAGAGAGCCTGGACTAAGATACTGTAAGTGTGGGGTTTGTATTTTGTTTAAGAATGAACACTGTATGACATATTTTTAAAAGAACTAAGGTTAGCAGTGGCAGAAATGAGTTGATAGCAAGGATACTGAGGAAAGTCCCATTTTGATATATCTGTTGCTTCTACCTCACTTCAACCAATGTTTGCTGTAAAAAGTTGGCAAAAGGAAGGTAATTCTGAAACATGCTAATAGTGGATCTACCATGTTTGGATTCCTCACTATCTGTGCAACAAGCTAGAGCAATGAGATAATGTACTAAGAACAATAAAAACTAATTGCAGATGCTACGGAAACAACTCTTCCTCACCTCAGGTCTGCAGAACTGTAAGGAGGATGATAATCAGTGCTTTACAAAGAAAACTCATTACAGTTTGGATTCTTTGCAGATAAGGCAGAAGTGCTCATGTCAATGATTTCTGGAGGAGTTAGTAATGGTGACAGGTGAGCAATATAATCAGGAATCTATCGCTGTATATTCCTGCATAAAATCACCTTACCAATGGTACCTTTATAAATGGCAAGTGCAGTCTGCCCAGATGTATTGCAACACTGGGAAATAGGAGAGAATTTGTATTAGCTCATTGGAAAAGTTTTGTGGTTTGGTTAAATAACTCAGTTAAGCTGCAAATTTAGTTATCTGATGAAGTTGCTTATTGACATAGACATATATAGGTTGGCAAACACACAGTTATTCCTCCAAAATCAAAGTTTTCTAAATCCTTGCTAAATTGTATTTCTGATTACCAGCAGAGAGAAAGGAGTCATCATGGGCATGGCTCCAGCTCTGTAATCACAAAGTCAATTCTAACTGAATGGATGTGGAAGTGAACAGTCCAGGACTCGTACTGTAACTGGCAGAGGTGCCAAATTTCTTGGTGGAATTCCTTTCACCAAGGACCACCACACTTCAGTACTTTCTCTGCACAAGCAGAGAAACTGGCAGAGCTCCACCAACCTCTTTTTATAAAGAAACCTAATTTCAACACATGGACAGAGAAGTTTTGTCTAAACTCCCTTCTATGAAGTAGCTTTAGAGACAAGAGTTGTATTTCTTAGAATAATATTAATAACTCCCAACATTCTTAGAAATTAAACAAAGATTTTCAAATTTTGTGACTCTTTTGGTAAGATAGAGAAAACCCTACACCTCAAAAGAACTGATAAACTGCATTTCAAGATACTACATTGAAGGATTTAATATCTTCAACTCAAGCTGATCTACTCATCACTCACATTTCATTTACCCCTTGGTAATTACTCTAATAACATTGATCAGGATGATAATTTCCCTAAAATATTACAGGGTGCTAAGCCAAGTGATCAACTGTATCACCAGCAGGGTGACTGCTGCAACTTATCCAAGAGAGGAGAAGTGTGCTGCCATTGCTGCAAACAGATGTACTGGTTAGCAGAAAAGCTACATGGTGGCCTCCAAACAAATAAAGCTTCACAAAGGAACTAGCATTCCCGAGTGATTCAAGTGCTCTCCTGGTCTGTGGAACCTCATGTAGGTTTCTCCCAGCTCCTGTGCCTCAAACTGCAACTGTGGCTTAAGGTAAGAAATCATCAAGGCTGAAGTGACAGAAGTACATAACTATAGGTAGTAGTAGTCTACCTTCTCTACAGCCAGTGAGAGAGACACATTCCTTAAACAGAAATTAAAAGCAGGAACCTAATTTAGTTGTTCTGATTAGCCTTGCACAGGAGTGCATCCCAAAGGAGGTTAGATTCACTAGGTCAGAGTAAATTTTCTGAGTGGCTTGCTTTAGTGCATCTCACCATCTCATTTCCAGGAAATTATAAACAAACAAACAGATTTCCTCATGTTTTCTAGGTTCAAAGAACATCTTTAGACTTACTACAAATTTGTAATGTATATAATTCCAGAAAATGTGAGATATCAAAAATTACCAAAGTAAATTCACATTGACAAAATGATCACTGGTGTAACTCCATCATGCTCAGAAGAGATGAACCATGTATTTTCCCCTATTAGTACTTCAGTGATTCAAAAAATCAGCATTAGATGAAAAAATTTGCATGTAGAACTCATTCTATGCAAATCTCCAGCAATACAAACCTCAGTCAAGCAGGCAAAAAGGACTGTCAGGGTGGAGTTTCAGCATTCCTCGAAAGAAAAGACATTTTTTTCCTTAAGTTGAAAGTATCCATGGAGCCACTATATTAATGTTTATGGAATTACACCAAAAATTAATTTGGTCTTCAGTGTTCACAGCATAAACAATGGTATTATTAGTGTGTTCAGACCTCTCTGGTCTTAATGAACTGATCAGATTATTCTATTCACAGGCTCCACAATGATGAGGACCATTATGTATTGTCAAAAGATTCAGCACACAACATTCATAACACTGAAGCTTTGCTGAAGTATTCTAATGTTACAGGCTGATAAATTAAGCAGCCTCAGAATTCTCATTAAGTATGTCAAGCTGAATTGCTGTGTGTTTTGCCTTAGCTAATGGGTTGGGTGACCAACAGCAATTCACAACTGACAACGCAGTAAGATTATCTTATTAAGGTAGCTGAAGGAGTGTTTAAAAAGGTATCAAGCAGTAAAAAGCTATTCAATTTTGAAGTGGGCTCCTCCATACTACAGAATGTAAATACTTCTAGGGGAAAGTTTCTTTCATCTGCTTCTAAAAAGACAGACACAAGCAAGGGGGTGACTAATACTTAAGGTGCAAGGACTTCCTTCTTCTAAAACCATTTCGTATTAAGTTCTACTCTGAAAGTAATAAAGCAAATCCTTGTGTTTATGGTTTTGATGGATGGACTGTGTGCATATGAAGTATGGGCTTGTCTTTTTGATGCAAATGTGATTATTTTGACCTCACATCTCAATAGTTGATGGAAATACACCTCTTCCTTCTTTGTCCTCCATTACAACTATATGGCTGGGTACTGAAGCCTCACAGCACTCTGAAATATTTCCAATGCTTCTCTTCATCACATAAGATTAAAACCAGAAATTAATGAAAGGTTTTTTTAATGCAGATTTCAATTCTTACTGGACAGGCCTGACTTTCCTTCTAGTATTGTCTGTACTCTGGTTTAAGGCATCACATCCACATGCATTTTGGAATTGGGGTGTGTTTCGAATGTCTTTGATGTATTTCCCATGTACTCCAGGAATGTGTAGTTAGTGCACTCAATCTAGTCCAGAAACCATGATAATTTTGCAAGTGTTGTAACCTGTAAACATTAATATTCACATAAACAGAGCTTCTTGAGGCCACACAGTTCCTTCCTCACAGCATTCCTAAAATATAGTGTGGAGACACTCTGGCTGTAAGTCACAATCCACTTTTTGAAAAGCTTCCACACCCAGAGAAGGCACTGGTATTCAACTTGGGAAGAATATATAATCTGGAATATAATTTCCTTCCCCTCAGCACATAGATAACCAGATACATTTTTCAAAACAAAAACACCACAAAGCAATTTACTAAACAATGCAAAGTCTAGTTAATGGCCTTATTCACTGTGCCTCAGAATAATTAAAAACCATTACTGCCAGTGACAATACTTGGAACTTTATTAAATCTTGTGCTGAACCCATCCCTATCAGTTTGGCATATGAGTGCTGGCAGGATTGCTCAATGCAATATCTTCTAACTGTCATCTCAGGAGCACTGCATGCTGTCCCCCACGGTGACCTTACTGACAGTTGTAAAAAATAAAATATATTCACAGTATGTGAAATGTAGGAGGTTTTTTTTTTGGCATGGTTGATCTTTAACTCTTACAGTGCTGAGGATATCCTGAATTAGTCTTTTCCTGATCTGTTGCACATGTACCTCAACCCATTGAAAATTAAAGCCTTGCAGGAATAGGGTGTAGGGGTCTCAAGTTACATTACAGGATCATTGAACTACAAAATACAGAGATAAAGTTGAGCTCTGAAAGCACTTCTAATATTCAGTATTCAGCTTAAATTCTGACCAACATGATTCTTTAAAAATACAAATAAAAAGTCTCCATAAGCTGTCAGGATTTAAAAAAAAAAAAAAGAACAGCCAAAAGAACCCTACAAAAAACAAAAAACAACAACAAATCCAACATAGAAAAAAGAAAAATAACCACAACTTTAAGCATGTCTTTTCATTTAAGCCAGTAGTCATGTTGGTACTAGACCTCATAATTGTATAATTCAGAAAAAAACCTCTCAAAAATCTAGCTTAGCTAACTCAGTGCTAAGACAGCAGAAATTCTCTAGTAACATTCCTTGGACATGAAGAGAGAATTTCCAAGAGGGAATGGCAACAAATCTTTGGTAGCAATAACCTTTTAAAAGGTATCCTCAAGAGACAGTCTTATTCATTAGTGACATAGATGCACTCATTGTCCAGAGACAATAATCTGACAAGAAATTTCTGAATTGCAAAAACATCCTAAAATTGCATTTCAATTCAAATAATCAAATGCATATAATTTTGAGAAGTAAAGAACAGATTTTTTTCACCTGTATGCCTACAATATGACCTCTTATTTGGGCAAAATCTGTTCATCTTGCTCTTCCAAGAAACTGCTCCTACGTTACCAATTATTTCACGTAGATACCTTTTAATGTCAATTGTGGAACACACTGGGCATTCTTCTCTTGAGGCCTACAGACCAGCTGTCAGCCTTATAGTCAGCCTCTGTCCTCTTAAACTAACAGAGTCCCCAGATGCTCCCATCACTTGGGAACAGAAAACTCAAAGTTGTGCAGTGAGGAAGCCCGCTGTTTAAGGACTGAGTACGCTCCCTGATTACGCTGCATTTCAAGATTTGGATGAGTACCAAGTATTAAGACCTTTGTCTTCAGTGTAGGATTGTGAAATCTCAATGAGCATTTAAATCTGCAGATAACAAAGCTTGTAGGGACTACAAATAAGCTGGAGGACAAGCTAAGAATTCAAATGAAGTTGACAAATGGGAAAGGAGATGAAAAGCATAGGATGTTTATTCAGTGGGGACAAAGGCAAAGTTCTGCACCTAAGCATGAATAATTAGCTATGCAAATGTATGACCTGGATCAAGTAGTTAGCAGTTATACAGAAAAAGATGTGAAGTTTGTTATGCATTAATGATGAACATGAGTCAACAATGTTATAGTGTTGAGTAAAAGCCAAGCACCCCCCCACAGAGAGGTGAAAATGAGAGAGAGTTGAGATTCCTCTGGCAATCTTTCCCTATAGATAGAGCTGATGAAGCTCTTGGCTGGAGCATGCTGTCCAGCTCTTGGCTTTCATGTCCAAGAAACATGGACAAACTGGATAGAAACAAACAAGGGCAATGAAACAGCCAAGCTTCATTACCTATGAAAGACAAATATTTGGAAACAACTCAAAGAAGAGAATAAGGACAAATATGATGATATTCTATAAGCACCCAGGCTTGCTTTACAAAGAACACACTCTCCAGTTTTTTGGTTTGGGGAAGTGGGTATTTTTTTTTAGGCATGTTTGTGGGTTTTAAACAAACAAGGTGAGTATAGCATCCTAAGTCTGCAGACCCATCACACTACATAATTCATTGGATTAAGTTACAAGACAGATACTTTGCTGCAAGGCAGAAACTCTAGAAATGGCACAGACAGTGGAGGACAGTAAATTATGAGAATAAATAGTAAAGTTGTGCCATTCTGTACCTCAAGAAAAGTGGTTGCTTTCTGGGACTATAAGTAGCATTAAACATAGAAGCCAGAAAGACCTAGAGGTTTAAGAAATATGTAAAAAAATAAAGATTTGGCTCTTTTTTTTATAGTATACAAGCCATCTAGAAAAGGTTTTAATTGCCTTGTGAAAGGATCATTCCAGAGCAGAAACAATGTCAGAAGTAAACATCACAACATAACAAGTGAGGCCAAACAGAAATAAGCCTTTAGAGTTAGCATCAAATTAAGCTTGGAGTTATATTTATTTATAAACCAGAAATAGAAAGAGCTGCATTTCTATTGTATGGGATCCTTGTGTGCAGATGGTCTGTGGTGCTGCAGCAGTGTCTCCACTTGCTACCACAGCTTAAAGGGGAAAAAAAAGCACCAGCTATGTTTATTGTTTTCCAGCTAATCTTTCCCATCATCTAAATCAAGGGATCCACACTTTCCTGGGATGCAGTCTCACTGCATTTTTATTCCAAAGATTCAGTACCCCTTTGATGCTTAACCAAACTAGCAATTAGTTGTCAAGGCACAGCTAAAATGGCAAAATCAAATCTGTGGATTTAATCAGCATTTCCATGGTAGCTGAAATTATGTTGCTTAATGGCTGGAATGGGTTGCAATAAAAATGAGTTGCCTGCGTATCCCCAAAAATGGGTTCCTGGAAGAACAGTCAAACACAATAGCTTCAGGAAAATAACACTAAAAAATATGAAACCCTAGGTCTCTCAGTTGCCTTAAAACATGGGCATAAAAATCTAAAACTCTTCAGGAGCATACCAAATTTACCCATAGAGGTAACTGGAGAAAAATTTAGAAAGGGAGATTTTGTTTGGAATAACTCTTCAGAACAGCCTTAACTGGTTGACTTTTCATAAAGGCTGATTTTTCTTAGGGGAGGGGAGGAAAACAAAAAGGTTAGTTCTCCCTGGTGCTTTGGATGTTTAGGTGTTTTGATGAAATACTTCACTGTTTACAGTGCCACAGACAACAGTGCTTTCTCATCAGGAGAAGGTCTACCAAAAAAGGAGAAGATTTTATTTGAAAATGGGGATCCACTTCATTGAGGAGCTGAAGAAACATGTCCTTGAGGTGGTGCTCAGATAAATGCTGGAATTTTAGATGTGATGTTAAAGCTGGACTGTTCCCATCATTCTAGATATGGCTGTCTTAAATCAGACATTAAGTATCCAGCTAAATTTTGGAAAAGAAAATTATTTGATGAACAAGACTCTCGTGTCCAGGTTACCATAAACACCAGTTTCCCAACGTCTCAAGAAGCAAGTGCAGATCATGTTTACAGCTTTTTGGGGTGAAAAAGTATGCTACCTCTGTTCATTCTTAGAGACTTCTGCAGCCTGACAATGAAGCTTTCTATGCCTCAATATGTTGTGATTTTAGACAAGGCATTTGGAAGAAATAATGATGGAAATTAGTATTCTTCTTCAGTTCTGCTTCTGAATAATGACAGAAAATACTTCCATCATGCAAATTAATCCTTTGGAGAGACATGACAGACTGATGTTAACTGTCTTGCTGTCAAATTTTAAAGCAATATCTTTAACTTGCTAAAGGACTTAAATCTATTATTATGCTTAAAAAACAAAGTAAATAGAAAAATAAACTTTATGTCCTATATGTTCATTTTATGTTGATAATACTTCAACACCACATTCCTCACAAACTACAAGCTCAAGGGACCTGTGCTGCCAGATTTCCTTGCCTCCAGGGTGTACTGCAGCCTCACATCCAGCTTCTTCTCCCCAGCTGCCTTCCTGCAGAGACATCCTGAGGCCACTCTGCCCCAAAGCTGTGTTACTGCATAGGGTTTTTCTGGCCCTGGGGCATTTGCCTTTGTTGAACTTCAGGAGTTGAAGATGAAGCTCTAGGAGTAACAGGTTCACATTTTGCATTTGCCTGCTTGTTAAAGAAGGACAAATACAGCCAACAATCCAGCAGCTATGTGGTTTTTCACAGTCAGCAGCCTGAGTGTCACACCCTTCATTATCTTACTCCCATACAGATGGCTTTCACAATATTTTTCCCAAGAATCCTGCAATACTGAAATTCTTTCTGTGAAATTATTTGCCATTTGTTTATAAACACCACGTACATAACCCCTACGTCTTGGCTGAAAGAGAGGCCTATTTGCATACAGAAACTCTCAGATCTCTAGTGGGCAATATTATACAAATACACACCTTACAACTAATTATAAGTGAAGATTACTACTGGGAGAGGAATTAAAGACAGTTAGTTCAGTACAGTCTGACAGGCTTCAAATAGATGCCTTGAACTACCTAAACACAATTTGAAAAGGAAGTAAATGTCACCTGGATAAATATTTTGCTGATACAGATATATAACCAGTCACTTACCTCTTCCATCCTTAACTGATGTTTTGGGAATCCCTAAGCCCCAGTATGGTGGGAAGTGGAAGGGACCTCTGGGGATTATCTAGTCCAACCCCACTGCTGAAGCAGGGTCACCCACAGCAGGTTGCCCAGGATCACCTCCAGGAGGGACTGGAATCTCTCCAGAGAAGGAGACTTCACAATCTCTCTGGGCAGCCTGGGCCAGGGCTCCATCACCCTCACAGCAACAAAATGTTTAGGTGGAACTTCCTGGGTTCCAGTTTGTGCCCACTGACCCTTGTCCTGTCCCTCAGCACCACTGAGCAGAGTCTGACCTCATCTTCTTGCCCCCACCCTTTAGGTCTTGCTCAGCATTGTGCAGATCTCTTAGGGTCCTCTTCTCCAGGCTAAAGAGCCCCAGGGCTCTCAGCCAGGTGCCTCATAGTACAAGTACAGGTACTTTGAATCAAACAGTGATATCAAACCATTACAAGAAAATAAATATTTCAGCAAATGTCAAGTCTAAGGGCTGCAACAAGAAGATCTTTAGGAAATATTGGCAGCAGCTGTCCAAGAATTGTTCTTAGAAGTATACTTAGTGAAAGACATGGGTTAAAGTGCTGAGCCACCAGAGTCTTAAGAGATGCACTATTTCTTATTAACAAATTCATTGTAAAGTTACTGTAGTACTTTGTAGCTCACAAATACACAGAGCAAGATCAATGAGAGGAGATTAACAAGCTGACGGGCCAGCAAGACCAACGTATGCACAACGGAGTGCAAGCCACAGAGCAGGTAGATGCAAGAAAAGGGATATTACCACACCTCCTGCCACAGTTGCCCTATTTGCCAGCTGATCTCTTCTGTAACTCATAGAAAATGCTGCAGATGAATAACCTGGCTTCTGCCTGGCAAAAACGGTGGCTGGGTATCTGCTAATAGCTTATAACACCTGATGCTTCTTTACATTTTAATGCCAACTTTTACCATTACTGTTGCTTTACCTCCTGGCTCCCTCAAGAAATATGCATATTTGGATCTGTTTTAGTATTTTTCTATTCTGTGTAAAAACCTCCCTGCTCTTCTTTTGGATAAATTTTTAAACTGAAGTTAGAAATATCCTAATTAGCAAGCCATTTACATTCATATTTTGCATATTCTTATCAGCTGAAAGGACTGTCCAGAAGGCACTGAACCCTGGTCTTAGACTGAAAAAAGAGGTCATGCCCATATTTTGCTGCTTCTTCCAGTGGCTAATTACTTTAGATAAATATCCCTAAAACTGCTGAGTATAGATTTTGTATTATCTTTGGTTCTAGTTATAGCTCATTCCTACTAAACCACAGAATTTTCTATTGTAAACAAGCCACATCTTTGTTTTGATCTCTGTTTAGATAACTTTTTTCTCTAAAGGACTTTTGCTCTCAGTCCACACTATGTAACGACTCTCCTCGGTACAACTTATTTTCTTTCACTGTATGTGTTCTGTAGTAGTTAACTCTGCATTGAGAGATCCCAGAATGGAGGTGAGGAATTACTAACACACATGTAGGCATTCAGAAAATGTACTGTATGAATTTCAAATAGCATCTAATTTGACATTATGGCTTAATTCAGCACCAGTTAGCCCTAGGTAACAATAATCCCAGTCCACGGTCATGTCGTGCCCTATCATGTGTTGAATCACACAATCATACTCTTAGAAAAGCTTGCTCTGAAAAGCTTGTTCCAGTCTAATGCATAAGCCTGAAAGTAAAATCATGGTGTTGGAAATTTCTCAATCATTATAAATCCTCTAGAAATAAACAAATAGACATGCAATTTCACAAAAAAGACCCTTTTTGATTGCTGCCTGTCTCTAGTCGTCAAAATGGAATTATTATAACTGCTTTCATCTAATATGGAAATGCAAGTACAATATAACCCCCTTTCATCAACACATCAGTCCACATCTTGAGAAGTGCTTCAGGGGAATTCATGCCAGAGATGTGTGTGCTGAAACTGGTTACAGCAATCACTGATAATCAGCCAGTAAAAAAAAAGAAAAATACATTCAGAGACATTTTGTGAACAGCACAAGAAGGCAGACATTCTAGGATAAATTACTCAAAGCTGTCATTTACGTCGTTACACATGTTCTGCAGAAGCTTCCATGACGTTTGAGATGAGATGCTGCAAGAAAGGACCCTGACACTACTCCTTGCTCCCACATTCTGTTTGAAGCTTGCAAGTTGCACGTCTGCCGGCACCACAGAGGCACCTCTAGGAAACAGTCTGGACACAGATTTTACAGCCTGTACTAAAATGCATCCTACACTTGTAAGGATTAAAAAAAAGCAAGAAGAAACCCCACCTACTTAATTAAAAATAAAATGTCTTACTAATTCAACATCACTTTTAGTTTTTTCTCCCTAATTTAGTAATTACAGGAATCATCACACCCTGAACTGACTCTTTTGAACATCAGACTTCTCATCGTGTGGAGTGGTTTGACATTAAAATACATTCAGCGACTAGCTGCAGAGCTGAGACACCACACACTATTCCCCACGTATCTTTGTTTAGTGGCTCTGCACAACAGATGGAATTTTATGTCATGCAGCATTAGGCTACTGTTAAATTTTAATTTCAATGAATGGTCTTTATACTCTTCCTTTATGCACACCAGGGATATTTTAGGCATCCATTTCCCTTCTAATTAGCTTTTATTGCTGAATTCATTCTGAATCTCTGGAAGTCATTAGATTCTCAAACATTCACAGCTGAATTTACTTACTCTCTAATAAAATTAATTAGTCCCTCACAAAAAATGGCTACATTTGGTCTACCTCTCTAAGTATAGGTAAGTTCTGAATGTCTGTAGTTTCTATGCATTCCTTTCCAGTACAGTAATACTGACTTTTAACCTTGTTATTAGCATATTATTTGTCTCCTAGATTATGGCACAACATCACTAATACACTAATCTCTGTCAAAGATCTGTTATGTATTGTGAGTTTCCTTAGAATATTGTGTTCACTGTCAAACTGCACAAGAGACTTGGACCCTAAAGCACGGGTAATTGCCACAAATACTGCTTGAGAAACTCAGATGGTGTTGGCTAATAAATTGCATTAAGTATAAAAACTTTTAATTAGTCTGTTTGAAAGAAGAGAACCAACTAGGCAAGGAAGAAAGAAGTAAAAATTGGGAGGGGGGGGGGGTTGACAGTGATTTACCAGAAGAAAGGGTCAAGCATTTTTGTACTTCTGGGAAAGAAAAGACAGTGCTGTGTGCTATTGTGAATGCTTTTTGCATTTTTTTAACATTTGGATAGCTGCTTATAAAAAGTCTTAGGTAGCTTAGTAGCACAACAGCATTAAGCTCTAATTTATCATTGTGTTAGAACTACAAAAATGCAGAATATACCTTCAGGGGAGAGGCAATGAAAGATTTCATATTGTATGGATTACAGTGGAATATTTATAACACTAGTTAAGAATCTGCATCAACTTTTGTAGTAACCTCACATTTTAAGAGGTGTAAATTCTATGTTCTATTCTATTCTATTGACAAGAAAAGGAACTTCAGTAGTTGCACACTAATTNAGCTCAAGTGATTTGTAAAATATTCCAATATTTCTAAGGCTCAGAATTGAACTTAGCAGATAATTAAGTCTCTTTATACTTTTCATACTAGCAACACAAACTGCTTTACATTTAGAGACTGATTGTCAACATGCTATAGACATACCTATTCATGCATCTGCATAAAAAGGTACTAGAGACATATATAGATATACTAGAAACATACAGATATACTAGAGACACTATATGCCACATATATATGGTTGCATACATACAGTTAGCTTCACATCTATGGACATAGCAGTTCAGTGATAACAGTATTGTCCTAGTCACTTTCTACAGTCAAGTGCACTTCATGCAATCACTCAATTCAATCAAATCTGTCATTTCAAAGGGTCTGGATTCCCAGAGGCAACACACCTTCCTCACAGACAAAAGACATTCTTTATAGCAGAAAAGCAGCTAAAGTCAGGAGACTTTAGCATACAGGCAGTGCTCTAAACACTGGTCAGAAACAATGAGATAATAGTCACTAAATGGTGTCACTGCAAGCATATTTATGTCAGGGCTGTGGCAGCAAAGATGGTGGGTTACATCCTTGTGTAATTTGGCATTCCCATACTTATGCTGTTCTTGCTGAATTAATTCCAAATTCTGTTCAGTAGAAGAGACAGAGACAAAGTGTTGACAAGAAAAGGAACTTCAGTAGTTGCACACTAATTTAATATTTTCTTAGTTTGCTCCTGTAGTAAGAGCCGATTTATTTGGTTTTGTCTATAGTGTATCTCCCACTGATTGATTTATTTATTAAGAGTCCACATGATAGGCCCAAGACCCACACTGCTTGGCTTCATGGAGTGTATTCCCCCCCCAGCTCTTCCCTGTTTGCTAGTGTATGCCTTTACAAAGCCCAAGCCTCTTCCATCTCTGCAGCAGGGCAAGCAGACACGAAGAAAAGAACAAAGCTGGCTTGTGTGCTCATGAAAAGATGTACAAAATTTGTATACAGATCAAAAAATGTACCAAATAAACAGACACATCCATTTACAATCCACTGCCTAGGATACTGCTACTTAGCTTATGGGGACTTGTACAGAAAAAGAGATAAGCTGCACAGCAGAGCAAAAAAACCTTTGGAGAGGGGGTTTAGTTTTTCCAAGGGGCTTATGGACCTCCAAAAGGGAAGTACGCTGAACATAGCAGGGCAAATATTTCTTTTCCATAGGCGAAAAGGTACCTTACTTGGGTATTCTCAGGAAGATGGAAAACCCATGGCTCTTCACAAGCTCCTAAACACAAAACAGATAGAAGGAAGGGTCCCACCACATCACACCACCTCAAAAACCACCAGTTGCTTCATAAAGTTCTAGAACAGATGTCAGCAAGCACGACATAGCAAGGGTAAGATGGCCAAATGGCTACGCACATCACCTATTCAAATTAACTCGTTAACAAATCATGGACTAATGTGTCCTGTTTTAAAGACTTTACTCTTTTGAGGTCCCTTCAAGGTTTTTTTCTGAAGAATAATTCTTATATTCTGGAGAAATTGCCAAATTTCATCCTTTTCAAAAGGAAAAAAATACTGGTTTGTTCTAGGAGTAAAAACTTTTTAATCATTCCATGAGAAATGGAGAAACAGAGCTACTTCTTTCATCAAAGTCTCCCTCTACTTCAAGGGAACTTCAGCTTAGAGACATAGCAGACAAGACTGAAGGAAGATCCTGAAACTTACTTGATCATGGATAAAGTTTTTTCTGATGAATAATAGTGTAACTTTTTATATTAAGTCAGTACAGAAGCAGCTTAAATAATCACATTGCTCAAGGACGTTAAAAGGCCGAATCTGCTTTGCCTTTATGGCACTACTAGTAGAAATGAAAGCAAGAATGATTCCAAAGGGTATTTTCTTGGGTTTCTTCATTATCATTTCCAGGCAGCAGTTTGTCACAAGATTAAAACACAAGTAAGTAAATGTATTTATGGAAAATGTTTAAATATGCATGGTCATGAAGCATGGCACAACCTCATTTTATGTTATTCAGACTCATAAAATGTGAAATAAAATTATATTTTCCCCCAATTCAACCTTTTTTAAAAGGAAATGCTGACTAAAACAAAAGAATCATGCAAAACAGATGATTAGAATAAAAGGATCATCTGAAGCAGGGATGCTAATTGAAAAGCTTTCATTTTTTCTGAAAAGCTGTTATGTGTTTTCATCTAGAGTTTGTTTTTGTGAATTTTTTTTGCATAAGTAAGTTTAAACAATGGGTAATACAGATTTATTTATGAATTTGTTAGACTGGAATTTTAAATAGTCTCAAGAATTCAAGCTGGTCAAAAATGAAATAATAAACATAAGCCACCTGCTCCAATTAACATATCTAATTCCTTCACTGCTTTCTGTAGCCATTTTTCCCCATCAGAACATTCCACATGCAAACACTGGAACACCAGTGTTATCACCTTCCTGTTACTTTGTTAGTACAATTTCAATTTTCAAATCTTCAATTTTCACTTCATCCTCATTCCAGCCAAACTTTTTAAAAAGACAAAAGTTATTCAGACTTACTGGTTAGCAAAGCTGTGGTTTGTTTTGCTTTTATAGTTGGTGTATGCCCCTGACATTGAATTTTTGCTTTAAAGTATCAAGTTATGAGCTCTGTGAAACTTTTGACCACTTGCCTTTGAAGCAAGAAACATGACAGCATCTCTCTGACACATTCAAACCTGTTTCTACTACCAGTGGGCTGCATAGTCACTTCACTACAGAAAGCCATAAGCTGCAGCCCTGTATCACTGGTGTCCTTTTAAGCTTTCTTCCTTCTGCAGCTTTTCTGTGGGACTACTTTATTGTGTCAGTGACTAACAGGCCTCCTTGGATTGTCATCCTTTATTGCCTATTCCTGCCAGCTGCAAAAATACTGGCTTCCTTTTTTAATCACTAAATGAATTGTTGCAGGAATGGGGAATGCTACAGTTTCCTCCACATACTATTCTCCAATCAGAAAATTATAATTTCTCAGATGCATTAGCACAATATACTAGGAAACAGCTGCATAATTTAACTTAATTGTTAAGCAATACCTCATTATAGCTAGGCAGTAAATTCTGCAGTTCACATTTTTTGTGTGTCTCTCATCTTTTCAGTTCTTGCATCACTTTCTCTTTTTCATCTACCTCTCTGCTCCCAAAGGTGCTAGAAAAAGCCATATTTGCTACAACAATTAGTTTAATCTGCTTTAAGAACCAGCTTAAATTCATGGTAGATGCTCAAGATTCAAATCTATAGGAAATCTAGTCCTAGTTAACTCTGGAAAGTCTAGTAGCAGATATTTATCTAGGGGTTTTTTTTGAAAACAAATCAAAAAGAAACATCCAAAATCCAATATCAAGTAAACACTCAGTTTTGAAATACATCCTAACTTCTAAGGGCCCGTGATAGCAGTAAATATTGTTCAGAAGGGTGGAGGTATAGAGGTGCTAAAAGAGCACAAATCAACACAAATGTTTGGTGAGCACCTAATGTACAACTTATTTTAAGACACCACGAGACAAGAAGCCATTTGCACTCCCCACTAGTTCATCTAAGGAAAGGTAATTGTTTGCATGAACTAGATCAGGCAACAGTGGCAAGCTAAACATCTCTTCTCCAGACATTTGGTGAATCTAGTTCTTTATTTTCTCTCACCTTTCTCTAACTTGCCTTAAGGAAGCTTTCAGCCTAAATCAGTTTTAGTTTTCAATTTTTCTTCACTTCCAAGATTTTTATTTTTTTTTAATTAAGGTGTTTGTGAATCAATGAGAATTTATTTATGCATTTATATTTGAGTTCAGTGGGCAGACTCGGCTATTTGCCTAGAGTATTCGTATTACATGTCTAGATGCTGCCTCAACTCCCATTCAAGTTATTAATTTACTAGATTCTCTAGGTCAAGAAAGGAAAAAAACTTCCACTCAGATTCTCCAGTAGATATACTTTGTGGTTTAAGTAACTATTCCAAACATGCATCGCTTTTATTGCTGCCACTGTCCAACCACGTGTTTAGGTATCTCCAAAATGTTTATACTGCATCATAAAACCACAAAAAGATACTAGAGCTGCTAGTAACTTAGAGGTATGCTACCAGGTCTTTCTGCTGCTGGTGGTGGTTTCTGCCTGTTTGGACCAAAAGATTTCTCCTGTTCTGAATATGGTGAACCTAACCCTCTAGCCTCCCAAAAGAGATCACTTGCAGCGTGGCCTCTCTACTGCTGAAAATAAAGGAGAGAGCATCTTGGTTTACAAGTCTACTTTCAGTCATGCACAAAGCATACTGAACTCATTTTGAGTGAGCTCAGAAGAGTAAATATTAAGAACAACCACTTATATTCCCCTCTAAGTTAGGACTATTATAGAAGCACTCAAGAGACAGCAGGGAAACTTTGATGACCTTTCTTCTTGCCACTTCTACAGAGTATGAACTATCAGTAATTAAAGCTTTTCTGTAACTATAGCCAGACATCAAAAACAAATAAAGCTCAGGCCTTTGTAAGAAGGTTTTGGGGTTTTGTTCCTTTATTATCATTCTATCTTTTGCTCAAGATTAAAAGAAAATCACTTTCACAAGAAACTAACACTAGAAATCTAAGTGTTTCGTCAGAACATGTGATTACTGATAACAATCAGCCATCCCTGTGGCTTCTGCTCTGTGTAATTCTCCACCCACTGAAATTCAGCTGGTTTCTAATAAATGTTTCTTCACACACACACACAAAAATAAAATAAAAGAAAGGGTTTTAGAGTATTTATAACCATTCCATAATGAAATGTTGGGGGAATTCTTACTGATTACTGTAAATCTTAATACGGCCTGACATCATGAGATCTATTTAAGAAGTTGACAACACTGCAGACTGCCCTTTTTGCTAAGCAGTAACTGCATCTGGCTTTGCCAATATCTCTGTATTAAAGGCAAAAGTACTGACATAAAACTGATGTTGGTAGGGAATCAAGACTGTGTAGAAACTGCTAGTTTCCCATATTCTGGACTAAAACCTAATCCTTGCTCTTTCTCCCTTGCAAGGAAACAAAGAGGACTTAATCCCTACACCTGGACTTTGATAACCCGGATCTGACAAAACACAGTGAAAATACCTAGCTGTGTATTAATATGCAATTGTAGAGTAAAATTTGCCTGTAGTTACCACTAAGGGAAATGACTAATTGTCTTCCTAACCTGGTCACCTAATTAACTAAGCACAAGTATAGTCATTACATTCAGTTCTTAGGAGAACCAGCTAATTTCTGCTGATAATTACACTAGAAGAGTAGAGAAACAGGCTTGCCAGTGCTTGTGTAAGGGAAAGAATATTTCACTTCTGCATTAGGCAAGAGAAAGGAAAAAAAAAAAAAAGATCACCAGAAATATGTGGTCAGATTTGATTTTAAATTGTGTGATTTATACTAGTACTATTTATTCCTACTTCAAAAATGCACTGTTTTGTTTAGAAAAAGCAAAGTAAAAAGAAACCTGGGAGATGCGAACACTTCTTCACATTGACAATTTTTGTTTGCCTGTTTCAAGTCAAGCCCCCATTAGGAGTATTTCTCAATATGATTTACCATGTCTGAACATGATGTAATGCATCTCATTCTGAGTTCACTGCTCCTAGTTAAAATTCAAGACTAGGCTAGATGAAGGAATTGCACCTCTCAAACCAGGAGATCAGTCAGGTCTGCTGATGAGATGTCAGAGGAGGACAATAACTTAGCAAACTGGAAAATGCTAAAAAGTGACAGCTACTCTTCTCTGAACCAAGTCCCCTCAGAAAACCATTTGTCAATTACCTGTTGTAAAAATATTTACAAGTGTTTCTAAAGATGTGTGGGTCTGCTTACAACAGAAACAAACAAAAAAAAAAATGCAGTGCTTCTGTGGTCATCATGGCAGCTATGGAAACAGTGTAAAACCAAAAATAAATCTGAAATGCAAAAGCTAAAAACAATTATTCAAAGAAGGGTAACTGATACCTAATATGCTAAGGTAAACAATAACTCCATTAGCGTATTTCGAAGTTCCCTGATACCAAACTGTACTTATCAAGGAACTGAGTCTTCATTCTGTATCAATTGACCTTCATCTTTACCTTTCATAGTTTTTGAATGGCAAACACTGTAACAATGATCAAGATTAAAATGTTAGCCTGAAGTCAGATACCTGATACAATGGATGAAGCTTTCATTTACTTTTAAATTGCTTAAATGATGTTACATACAAAATTTTCTGCATGGATGAACATTAATTCATCCAGGAAAGACATGTTGTCATGTTTAATTCAGTAGTTCTTAAAATTTAGTTATTAAAAGATTCTAATTTAGCATTTCTTTTGGTATTTTATGGCCATGATAAAGAGATTGAACAAAGCTGTAAAAATTCTGCCCAAACCAAGTATCTGCTTTTATTACAACAGCTTCTTACAGAAGCAACTACAACAAAAATGACTGACATAATTAGATAGGAGATCAGCAAAATCATGACCTCTTCTGCAGCAGTTCCCTGATGGGTAAACAACAACTAATAAAGAGGACTCTCGAAGCCTAGCAGGCTTAATTCTCTTATTTATCACTTACATGGCACTCAGATGTTGTTCCTTGAAAGTAATACAATATTGACCTTTGATAAGAAAGGTGCTTATCAAAAGTCTTCCCAATCACAACCCAAAAGTCTCAATTCTGATCAAAAATGCAATGCTGTATTTTGAAAATAGAGACTTCAATGAACTGTCAAGTGAATAGTTCCATGAAATAAAACAAATCAGCATTAATCTGATTTAACATGATATTTATAAAGGGAAAATAACAGCAAAGCTGACATACTATCTGTAGAAACCTACCACTACTATGGAACTTCTAGCTTTTTTTCTTAAACTCTTAGAGTTAAACATTTATGTTCTGTAAGAGGTTGCATAATTAGCAGAATAGATCCTTCCTTACAAATCACAGAACCCAACATTTTTATTTCTTCTTCTATAATTTAATTTCATAAATCTTCATATTCATTATAACATAACACTCCAGCTCTTCATCTCCCTGCTGCAAGAAGTCTTGAAAGGGCTCCAGTAGCAATTTAAATTGAGGGTTTCTTAAGGTAATAGACTATCCCAAATGGTTTGGGTAATAAGGAGGAAAAGATTTTCGATAAAGCTCAAGAACTTTCTTTCTCAGCTTCAAATTAAGATATGTGATTTTAATCACTGATACATCCCTGCTGCTCTGCCAGCCCAGATTAAGTATCACAGTGCTCTTATGACAGTTCTTAACTGAGCTTTAGGGATCTTCTCCTAAAACCAGGTTTTCAAGATGGGAAATTTTAAAGACCATTTGGCAAGAAAGTTCTATCGGGTCCAGGTCCAGACACCTTTTTGGCCCAAAGGAGTACAACATTCATCCACTCATACCAGAAAACTGTCTTTTGGACAGAATACTCCAGGCCATTGAAAGGACTGGGTCATTTCCTTCCCCAGCACAGCTTTTGGAGTGCCATCTGTTAGGAGCAAGTTTCCTTTAGGCCTTAGCTGGCATTCAGCATCCATTGTCCTTAATTCATTGTCACACTTTGAGCATGATGCAAGAAGCAATCTGTGAAGGGACAAAGATTCATTGGGGCCTTCAGCTTGCAGGTGTTTCCCTCAGCTATTTCCAGTTGCTCTTGGGCTGTTGAGTGACTCTGATGCCATAGACTCTCTGCTGTTGATCATCCAGCTCTGAGGCAGCTTTTGCAGCAGATTTACAATGACAAGCAACAATATCAGAGAAAAACCCAAGCCATAATACTTTTCTGTAGCTAATCATCCACATCCTGGCTGTATGTAGATGTCCAGGGTATGCCTGAGGAATCACAGCAGTTAATGTACCAATGACTAAGTGCTTGCCTCACAGCCTGGGGCAAGGAAGTTAGGATAAGGATAAAGCAAATATGACTGCACATCACAAGATGGCTTTAAGGTGCCATTTGTGTATCAGAAATGCATAGTGCAATTCCAGATCAGCCATCTGAAGCAATAGCACCTCGCAGTGAGCTGTTCTGTAAAAGCATTAGGAGTCCTATCCACTAGAACAATCCTTGTCCTGAGGAGGATACAGCTGCTGAATCTCAGTCCTCTCTGCTGCTGAGTCCAGCTTTGGACTTCCCCAGTGCCAGTCAATGCATCAGTGGTGACAGTGATGGAATTGCCATCAGGGGATTGGGCTCCATATTAGTTTTTCATGTATTGGTATATATTTAATCTTATTACTTCCAATAAAGCTGCTTCATTTTTCTTTTCCAAACCATCAGTCTCTCTTCCTTTTCCCTTTCTCTTCCCATTGGGAAGACAAAGGGTTTCTTAGAGTGTCTGTCACTCATGTAGTGGTCAGCCAAGCCCTAACCTTTGACAGTCTTATGGAAGGAAAAAGTGGAAATAAAACAACACTTTTAGAGTATCTTCCATAAAAACATCTTTTGGAAACCTGTTGGTTTATAGGGCAAAAATTTAGGACAGACTTTGAAACTGCTGGAGGGATCTTTTGTTTGTTTTGCTTTTCTAAGCCTGAGACAGTTCATATTGTTCAGCTTCTAGCAAAGAATTAAGATGAAAAAAGCTGTCCAAAGATTTTTTTGCTTAGATGCACTTTAGCCTACCATCAGCAACAAAGAAAGTTTCAGCTATTGTTAACTTGTCTTCCCCTAGAAGAAATCTACCCAAGTATACATTTAGGTGATGTTAAAAGCTTACAAAACACTGATTTTTCACAAGGGTTGACATGAACTTAGTTTCTCAGTGTGGTAGGGCTGAGTCAAAATGAAATATACCAAATGTGTCCAGAATCCTAAATATTCCACACTATTCTTCAACTCTCAAGCTTTCCTACACAGTCAAAGCTCACTAGAAAACAGCATTGGGAATATTTGTTTCAGTACATGTGTGCCCACAATTTAATCCTGCAGCCTCCAGAACATCATCATTTACCTTCTTCCTAAAGGGGCCAGCAATCTCAGAATGTATCTATGTGATATTTAACTCAGGCATAGGTTGATGTTCATATAGAACGATCTGTCTATGCAGCTGTCTGTAAATGAACCTTCTGTCCTCACTTCATTTCCAACCTGGCTTTTTGGTGCAGGCCTAGTGTAAAGCAGACACCTTACAGACACAAGAAGCATTTCATTGTGCAGCAAATAAATGTGCCTCTTCCATGTTAACTCAGACTATCTCATAACTGTATAGTCACAGTTACAAACAGGAGTATTCACAGAGCTGCACTGCTCAGTGTTCACAGCTCAGTGAACAGCCTGTTCCCGTTTAGCACTGACACTGCTGAACAGCAGCAGAGGTTCTCTAAGGAGAAATGCTTTTTTGTACTGGCAACCTGAGCTCAGGAAGGTACATTAAATAAGTTTCCATCATAATACTGAAATATTCCAGCTGACAAAGACAACAAATTCACTGTCTTAGAAAACAAAGGGGGAAAAAAACAACA
Organism: Galbula dea; assembly: GCA_013399015.1. Taxonomy (NCBI): domain Eukaryota; kingdom Metazoa; phylum Chordata; class Aves; order Piciformes; family Galbulidae; genus Galbula; species Galbula dea. The sequence continues at coordinate 570,714 of VWZX01005505.1, forward strand.
GGGTTTTCCTTCGTATCTATTGTACTTCCTCTCATCTTTCAGGAATGCAACTAGTGAGTACACAGTCACTCCCCACACTGCAGTAACAGCTATCTAAGCAGACAGAACACAGTCTAGGAGAAAGGGGCCCTCCCTGGGGAGATTGCTGTTACTGATATGTCTTGCTGTATTATTCCATGTTACACACCTCGCTAAAACAGTATGACAAAGACAGAAGCAGCATCTGTACTGTCCTAGACAGGAGGCAATGAGAAAAGCTGCCTCACCTGCACCAGCATGTCCTCAGATGACCGAGTCAGTAAACGAGCCAGTGCTGCTCCAGTTTGTGTTCAAACCTACTCAGGCACAACTGCTGAAAGCCTCACAACGGCAGCTGGCCAAGATGCTCTGGGTAGAGCCAGGGCATGGACTCCAAATGCCAACATTTTCTCCATGAGGTTCTGGTCTTGGGTTTAAGTTTTGAAAGTGTTTCAGGAAAGATCTCTTCACAGCTCTGCAGCCACTACAGAGGAAGATCCACTTCAAGACAAATTCGGAGCAAGCAGCAGTAGACTTTCCTGTCTCTCACTCCCTCTGTGAAGTTTTGCTAATATGACATTTATTAAAAATGTGACTATTTCCATCCCAAGATAATCATGTAAAAAAATCATAGATTCATAAATCATCTGATATGGGTTCATATCTGGGTTGGAAGAGACCTCCAGAAGTCATCTAGTCCAACCCCCCTATAGTGAGCAGGGACATCCCCAACTAAATCAGGTTGCTCAGAACCTTGTTTAGCCTCACCTTGAATACCTCCAGGGATGGGGCCTCAGCCACCTCCCTGGGCAACCTGTTCCAGTGTTCCACTACCCTCATGGTAAGGAGTAAGATACAGACAGAAGAGTACCTATGAAGCACAGCCCCAGACACCCTTTCTTGCTCAGAGCCTTTCTCTTCTGGTGCAATTCAGTACACAAAAGTTCATCTTATGTCATGCGTTTGTGTGTTGGATGTACTTGATATGAAAGCATCTGAGGGAGAAGCCTCTGACAGTAGATACTATTTGTTTTTCACAAGAAGATCTCTTGTGAAAAAAGATTCATTCTTTGAATGGTAGAAATATGTCACCATTTAAGATGAAAACATTGTTTAAGTAGGAAGAAAACCTTCCTGCATCTGTGTATACTAAAACTGTCACTTCTGAAATTAATTCTCTTCCAGAACAAGGGTAATGACTTATCACCTCCTCAATTTGATCCTCTGCCCTTTCATCATGGCTTGCAATGCAAAGGCAGCACTCAGCAGTACAACCACTCAAGAAAGCTAAAGAATGGAGAAGGCATACTAAAACAAAGAAAATTATTCTGACAAGCCTGTGTTTTGGAGTCATTCATTTATGAAAGCTTGCCTTTGCTCCATCACCTCTCTGTCTGCATCTCTTACATGGCTGAGCAGCCTCTCACCACACATGGCATCATTCAAAGTAGTTTCTCTAATTGTGGTAGCAAGGTGAACCTTCTTCCTTGGAGGTGTTTAATAGATCTCAGATTCACCTGCATTTCTTATCTAGGCACCCAAAAGGTGGGTTTCTTTTTTTTCCTGCTTCTGTCATCCTATAAAATTAATAGGTTTGCTATTTTCACAGCCTTTCAATATAATGAAATGGATCCTTCTAAGTTCTTCTTTCCAGTGCTAACAAGGTGTGCATCGAGGTGTAAGTTTCTAGGTAGATAATACTCTGTACAGCTGACCAGCACTTGCATGCCTAACACAATCATAGTGCCCCTGTTATTTCTGGAATCAGTTTGCCCTATTTGTCAGTAATCTTACTTCATTTGTTCCAGGTACAAGTTTCTTGCAGGAGCACACAGCCATTTCGGTTACCACATTCAAATTCACAGCCTTGAAAATTCATCACTGGTCCAGCCTTTGAGTTATCCTTCTCATAAAACTGTAACAGGAGGATAACTGCTGTAGGAGAAGCACAAAGAATTTTCTTCTGCTGAACTGTGACTTTGGAACCAGGGACAAGATACTAAGCTCTTCACTCAATGAAAAGTGAGAGATTCCTCCCTCTGACTTCTAATATAGTAACACAAAATAATCTAAAGTGTCAATATACACTCCTCCTTCCTTTGAAGGCTACAGAAGATCAGGACCAATTGGATTAGAGAGAGAACCAACCTGGTTTAGGATAATGCTTTAAGTACACAGTGATAAGCAGAGTAAACAGGAAACTATTTCCTCTGGGACACCAATGCAAGGCATTTTCACAGACTATACTATAGCAGCTAGAATAATGCACCATCTCGCTTGATACTTATCACAGTGGCCCTGCCACCAGCATCAACTCCTGAATTGTACTCTTGGACTTCCAGAGTAAAAGGTGTTTCAGTTTCTTTATGGGGGTTCTCCTGTACTTCAGGTCTGCAAGAACCAAAGAGGTGTCATTTGAATTTGCCAGTTACCTTTACAATGAAGACCACATGCAATTCCTGGAAGGCAAGTGCAAGGGACTCCTTGACCAAAACCAGATCGTGTTTGTTTTGATCTCTTATAAATATTCTGTTCTATTTTTCCATAAGGCATTTTTATCTCTGAGACTTGTTACTCCAACAGGATTGATTTACATTCTGTATCCACAAATCTGAAGGACTGGTGTTAAGAGCAGCAATTTAATCAATTGCCCAGTAAGTGAGCCTGTGCATGGCATTTCTGTACAATGACCTTTGTTCATCATTTTAGTTGAAAACCATCTAATTAGATAATTGACAACAAAGATTTACTATTTAGATGGCTGAACATGAACTGTATGAAAGGTTTCTTTTTTTAGTCTAATTTGTACTTGTGTAAAGTGAAAGTTTTAGCTTTTTTTTCTTACAAGAGATATTGGTCTTCAAACAGCTGTAATTAAGGATGCAAGCAATATGCATACTGAGAATGATTTACAGCACAACAGCTTTGTTCTAAAGCAAATGCAAAAAACAATGACATTAATTTCTTTAGGACAATTAATTATTAGGCCCTGCATGCCAATAACAGTGAAATAACTCATGTAAGAAAATACTTGTATAAAATGTCAGATGAAGCAGTAAAAAGCTGATTATGATGCAGTACATCATAACAAGTGATAGGCCCCAAGAAGGTCCTCTTCAGCCCTTTGCTATACACTGGGATATAACAGAATGAGTTCTTGACAGATAACTCTGGGAAGTTGAAATAGATTAAAGGACCTGAATTAAAGGTTCCTTCCACTCAAACCACTGTGTTCTAGGGCTTGACTATGCAAGAAAACCAGCCAAATATGTCAGCTTTAACCAACTCCTGCAGTTCTCAGCCTAAGCTTCCTCTCCATACACATTGCCCCTCTTTCCAAGAAAAACAGCAAGAACTTCCAAGGAATCTTTGCAAGATGGAAAGGTTAAAAATATAAATTGTGGAAATCACAGGCCAAAACTATTTGCAAGATCAGGGCCCTACTTGCAGAGAAGTTAGATGCCAAACACCTAGGAGATACTTTGTATCATCATCTCACTTTCTACTACTCAACAGCCAATGCAATTATAAACAGTAACACCTAATTCAACAACTTTTGCATTTCTGGGCAAAGGTAAAGTTAGCAAGAATCACCTGTTTCCACTACAGTAGCATCAGCTAGACCAAACATAACTGTTTCTGCAGCCAAACAAAATGGAAACTCTCTAAGCAAGATTGTATCCACACACACCTACTCACCCCAACTCAGCTTCAAAGACACAGAACTCAAAAGAGAAGGAGGAGCAAGTAGGAAGTACAACAACCAGAATGCTGTTTTGAAATCACCAGGAGGAGGAAAGGGACTAGAAGCTAAATATTTTTGTTGTTGTTCAGAATAACACCAGCTTTCTAGGTGCTACAAGCTCTCTGCAATAAATGTAAGCATACAAAAAGACAGCTAGGCTGTTCAGATCATATTCAAGTATCTTAAGTGCTTGAATACTGCATAGTTTTAACAGCTTCCTGGCTTCACAAGCATTAAACTTTCCCCATAAAAGAGCTAGGCTATCTGTTACTCTTAATAGTCTCCCTTTGAGTTCCTCCTTAACCAAGTTAGGACTTGGCCATAGTGAACCTGAATGAGAGAGCTTCCATGTGCTAATGCATAAAAAGCGATTTCAAATGATAAAGAAAAATAGTTGCCTCAGAGTAAGGAAAAGAACTATGGCCAGAAAAAAGTTATTAGAAATGCAAAAGCAAGCTTGTCACATTACATCTCTACATGATTCCTACAGCTGGGGTAAATCCCAGCAAGTTCTCCTGGCTCTTGAAAAGAAGGAGAAAGGCAAAAAAACTTCTAAATCAAACCAAACTGGAACGAAAGATTCTTTTGCTGAAGGCATAGGGAAAAATTCAGAAGTTCAAATCCTGCAGCAACCCGAATCTTAATAGTGAAAATGGAAAAATGTGGAGAATAAAAAAAATCTATCTATAGTTCCTGAAAAAGGCAGAAAGTATCTGAAATGCCTTTACTGAAACTCATTTCAAAGCCATCAAAAAAGATGTGAAGGCATGTTTTCCCTATTTTGATATTAGATAGCTCGATCTGGAGATGTTTTGATTTTTATTACAGATGCTTTTAACATCCAGTTGAAACAAAAAGCCAGAGAACATTCAGTAACCCAGAAATTTCATCTCATTCTGCTTGCTGTCTTTGATTTCCTTCAGTGCTTTAGAGTTTTGCAACCAAACTTGGATTTGTTAAACAAACACTCCACATGTTAGCATGCCAATGCAAGTCACATGTACTCTTCATGGATTCAAAACGAGTTATTTGTTAGAAAGACCAAAGTAAGAGCAGAGCTGTTCAGAAAACATCTCCAAAAACATTTGGTAGGTTGCAGAGGTAATTCTTCTAAAAGAGCTTTTATAATCCTGGGACAAAGTCAAGCAGGGAGAAGGTTTCCAAGTGACCAATGGCTTACATGTATGAGGATTTTCATGTAATATCAAATTCAAAAAGCTCAATTATTTTGCCTGCTCCCCCAATACATTTTCATGTTCAGGACACATTTAATGAAAGTTTTTCATGATTTTGCCACATATTCTCCCTCACACGCTTTTGATGCATAACACAATTTCACAAATCTACTGGTACTCTTAATCCTGTCTTAATCCTATTCAGCTAAATCAGTAATGCTTTACTGAAAGACCTTTTGTATAGGCCAAAACCTATCAAGATTTCCACCAATATTTATTTCATTCAACGACGGTATTTTATTTACTCATTCTCTGCTCACTAACTTAAATCTTCATTTACTTAAGCATCACCAACAGCAAGAGCACCTTTCCCTGCTTTTATTTGCATAGCTTTGAAACTTTATTTTCAGCTTTTCAAACCAAAAGTGTTGAAATAGTTTTAGCAGACCTAAGAGTTAATACAGACGACAGGTATGTAAAAAGGTAAGGTGCCTAAGGTTAGATGTATTAAGAGAGATTTTTAGAAAGGGTGAACCAATTAAATCTTGAAAACAACTTCCCTTCCAGGCAAACCCCCAAATTTCTTGTTGCTTTTGAAAATTTTGGCTAAGTAAGAGAGTGTTTAACATTTATTTTGTTACTATATCACACCATCTTAAAAATATTAGTTTTAACATTTAAATATTATTTCCCCAATGCAGAGGAACCGATATTGGATCGTCTACTACACAACTCCTCATTACAGATTATTGTACACCAGACCACAGCAAAATAGGTGCCAAAGCAAAAAGAGAAATAACGTCCAGTATTACCTTTCCTCTAACAAAACCCTCTTTGCAGAACACCTGACAAAGCTGTTTTCTTACTAATGTTATAGATGAAAATATGTGGCTTCTTTGAGGGCAGGAAGGGAAAAAGAAAAGATAAGAAAAGGGTTGTTTTGTGTTAATACCTCTCATTTGTTAATGAGAAAGTATTTACTTTTTGGAGTAAGGTAGTCACAAAAACCTAACACTGTAGATGAACATAATTTATGTGGTGGCTATTCTTTATATCATTTTGACCCTTTCTTTATATTCTTGTCAGTTTTGTAAGGTGAACATGATTGACTTTTTTAAAGGTGTCACCATGGGTTTCTGCAGGAATGTGCCATATTCTTAAGCTCTTTCCAGCAAGCTACTTTTGAGTCTGTATCTTTTTCAGCCTAGCATTCTCTCTCATTTAATATTTCCAACTACACAAGCTAATGGGAATACATGACTTAATAAAGACTTGAACATACGGTCTGCCAACTCGTGACATCCTAATTCCACATTGGGCCTATCATAAGCTTAGTATCTTAAATGAAGGCAATAAGTTTTCCAATAGCACAGTCAACCAGCTGCAAGTAAACAGGGAATATGGCTGACCAAAATATCTAACATCTGAGCTTTGAAAAGGTCAAAATGGTCTGATTTACAGTAGTGTCATGTCGTGCAGAATGTGTGAGGCATTTTAATGCTCATTTCACATTCTACAATGACAGTGTCTGTAATGAATAGGAAATGACATATTATGAATTCATTCTTGTGATGATAATTGTAATGAGACTAGTGAATGGTACAACAAATCTAATCCATCTTCATGACAATTTAAAAACTGTAATCTTATTGCCATCCTGGGGCATTTTTCAGATACCTTCTAGAAGAAAACTAAACACGATTAAGCAGCAAACAAAAACATTGTGTTTCCCAGGTCTGTTAAAGCCATATTTACTGGAAAGTTGTGTGATCTGTGTAAATCTTATACAAAAAGCCTTCCTCTAATTACATGGAAATTTTTATTTTCCTTTTATTTCAGCACAGTATGCTATAACTTTATTAAGAGAACACTCATCATCTCTAAATCATGCATTAACAGAAGATAAAGAAAAGAAGTGGGAAAACTTAAATCACTGCAACAATAATCAGACGTTCTGCATGTAAGATAATAGGACATACTGATGTATTGCATTTCATAAACCTAAGTATTTAGAGAAATCAAACTCTCCACTGCAAAAGCTAAGGCTTAGTTACTTTGCAGATTTCAGATGTTTTTTCTTAGATGTATGGGAGGAAACAGGCCTAGTTCTGGTGAAAGACACAGCAGTGCACTCCCTGCGAATTCAAAGGCAATAGTTTCTGTCCCTGCAGTCTTACCAGAGACAGCAATATCAATATTCACCTGTGCCAAGTTACTGCAGTTCCTACCAAAAATGTAAGCCCTTTCCTCCCCCCAGCACCCTACCATCTGATCTCAATGCTCAGAAGTAAATATTGTCTCCACGGCAGCACCTTGCAAAAATTAGATCAGTGACCTTGCTGGGACAAGGACATCATCATTGCTAGCTAATAGCTTCTGCCATCCCCTCTGCTTACCACTGATAACACTCATAACACACGATGTCTAAACTTCTTCAAACCACTTTCAAAAATCTGAATTTAAGTCCAAGGGCCACTTCTGAGAGATATGGCCTTTGCTTCACCATAACTTCATGCTCTTTTCTGGTTTAATTCTATTATTTTCTTACTGCCTGGGTAATTGAATCAAGTCTGGTTTACAGTGTTACTTCTAACCCAGGCTTGAAATCTCATATAGGAAGGCTCATTTAATGGATCATTGCTTGCTAAGTTTATATAGCACTGCTTGGATGCAAACCAGTTCTGTATGCATCTTGTTACACAGCTGATGTTCTTGTAACCGTGCTGCTATATCAACTGAAATTTATGGTTCTCCTTAAGATTTACTTTGGAATGATTCATTTTGTTTTCAAGAGTAATTTGTATTCTAACAGGGCCTCTTCTGTGAATGCAGAAAGCATTCTCTAAAAGGTTTACATAAGCAAAAATAAAAATAATGACAGACTATAATTTTCACGGATGAACTTTTAATACAAGCGCTGTAGTAAACAGTGACAATTTGCTTTCAGTTGTACAGTTAAAATCACTTGATATGTTGATTGTATTGAATTAGTCACCTGTATAAGTCATGGGTGTTGACTATTGAATTTTTTTAAAAGGTCTTTATTGATTTTTAAGGAGAAAATATATTTAAAGGTGGCCCACTAGTGTAATTCTGCTCATTATAAAGTGCTAAATAGCTGAAGGGGACTAAAAGTATTCAGAAAAAGAGAATCTATTTTTAACTAATTAGCTCTGAATCATTTGTCTAGCCAATCCATGTTCTCAATCTATGGCAGTATTTGGAAAGTAATTGAAAACCACCCTTCTAATGAATGTGCAGACTGCCCTAAATAGGAAGGATTAGAGCACTCCTGAAATAGGACAAAACCAGGGGCAGACAGGTACAGCAGGACTGCGGCATGACTCATCTCACTTCTTTTTAGACTTCTATTGTCTGAAACATTGTCTTGATGAAACCACCTAGCGTGGTGGCTTTGTGAAAATCCACAGCTGACCAGTACTGTGTCTCCAGCACCTGAGGATACAGTCTTCAAAGATAGCATCCAAAACCTCCTGGATACATCTCACATAGAAACCCGGCCTTTTGTCTCCATGTTGCTCTGTATTCCTTTATTCCAACATGATACAGTGTATGTGCATAGTTTCCTTACCCTTTAAAAAGGGGCAGTAACATAGCAGCAAACAGTTCTGGAGATTTGGATCTAGTAATTGTCATTGTATTCCCCATAAAATTGCTGTGCTACTTCCTGACTTCAAAGCATTTATAAAGGATACTTATTGGTTTTTTCTCCCACAAAGAAAACTAAGTAGAAATACTTTTAATTATCTGCTAAGAGGAAACAAATGTTTTTGAGAAAGATTAAGTATGAGAACTACTCTGCATTACCATGAGAAGAGAAAAAACAAACCTGTAGCATTTACTTAATTTTATTTGTATTTCTAGACATCCTGCAGACTAGTCAGTCATATTTTAAGTAACCTCACTTAACTTTAAACTACAGTGCCTGTAAATAATACCCTAAGTGCAACAAGCCCATTAAGATATAACTGAACATCAGTAAACTAGACAGTGTGAACACTCCAATGCTTTTGGTTCTACCTCTAATTCTCCTTTACAATTTCCACCTCGATTTTCAAATAGGAGATCTTTGATGTTTATAGATCCATTATTTTTATCTACCCTTCTGTTAGTTCTCCATGAAAGAACTAGGCATGTATTACAGCACTGAATTAAACAGAAGTCTGGCCACAAAGAGAACAGTAGCAAAACTGAAACGTTGTTTTGTCTCCTTCCAGTGACTTTCCCCCAATACATACTTGTCTTTCTCATCCTTTGAAAGATGCTGATGCTTGGAAAATTACCTCCTACAATCTAAGCCACTATGAACAAGCCTGAAAAATCTACTCTACATGATCTATTTTATTCCACTGGAATACCCTGAAAGCAACACTACTTTTTGCAAGGTATTAGTGTTGATATATTTAGTCAATATATTTTTCTTGGAGGGAAATGACTAGTAATACACTATGTTGTGCATTCCACTGGGATACAAAAGTTTTCCTTTAAGTCCTGTGGGATCCATTTGTGTACAAAAAGTAAGCAGCACTGGGGATTTAAATTCAGTTCTAAATAAATGGGTTGTGAGCACAACCAGCCGAGCAGAGGCTTGAGGGAACCTTTCTTCCTTAGGTATGTTCCTGCACACTGCCACAGTTCTGGTTTCCCCCGGGACTTATTTCTACTCCCACACTCACAAGGACACAGCAGGGCAGGGGAATGCTGTAATACTTCTGAAGACCCAGTGTTCTACGAAACTGCTCCAGTTAGAAGTTCACTCAATCTTTGGGAGTCAAAAATGGGACATTTCAGAGTCTTGGAAGCACCCAAAGCAGGGCTATATGTTGTTCTGCTGTGAAGTCAGTATGAATAATCTCTTTTTTTTTTCTGCTTCCCTGCTGAAATTGCTCAATAGGGGGTTTGAGTTGCATTTTTCCTTTTTTTTTTTCTAGAAATGACTGTCAATGATGTCATCAGCCCTCTACTTTCAGAAGCCACTTGAATAATAAGAGCTTGTGTTGTTTTGTATCTTTCATTGAACCAGGTCCCTCAGCAGACAGTTTAGTGTCACTGGCCATTTAACTACTCATGCCCTCTGATTCATGCCCTGTAGTTGTAGAATTGATATTAACTTCAAAGAATTGGACAGTGAGATAAATTATTTTGGGTTTGTTTTACCTTGAAATGAGAACAAGGTCAGAAATAATTTATCTTGGCATGACACAGCCTGACCAGGCAGACAGAACTTCCCTACAATTCGCTTAGGGAAAGCACTTGTTGTTACCACCAGCTGAAACATCTGGATTTTGAACCTCAAAACCCTCTCCTGAGCTCTGTTTCTTTTTTAATGCTCTTTGGTACACTGATTTTAAGGGAGTAAAAGGTGACTGAGCACAATACTGCTTTTAAAGGAACTGGAGACATTAGCTATATCCCTCTGGTTCGGTCTGCTGATCTTTGGCGGTGTGAATAGAACCCAAATCTGCACTTGGTGACGTGGTTTAGTGGCATGCTTATGCTGGATAGACAGTTAGACTTGATGATCTTAAAGGTCTTATCCAACCTTAATGATTCTATGATTCTATAATGTTAGGATTTGACAAAATACAAAGCAACACAAACCTGTCTCAATCAGAACCTACAGGCCTGCACTTTGCCATGCCCAACAACACCACCCCGTGCACTGCAAGAACGTGCTCTGCAGACCTCCCACCCCCTGTTCAAATAAGACTCTCTACACACTTTTGGATTCTTTCTTTTGCTTCTTTAATAAAAAATTGCTTGAAAGATGGTATGAATGAGCCTACTTTTGCAAGATGAGTCACAGTGAGCTACCAACATTTTAATGACTTCAATTATTTACAAGACAATAGTAGAACTGGGGATAAAAAAAATTGACAGCCTGTCACAGGCAATGCTAGCTAAGTTGTTTAAATCATCTCTAGGCATGTTCTAATTTAGCTCATTATTAATTTCCTGCCAGGAAATCACTGCCCTAAACCTCTCTTTAATTCAGACATAAGTCATTCTAAACTCTTATACAGACAGCTGATTGAACCCAAGACTTTTGTCTCATTATGAAGCCCAGATGCTTTCAGGCAGAAGACTGTTCTAGGCATTTAATATTTTGAAACAAAATGTAGTGTATAATTAATTGAGTATGAAATGCGTTGTTCATCACAGAATTAGTTTATCTTCTCAAGACTTTTCTAGCTGTACGCAATCGATCATTCACATTTCACAAACTGCTGTAGGTTTATGAATTTTCACTTTTGAAACAATTGAGTTCTCTGTTGCAAAATGAATACAAAACACTATCTGAAGGCAAACTGAGTGAAACCCCTCTTGTTTTAGCTGGTAAAATAAAATGTTAGCTCATTAATCACCCTCCTCTTCATCACTACTCATTTTTTCCAGCAAATGATTTGTATTCCAGCCATGTGGTGGGATACCAGCAGAGAACAAATAAATCTGAACTGACAAAGCAGGAAATATTTCCTAATTACCAAGACCGCTGAAGAAGGCTAGAAAGCAGAGACAAGAAAACCCACGGAAAGATTGCTTTCTGAATCATTTTGTTTGCTGAGCATGAGATGTGCTTGTCATGTTAACTGCAGTTGTTAACTTCCTTCAAAAGACAAGGAATTGTAAAAGGGGCTGCCACCAAAGGAGGTACAGAACCACTCCTTACAACTCAGAAGTGTCAGCCTCAGGGGTATTTATTTGTAGGCCCCGGGGGTATTTGTTTTGGCCTTGTTTGAAATAGAAGGAAAAGGGTCCATTTCTCACCCATTTTCCACTTTCTTGTATGCCTCAGGTAATAGACTGACAAAATACTGCTTCACTACGCTGTTTCACCCCTCTTTTCACATCACAAGTGCAATAACCACAGTGAGAACTGGATTATGCTTCTTTAGCCTTCAACCTGTCTGACCAGACAATGTGGAAGCCTGAGGCATTTGGACACCTTTTTTCCCCTCTTCCCTAACACCCTTTTCCCCATAAGACTGGATCTTTTGTTCTCTCATCGATACTAGACAGGGAGACTACATCCAACACTGCAGTAACAGCCTCATCATGAAGAACGTATTGCCATACCAGTACATGGTATCGTACAATCGTTAAGGTTGGAACAGACCTCTAAGATCGAGTCCAACCGCCAACCCACCACCATGTCACCATCCCATGTCACAAAGTGCTACATCTACAGGTATTTTGAATCCCTCCAGGGATGGGGACTCCACCCCTGCCCTAGGCAACCTGTGTCAATGCCTAACCACCCTTGCAGAGAAGAAAATGCTCCTAATATCCAACCTGAATCTCCCCGGCACAACTTCACCTGGGAGAAAAGACCTTATGGTATCGTACCACACATGTAACTACAAAATCCTGTGTGCAAGCTACCGAGAGACATTTCAGCAGTATAAATTTATCTCCACTGTTACTTGGCACAAGAAACACTAAGGAACCTTCTCTGCCCAGGGCTCACATGCCCTAGAGACACTGTGTGGGTTTCCTTTAGACAGAGCCTTTGTTACACGGGGACTGATGGCTGTTAAGAAAAGTGCCTGCAGAATAAATGACATGTTATACTCCACCAGGTGCTATAATAACACCCCGTAGTCTTTTAGGAGATCTTGCTGGTGGATTTGTGCTATTTTGATGATAGCTGTCGATTCACAGCTCCTCAGACCATTTGACAATAGGGCCCCTACTGTGTTATATAAAACATGCACTTTAGCTTTAAAAGCTCAAACCTTTAATCAAATTCGAAATGCCAGAGTGGAGATTTCAAACCACTGTCAGTACGACTTCATTCACGTGGTTCAGGGCTGACATTCTCAAAAATACTTTTAGATATACAGTATCAAATGGAATTAGCTTAAGTATAGTGGCAAGAATTTATAATAAGGAAGCATTTTGATTGCTTTATTTCTCTGTTCATAGGAAAGGGAGTTTGCTCAGCCTTGTTTTGACTGTTCCTGCTTTTTTTCAGTGGAAGCCTTAAACTTTACCATTTTGGTTTTCAATGACAGGACAACAAAATAGACCAATAAACTAATGTTTTTTTAAAATCCTGAAAACTGCTCTATGACATTCAGCACTTGACATTTAAGCTGATTCAGTTACTCATGACTAGCATTGCATTGTACCACGACACCTTTAATGGCCAACCTTCGGCACTGTTCCCCAATAAATGAAAGTAAAACAGACTTCAGCAACCAAAAAAGGAAATAAAGCAGGTTTTGATATGCCACATTTCTACTGCCCATTCAGGACCCAAACTCCATGAGATAATTAAGGTTCCTATCATTATCATTCAGAAAGGAATCCAAATAGATACATCCAAAAGCCTGTTGTTTTCTGAATACCTTAAGTATTTCTTGAGTTCTTGTCCATCAGAGTTCTCTCTCCAATGGACAGAGCTGTTTAGAAATTTCCTTTGAACTGCTCCTGCAGTATCACTCTGCAAGAGGAGAGGACAGCTTAACTTTGAGCATTCAAATTCTGCTGCAGGGCTTACCAATTTCTGAGCAACCACCACAAAAACCCACAGAAACAACGGCAAGTGCAGGTGGTCCTCGATCTGATGGAAGAACTTCAAAACAAGTGCAGTTCAGTCCTGTCACTTTGGTTTTGGTTCAGGTGAAGGGTTCAAAGACCCACATCCATCTCATCTGTTACACAGCAAGCCCACCCCAACACATTGTTCTTATTAGCCTGAAAACATGATGCTACCTCCATGACCACAAACATGAGTTTGTGTATCTGCCTGATTCCAGGAATAGCCAAATCTTTATCGAGCCTCTTTTTTTCCTGCCTTAATCCAGCTCCCATTCAGAACCTCTGAGTATCTTAAGATCAGCTACAGGAAGCCACCACCTGTTTTGGTGCAATTGCCAGTCTCACTGGCTTCCTGCTAAAATCCATTTGGCATGGTCATTCATCTGTATTCCTTAATCTGCCAAGAGGGACTCATGCCATGCTTTACCTCCATGCAAAAGTAACTCCCAAGCTGAAACTCGGCACCTTGCTAGGTTCAGTACTAGACTTTTAGAGTCAGGGTTAGGGTATTATATTACAGCTGCCAGAGTCCAGCCACTGAAATACAGTCTCAAGCAAAAACTTAAATCCACTAGTCATCAAAAGTACAAACCTCTCCTAACAGCATTATATAACAAACATAAACCTCTCAGTGCACTAATGCAACTCACTGGTGATACTAAATTAAAAAGTCTGAACAGCACAAGAGGAAAGAGACAAACACAACAGGTACCCAGGACTAAAATGCTGAGACAATAATTAAAGGAAGATCATCAAAGAATGCAAACAAACCATGAGAGAAAAACAACTGAAAGATGAAAATCCAAGATGTGGTATTGAAAGATAGAAAGGAATAATATATGCAGACATGAATTAATGATAGAGTCAGGAAAAAACAGAAGGTGCTTTAGACACCTTTTAAGGTGCAGGAGAGAAAGCAAGGGCATGCAATTGCCATGGTGAAATCTTGGATTCAGTTTAGAATAATGCATTTCCAGAAAACAAGGTGCAAAATGGAGTTCAACAGCAAGAAACATTTTAAAAGAAAAAAAACCCCCACACTGAAAGGACCACAATATGCAATAAACCAAAAAAAAAGATTAAATAAAGCCATCATCAAGTAAAAGCATGACAATAACCCATAAAATAAGCAAAAAAAGTTAATGCAGGGAATATTATTTGCTGTGGTTTATTTCAAAAAGAAACAAAATCAGACTAGGGAAGGCTGTATTTTGAGGAAAACTCTGCAAGTGAGTTTACTTATGCTTGGCAATATTGCAAAGGATTCATTGAAACCAACATATCAGCTGGGACTGACATGAAATGCAGATGTACAACTGAGATCTCAATTCCATTTGTTACTTTGCTTTGATGAATGGGTGTAAATACCTGGTGAATCCATAACCCATTGGACCAATTTCACTTTTAAGTGAACAATCAAGCAACCAATTATTTCTTAACTCTTTGGAGGTAAAGATACCTTAATGAATACTCACAAAAAAAAAATATAACAGCAAATACTCTGATGAATATGCAACATATGAAGTGTTCACAAGCATTTCCTTAAAACTCCTAACTAGGGACTTCATGAACAGAAATATCACTTAGCCATACTGAAAGCAAATGCCACACTGCAAATCATGAACACAACATATAGTAATTCCTGAACTCTTTCTGTGGGCTAAAATAAAACAATTAAAAGTAACACCAAATTAAGATCAATTAGATAACTCTGGAACAAGATGGACTTAAAACTGTTGGGTTTGTTGGTTTTTTTTCTTCACTAGCAAAAAAATTCCTTTGGCATCATATTAAAGTTACTTAGTATCTACTAGACTAAAACCTAGTAGCTACATAGTTACACAGAGGTCCCCCATCGAAAAGCCATGCACTGGCTTAAGCTTTTTAAGGCAGCTATGCCTTGCATTTTTTCCCAAAACCAGAGAACACTAGCCCAAATCTCTTCTCCACCAGAACTCAGGAGACATCACGTATACAGTGTCTGAGGAAGGTCCTGCTCTGACTGCCACTTCAGTAAATTTGAGACAGACGATGTCACTTGGTCTGCTCTTGAATAGCACAGTCAACTTAAAACTTTTATTTCAGGGGACAAACTAATAAATCACAGTAGCTTCAGATGACCATTAAGCTTGTCAGGATTTGACTTTCCTACTTACATTTCTTGTGACTTGACTCAACACAAAAATTTTAATGATGGCCACATAAGGTAATGCCAAGCTGACCTTCCCAGGCACTGCAGCTTAGTGCCATTTTACATATAGCTTATATATGCATTTTACATATATCTTACATATGCATCGTGCCTGACATGGGTTCAGAGGGCTGAGCACAGGGACACCAGCATAATCTTTTAATTAGCACACAAGTATTACCAAAAAAGAGTGATGGTGATAAACTGCCCTTTTAGAATTACTAGTTTTAAGGGGGTAGAAGATATTAAGTATGACATTAAAAGCATAATAGCTTTAAGGAAACAATAGCTTTGATACAAACAAACTCACAAAACCTTCCAAAAACTAGATAACTACCTTGGATTTGGGAGTTCTCCGGGTCAGCCTGGGGCTTCTTGAGGTCAGCTTGGGGCTTCAAGCAACCTGATCTGCTTGCAGATGTCCTTGCTTATCGCAGGGGAAGTTGGCCTAGATGACATTTGAGGGTCCCTTCCAACCTAAACTATTCTCTTATTCCACGATTTTGGTCGAACTTTTTCACTCCCAATTTTGGTCTTATCAACCAAATTATGTTATCCTTGCAACAGTGAGAGAGGAGGGGGAAAAGAAAATAATTGCACTTTCTTCCCCAACCGCTCCTGAGGTGCCTCACTCTTCTTCTCCTCACCCACAAGCTGAGCAAGCTCTTTGGGGATCCTCTACGGGGCAATAAAGTCCAAACAACACCTCGCAGTCTGAGGCAGAGCCTCGGCAGACAGAGCTGTTTTCAACTCCTGACCCCAGCAGGGGCGAGCCCTCCCTCCTTCACCACACTAGGCACCAGGCAAAAAAAACACAAAGAAAATAAAAAGCGGGAAAGCGGTAGCTGAGGGAGCTCGAGCGACCGCTGGCGCGGAGCCGCGCGGGGCCCTGCCTCGAAGCGCGTGAGACGGCGCGGCGCCTGCCTTGAAGCGCGTCAGAGCGCGTGGGACCACGGAGCGCCTCCTTTGAAGGGCGTGGGATTACACGGAGAGCCTGCCTTGAAGCGCGGGAGAGCGCGGAGCTCCCGCCTTGAAGCGAGTGGGACCGCGCCGCGCCTCTTTTTGAGTCCCCCGCCGTACAGGCACCGACCACTCGCAGAAGCTCTTGCGCACGAGCGCCCCCAAAGGAGCCGCTGGTGACAACTAAAGGTGCCTGCCCCGAGAAACGACAACGGGCCAGGGGGGGGCGGTCGCGGGCCGTGGGCTGCGGGCCGTGGGCTGCGGGCCGTGGGCTGCGGGCTGCGGGCTGCGGGCTGCGGGCTGCGGGGCAAGGCGAGGAGGTATTTCCTCGCTTTCTAAACTAGTGAGGCCACATCTGCCAGTTCTGGCTCCCCAGTTCTGGGCTCCCCAGTTCAGGACAGGCAAAGAACTACTGGAGAGAGTCCAGCAGAGGCTATAAAGATGCTGAGGGAACAGGAGCATCTCTGGGAGGAGGAAAGGCTGAGAGCCCTGCTCTGGAGAAGAGCAGCCCCAGAGGGGAGCTGCTCAGTGCTGAGCAACTGCTCAAGGGTTGGGGCAAGAGGCTGGGGCCAGAGTTCCCCTACCATGCTGGGATTGTGGGATTCTGTAATCAAAGCTTTTTGGGGATAAGTCATTTTTATGGCTGTCTTATTCTGATGTGGTTATTTCTCTTTCTTCACTTTTAATCAGGAAGGGGTGAAGTTGGGGACTTTAGAAATGAATGTGGTGCCTAGGAAGCGCTCTGCAAGGCAACCTTTCCTCAGAGTGGCTAATGCACTTAAGTTGGGTGACTTAACTTAAGTGCCTTAAGTTGGGGCATATTCAGGTAGAGGGTATTTGCTACATGTATTCTAAGAATCATTAAATTTGTGATTAGGTAAAGACTTCTTATCTGAATAGGTAAACTGCAGCGCAATTCACTGAATGACAATGATGCATGAGGAAAGAAGAAACCACATTCTTTCTAAGAGAGGATTTAAAGACAATCCTGATAAGCTGCATTCAGTAATATGTGCTAGTAAGGCTCATAAAATAAGAGCAAAAATGAAGTCCTACAACACCTGAAGCTTTTCTGCACCATGCAAGTTCTTGTCTGCTCCTTTCATCCCTCCTGCCATAGGAAAAGTAGCAGAAGCCACCAAAATCATCAAATGGGATGTAAAAACCTAATTTTCTTCGTGAACCCTAGGCCTTCCTGTGCCTTATGTACAATAGCAGTGAATCAGTGATGTTATTGTCATTCTTGCATAGAGAAATAATTCTCTTAATGATTATTGTAGTTGTGCTGTGCATTTGGATTGGAACTATCTTTTATTATCATTTAATGATCTTTCTGTTGTCTAAAAAAAAAAAACAAAACCAAACCTGGAGTGATTGAATTCTAGTTTGGTTGTTGTTTCTATTTACATACTATTGAAGCAGTTGCCAAGCAAGGCATAATAAATCTAAATTCTGACATAATAAATAGATAATGTTTTGTAATTGGATTATTTGTAGACTCTCTCACTCAGCAGAAATTTGCATAACATTCAGGAAGGCTTGCTGCAAATACCAAAAATAAGCAACAGAGTGAATTAAAGGTTTTGCTTACAGATCTCTTCCTGAAAACACAGTAAAGAAGGAATTAAAGGTGTAGCCTTCCTTCAGTAGTGTTAGGGAAGTTTACTCTAGACCTTGTTTTAAAATGGCTCTTCACTGATTGCAGTCTATGTGATAGATGATGGAAAGCAGAAGATAACTAATATGTGATCTCTGGGAGTAGAGATTACCACTGAAGGTTGTAGAATTGATGACTTTCATAACTACTTTTTCCCATCCAACCCAAAATTTAAAACCCAATTACTAGCACAAAACCAATAACATAGCCAATTCCAGCAGCACATACTCAAACTTTTTTTAATAGGTAGATGTTTACAAACAAATCAGTAGACATCTGTGCTCATCTAGATGGTTACTGAATAAAAATGGAGAATCTATTCAGTGGTCATCCTGATGTGTACAAGAGAGGGATTGGCCTTTGTGGCTTCAGTTGCTCATGCTCTGTAACCTAAAATGTGATTTCTGATGCCATTTTTTCTTGCCTGGGAGTCTGGCTTTAAGTATCAACACTGCAATGAACCTGCAGGAATAATTAAACTGTGAGAAAGGCCTCTAGGTATCACTGTAATACTCTTTAGGCCTTTAAATAATAACAATAAGGTGGGTTTTTTAAAGTTGAATCTAGTTTGCTTTTATATTTTTTTAAAAACCAGAAATAAACCCACACTAAAACAAACTAAAAAAATGTCTGCAATAATGTAATTATTTATGAACTTTGGTCCAGATCATCAGATTTCCCAAAGGAGTTAAGTGAATAAATGTCTTCTGGTGATTTGGAGATTGCCTTTGAGCTTAGTCTTTGGGAAATCTTATGCAAATCCTAACCAAAGGATCCCCAGTGGGCATCCTGCTGTCAGAGAAGCACCAGATTTAGGTGGTTCTTCAGACTTTCAAGGAGAATGAGATGACAGAGACATAACTTTTGCAGGGGAGAGCACCAGCTACACCCTGGTCACTTAGTCTGAGGAAACTAAGATACTTAATATGCATGATGCTGAGCTATCTCCCTGAGAACACCCATACAAAGAGCCCTGACTAGGCTTGTACTTTACAGTACTTACTGTGGTATTATTTGTAACTTGGATCATGATTTTCTTCTGAGATAGTAGTGTTTTTCTTCACAAAGAGGTACTCCACTTCAGTACCTTAAGATGACTTGCATCAGTTGCACAAGTGGATTTCAGCTCTGGTAACAAAAGAATCTTAACCTGCCAGTATTGCTGTAATTTATACACATCTTGAAAAAAGCATCACCTGAGCTGGGAGAAGCTATTTCAGTGACATGTCACCATGTGGATCATTATCTTATCCTATGTCAGTAAGGGCAATGTGCCTTTTCTATTCTCTCAGGAGCCATAGTGAGTTGGGGGTAATTAGTTTAGACTACTTCCAGCAACCCTGAATTATTTTAACCATCCTATAATAGTCTATATGAAATAGACTTTTCTTTAACAAGGAAAGTACTGATTGGGACAGAAGTGAGGTTATAGTAACTCTCCCTATGAAACACTGTCTTTTCAGAGTGAGGGTCTGGTCCCTAAGTAGCTGCAGAGGGAGGCCTTTCAGAGACACCAGGATACCCTCCTTGCCCTCCTGCTGCTGTCCCAGGGGAGTGCAAATCTCTCCTGTCACCCTAGAAATAGCTAACTCATTGCTTGATGCTTGCTAGAATGGCACTGTAAACTTACTTTTGGGAACCTCCATCCAACCCAAGATCTTCTGTTCAGTTTTCTAATAATTATGTTTAAAAGAAAAATCCAAATATTTTAGAACCTCTCATCAAAATTGTGTCCCATGAGTATCCAAAGTTTCAGTACAGTCTCAGGAGGGAAGAATGGTGTTAAATAGGATTAAAAGTTAATGAAATATTGTATGACAGTATTTTACCATAGCAACTGAAAGTGAGATCAGAGCATTGTATAAATATTAATATTATTCTCCTCATCTCAATCACTAAAGGACTTGAGGAAGGTGTGTGGAGGGGGAAGAACCTCCTATTTATGGTTCTAAAATTCAAATGTGAAAGTGGAAGAGAGATTAGGTTATAAAAATAAGGTACTGCATAACTTGCCTAATGGCCTGTAATCTTCTGGAAGTACAGCTGCAGTGGGCTTTTAAACAGGTGCTCTGGTTATAGAGCATAACAAACATGTTAGGCTTTGTAGTGCAGTTAATATCTCATAAACAGCTGGGCTAATTTGGGCAAGGCTAATGGATTAGCTCAAATGGTACTCCTGCAAAAGGTCTGCCATTATGTCTGTTCCATTAAAGCTAACATGCTGATACTCTGAGCTCCCCAACCTGCCCATTTTAGAGCAGAGCCTGAGGTGAATTCACGGTGCCCATCCAGTCAGTGCAACAGGGAGATCCAGTTGCTCCTGCTTCTGATCACTGGCTTTAGTGCTTTGATCCAGTAGCTGTGTAAGTCTTCCATCACAGAAAAGGAGTTGAAAATGAGCTTGAGGTAATCTGCTGTCTTTTGCATTAGCCTCATCTTCAGAAATCTGTGACTGTGGGATGTTTTCTCAAGTGTAAACCTAGCAAATATTCTGGCCCAGCTGTACCTGTATTTTGTGTTTTCTGAGGTTTGCTTGATCAGGATACTGCAAGCCTTTGCTGCTTTGAGGCTAGGTTTGATATACTTCCAAACAGGAAATATAAACCTAACAAAGTGAATGCAGACTAAACAAACAAACAAACAAATAAACGAAGTGATATGCAGACATAAGACAGCTTTTGACAGTTCTAGGACTAATGGGGGGAAATAATCTGAGTATTTGTATGTGTGTGAACAAACAGAGTCAGGAACCCAGCACAATGCCCTGTCCCCAACAGAATGTTGGAATTCCAGCATGGTGGGGAGTGGAAAGGGCTTCTAGGGGTCATTTAGTCCAACCCCACTGTTAAAGCAGGGTCACCCACAGCAAGTTCCCAGAATCACCGCCAGGTGGCGACGTAATCTCTCCAGAGAAGGAGACTCCACAACCTCTCTGGCCAGCGTGGCCCCGGGCTCTGCCATCCTCACACCAAGCAAGTTTTTCCTTCCCTTTAGGTGGAACTTCCCGTGTGCCAGTTTGTGTCCATTGCCCCTTGTCCTATCCCTGGGCACCACTGAGCAGAGTCTGGCCCCAGCCTCTTGCCCCCACCCGTTAGCTCTTGCTCAGCATTGAGCAGCTCCCCTCTGGGGTTGCTCTTCTCCAGGCTAAGCAGCCCCAGGGCTCTCAGCCTTTCCTCCTGCCAGAGATGCTCCAGTCCCCTCAGCATCTTCCTAGCCTCTGCTGGACTCTCTGCAGTAGTTCCTTGTCTCTCTTGAACTGAAGAGCCCAGAAGTGGCCCCAGTCCTCCAGCCATGGCCTGACTAGGGCAGAGTAGAGGGGGAGGAGAACCTCCCTTGACCTGCTGGTCACAACCTTAATGCACCCCAGGAGACGATTGTTGTCACTGCTTTCTCATGGTGGATTTGTTGTCCACCAACACACCAAGTCCAACAGCCTCGGTCTTGCTTGGGATGGCAGCTCCTCAGGTTGTTAACACCTTGAACACTGTCTGCAGACGCCCACCCTCAGGCGTTGGTACTAATCTACTGCAGAACAAATCCCATCTGTCTGCTGCCGGTACGTGACTGCCTACCCAGCCTGCCAGCACAGGCACTGCCCTCCAGCACATCTGGGGAAGACAGTCTGCAGGTGAACACGCTCATCTGTCTCTGTTTTGTTCTGTCCAAGTAACGCTTTATGCCTATGGTTAAAATCATGCTCCCTGTGGGCATAAAACTGAGGTGTTTAAATATTTTATTAACTAGATTGTAAAGCCAACAACCAAAGAGGTGAGCCTGTATGAGGCCTGAGATATACTGCCCTCAGCTCTGCTCTGCTGCTGCACCTCAGCTAATTAATCCTGCTGCGAGGTCAGCATAACAAAAAGAGAAAGGATGTGTTGGTTTAGAGCAACCCATAAGGTAAAAGCAGGTTTCTTTAACAGCTGACACACTTAAGTGTTAATATTTATGCTCAGTTGAATTTTGACACCTAAAATATCAGGAAGTGATGTGACCTTTTAAGATTTCTATTTTGTTTTTATTTGAGTCGTTGCTGTTCTTTCAAGCACCTGTTTGGTGGCATACTGTGGAGGAACACTTATTATTAGCTTGTTTATTTTAAGAACACTGATATAATAGATAGGTCATCATTAGCTGAAATACAAAGTATTGGAAGAAAAGGCTATAAAGCTGGCAACTCAAATACATGTTTCTGGGAGGCATCTTAGAGAGTGAGTCCATTTCTTATTCCACTTGCTCCACAAAAGATGAGAAGTTCGTTCTTTCATAGCTACAGTAATGCTGGATGAGCCACCCTGATTCAGAAAGGTAGAGTTTCAGATGTGATGCTCAAATCCAAAAGAACAATGAGATTAAAAGCATGCCACGTCTTCCATTTAAGGAAGAATATTGTAAGAGAAAGAGATTAACCTTCTCATGCTGTAAAAATCCAGAGGCTAAGCCCAAAAGATTTAGAGCAAGCACACACGGTGGCTTAAGCCAGAAAACAGTTTCTAGGGGTGAATCCCCGAGTTGCAAAGACACTTATCTCAGCCCAATTAAGTTCCTTCCACTCTAGATGTCTGTGGATGTGTATAAATCTCCCTGAAGTCCTACAGTAAAGCAACAACAACAAAGTATCTGCTATTCTAATGATGGAATGATTTAAGTCATGCTGCTTTCTGCCAGGCAGATATAGCTGCAGCAATCCTGGTGCTCTATCACTCTTTAACATACTGCATCACGGATACACTCCTCGAGATCACTTTAGATGTTACACGTGCTTCATTATGCCACCCTAAAAGCCTAAAATGTGATATAATGGAACATTTAGCTCAAAGNCAAAGTGAATGCAGACTAAACAAACAAACAAACAAACAAATAAACGAAGTGATATGCAGACATAAGACAGCTTTTGACAGTTCTAGGACTAATGGGGGGAAATAATCTGAGTATTTGTATGTGTGTGAACAAACAGAGTCAGGAACCCAGCACAATGCCCTGTCCCCAACAGAATGTTGGAATTCCAGCATGGTGGGGAGTGGAAAGGGCTTCTAGGGGTCATTTAGTCCAACCCCACTGTTAAAGCAGGGTCACCCACAGCAAGTTCCCAGAATCACCGCCAGGTGGCGCCGTAATCTCTCCAGAGAAGGAGACTCCACAACCTCTCTGGCCAGCGTGGCCCCGGGCTCTGCCATCCTCACACCAAGCAAGTTTTTCCTTCCCTTTAGGTGGAACTTCCCGTGTGCCAGTTTGTGTCCATTGCCCCTTGTCCTATCCCTGGGCACCACTGAGCAGAGTCTGGCCCCAGCCTCTTGCCCCCACCCGTTAGCTCTTGCTCAGCATTGAGCAGCTCCCCTCTGGGGTTGCTCTTCTCCAGGCTAAGCAGCCCCAGGGCTCTCAGCCTTTCCTCCTGCCAGAGATGCTCCAGTCCCCTCAGCATCTTCCTAGCCTCTGCTGGACTCTCTGCAGTAGTTCCTTGTCTCTCTTGAACTGAAGAGCCCAGAAGTGGCCCCAGTCCTCCAGCCATGGCCTGACTAGGGCAGAGTAGAGGGGGAGGAGAACCTCCCTTGACCTGCTGGTCACAACCTTAATGCACCCCAGGAGACGATTGTTGTCACTGCTTTCTCATGGTGGATTTGTTGTCCACCAACACACCAAGTCCAACAGCCTCGGTCTTGCTTGGGATGGCAGCTCCTCAGGTTGTTAACACCTTGAACACTGTCTGCAGACGCCCACCCTCAGGCGTTGGTACTAATCTACTGCAGAACAAATCCCATCTGTCTGCTGCCGGTACGTGACTGCCTACCCAGCCTGCCAGCACAGGCACTGCCCTCCAGCACATCTGGGGAAGACAGTCTGCAGGTGAACACGCTCATCTGTCTCTGTTTTGTTCTGTCCAAGTAACGCTTTATGCCTATGGTTAAAATCATGCTCCCTGTGGGCATAAAACTGAGGTGTTTAAATATTTTATTAACTAGATTGTAAAGCCAACAACCAAAGAGGTGAGCCTGTATGAGGCCTGAGATATACTGCCCTCAGCTCTGCTCTGCTGCTGCACCTCAGCTAATTAATCCTGCTGCGAGGTCAGCATAACAAAAAGAGAAAGGATGTGTTGGTTTAGAGCAACCCATAAGGTAAAAGCAGGTTTCTTTAACAGCTGACACACTTAAGTGTTAATATTTATGCTCAGTTGAATTTTGACACCTAAAATATCAGGAAGTGATGTGACCTTTTAAGATTTCTATTTTGTTTTTATTTGAGTCGTTGCTGTTCTTTCAAGCACCTGTTTGGTGGCATACTGTGGAGGAACACTTATTATTAGCTTGTTTATTTTAAGAACACTGATATAATAGATAGGTCATCATTAGCTGAAATACAAAGTATTGGAAGAAAAGGCTATAAAGCTGGCAACTCAAATACATGTTTCTGGGAGGCATCTTAGAGAGTGAGTCCATTTCTTATTCCACTTGCTCCACAAAAGATGAGAAGTAGGTTCTTTCATAGCTACAGTAATGCTGGATGAGCCACCCTGATTCAGAAAGGTAGAGTTTCAGATGTGATGCTCAAATCCAAAAGAACAATGAGATTAAAAGCATGCCACGTCTTCCATTTAAGGAAGAATATTGTAAGAGAAAGAGATTAACCTTCTCATGCTGTAAAAATCCAGAGGCTAAGCCCAAAAGATTTAGAGCAAGCACACACGGTGGCTTAAGCCAGAAAACAGTTTCTAGGGGTGAATCCCCGAGTTGCAAAGACACTTATCTCAGCCCAATTAAGTTCCTTCCACTCTAGATGTCTGTGGATGTGTATAAATCTCCCTGAAGTCCTACAGTAAAGCAACAACAACAAAGTATCTGCTATTCTAATGATGGAATGATTTAAGTCATGCTGCTTTCTGCCAGGCAGATATAGCTGCAGCAATCCTGGTGCTCTATCACTCTTTAACATACTGCATCACGGATACACTCCTCGAGATCACTTTAGATGTTACACGTGCTTCATTATGCCACCCTAAAAGCCTAAAATGTGATATAATGGAACATTTAGCTCAAAGATAAGGAAAGCAGCACGCTGCACTTTGTAGCCATTTGATATCCTGACAGGAAAGGGAACTGACACATGCTAAAGAAATAAACAGCCCTCGCAGTGAGTTATGGCTAGCACGGCTCCATTCATGCATTATTGAAGTGGTATCACGACACAGCTCCCTTTAGAATTGGCCAAGCCACCATTGTGCATCCCTTCAAACAGACCTGTTTCCTGTGCAAAGAACTGACAGGAGCAAATAAAATGAAAATATACGTGCACCTGGTAGGCAGAAGTATGAAATAACAAACCCAAGGGCAACTGTGCACATGCTGTCAGTTCCCAATCCAAGAGGGAAATAAAGGATTCAAACATTATGGTGATTCATAATGCATAAAGGGCAGGTAATGTAAAGCAGTCCTGATGATCTTCTGCTGCACAGGATGTAGAACTTCCCTGAATGATGTTTTCCTTCTTTCAGGTAACAACTTTTATGCAAAACAGTATTTAAAATGAGGGCAAATCCCATGCTGTGGCTGTTAAATACTGGTGTTGTTAGTATCCTCATTGGCAAGATCACAGTTCTGTAGCAGTCTCTTTGATTAACAAAACTACTCCATCACCTTGATTCTTGCTGGTAAATGTATTTTCTATTTCTTCCATTGTTTCCATAGTTGCAGAAGTGCCTTCAATATATTAACACCCAAAAGTTAAGAGAAAGCAGTAAGCTGATTAACAATATGCAAAGGGGAAACTCAAGCAACATAAACCCAGGAGGACTTTCCTGGTGCAAAGAAAGGATCTCCTGTGGAGTCAGGGCTTCAGAGCTAAAATCAAAGAGGGAGAGGGGGAAAAAAAGAGAAAAAGGGGGGGGGGGGGAGGGAAAAAAAAAAAACCCCCCACAAGAATTTCTTGGTTTTGTTTCCTTTGCTCATGTGTCTCTTCAGGAGCAGGCTGCTGATGGCCCAGCCTGTCCTGAGGATGCCCAGACGTTGCCATCACCAGTTACCCTCTGGCACTGCACAGCTGTGATCCTGTGTTAGGGATACCCCTTCAGGAAGGTGTTCAGTCTGTTCCTTCTTCTTCTTTTTCTCAGTGCTGTTAATCTTGAGGTGTCCTGGCTATCTGCATTACTTTATTTTAAATCACTATTTCCAAGGAGTTTGGCACACAGTCTTTTTCAGTTATTTCCTACTTTTCTCCATAATTTTAGCAGCTGAAATCAATTTTATGGCTTTATCCTTTGACACTTACAAATCCATTTCAGATATGTAAATACAAAGTACCTTTAGCTAATGCCTGTTCAAAATACAGAACACTGACACTAGGAAACTCTTTTCTTGATTAATTTGTCAAGCATGGATCTTTGCACAGAGTGCCTGAGTTTTTGTAGCATTACTCTGAGTTGCTGCTGATAAAATGAGAATATGTGAGGTTTCACAACGAGAGCATAAATTCCAATTAACAACCCAACCAAAGAAAGAATTAATTCAGGAGACTATGTGCACCAAAGAATTAATTCAGTAAACTATGTAGACCAAAAGAATGTAGCTGTCAAGGTAATAAATATTATAAATATTTCTTACATTTTCATTGTCTCCACATGCCAGGAGCAAAACAAGGGTGAGGAAGAAAATCAATAATAAATTACACTCTTTGCCAACAATAAATATTCCTGTTCCTTCATTTACAAGAATCCAAAATAATAAATCATAAAGCTTGGTTCATTTTTCCATTTGGCCACCAGTGAGACAAAAGCAGGTGGAGAGATTAAAAAGGATTGTTGGGATACTTTGTTTCATTCAGTTCTCTCTCTATCCCTTCCCTGTTTCCTTGACAGTGATACTGTTTCTCTTTTCATACAGAACACTGTTGTTTGTGTCCAATTAGGGGTTTGTAATTTGTGGAGTACCAGCTCTGGCAACAAAGTATGGTTATATACATGACAGAGATAAACAAATGCAGTTTAAAATGGTAGTGCTCCTAGCTAGAGGACTTTATCCACTGCAGAAATTGTGTCCTTGATATAATATATGCAATTAATTCCAGACAAATCCACAGAAGTTCATGATACTTTTCAGGGGACAGGAAGGAAAGAGAAGTATTGGAAAGGTGGTGAAAAGAATTCTAACCCTTGGTTGTATTTTGTGGGGAAGTTTTCTTAGTGTGGAAAAAAAAAAAAAAAGGAATATATATAGTTAAAAATGAGCAGAAATACTTAAGCTTTATTTAAAAAATGCTGTCAGCACATAGCCTTATTAGTATAAAGAATGTTAAAATATCAGCTCATGTGAATTAGTCTGGAAACTGAGTTTGTTTGAAATGTCTGGAATTTTTTAAGATTAAGAAAACCCATTGCTTTCAATTAAAGTATATATCTATTTTTAAGGTGTAGGAAGAGCAGAAGGAGGACTAGAAGTTTCAGTATCGACTTAAGCAAAGCTTTAGCAAGGAGCTGATCCTGTCATTTGTCACTCCTCGGGGGGTGGTGGGACTTCTGCAGCTGAACAGGCCAGTTGGGCTCCCAAGGGTGACCTCTGGTGGGACTCCTCAGAATGATCACCTTGGCAGCTCTTTCTCCTATTCTGTCTCTGCAAGGGATGCAGTCACTTCGTTGAACTTGTACCCGAATTTTAAGTCAGACAATTAAGGATGTTTGGGCCTCAGTTTACCCTGCGATAGTGGTTGGGGAGTGTGTGTGTGCAGGAACTGAAAAGCAGGCTTAGAATTGGATGTGACCTCCTCTTTCCTTATTTTCTGCCACTTTCCCCTCTCTAGGAGGAAAGGGGGCTGGTGGGCTGGAAAAGGGTGAGCAGAAAAAGCCTTTCTCTGTGCCTGTGTTAGTTATCTTGCATTTCTAGATGACAGTCTGGCAGAGAAAACCAAAAGTTTCTCTGATACACATCGTACTTTTCAGCCATTCTGTTGTCAGTGTTGCAGCAGAGATGAATGTTTAGCTTTAAGGGTTAAACAGGAACCCTTTTCTCTGCTACTTAAATGGCTGAATGCTGCTAAAATGTAGCAACAAACTTGCTACATTCTCTTTATTTTCTTACAGTCCTCACTGGAGGTGGGTGGGGGAGGTGGAGGGGGAAGATTTGGAAGAAATAAAACCTGGAAGCTCCAAGAGTGTTCTGCAGAACACGAGCACTCTGTGGGCTCTCTGAATCTGTTAATAGTGTGGTTCTTTGCCACAAATACTGCGCTTAAAGGTCATTTGTGACAGGGGCTTGAGAGCTTCTGTTGCTAGGAACACACGGGTTGAATATCATTATTGGAAACTATTTGAGTGACAATCATCACTGTGTTTCACTTTTCATTGTCTTTTCTGCTTGGCATCAGGTCTGTACCCTCTCCTCTTTCCATATTTCCTGCTACCCAACAGATATGTCACACATTTTTATGTTTGGCAGTTGTGACCTCAAAATCACCTATTTCAGATTTTACTTTATTTCTGGTTTACACTGCAAAGCAGACCATTTGTTACCTTGAAGCAAATGGTTAAGGAGACATTACCCCATGGATACTCTAGCTACTGAGTGTGATGAAAGAGGTGGATATAGTTCAAACAGTACAACCACTTAAGCAAAGGCCAGTTTGACTGTTTCCTCCATGACTTGAGAATAACAATGGGATTCAAGTTTGAGTCTTCACTTGAAGTTTGCATCCCACTCTGCTGAGATAACCCCCAGAGCAGTGCAGAGTGGAAAGCTCTACCAGCCCTCTCAAAGGCAGAAGGAATTTAGTATCTTTACAATCTGATTGAAGAGAAGATTGACTGAAGAAAAGAAAAATCAAATTCAGGAGTTATTGCCAGGCTGATCCATACTGTTCCATTCATTAGGTAAATTCATCTCAAATCTGAAGCAGGTGTTAAGTTTTAATTCTTTAACATAATTAACAATATATCCATTAATATAGAAGCCTTTAAAATCTCCCCACTGAGATACAGCATCCAGAAAAACATGATGCAACCTCAAGATACAACTCTATTGGTTTGTCATAAAGGCACTGGGTGTGTTGAATCATAAATATTATGAAGCACAACAACCCCCTCTAACACAGAACACATTTAAATGTTGGTCTCTTACAATCTGCCTTTCAGTGTGACTCCCAGCTACAAGTGAAACACACTGCTTTACCTCTAAACAGATTCCCAAGAGACTCCACAAATCCTGTTTGACACTTCCACGTCTGTCAGAGTTTGGTTTGTGTACCAATGCAGGGATGACATTTAATAGCTGAAATTTGCAGCAGCTGAAGTGGTGAGAATTGTTTCTAGCAGCTAACATAGAAGCAATATTGGGAGCTGGAACATTCTGTCAGTAGTTACAGAGAGCCAGGGTGGTAGAGCTAATACAGACTGTTTCCTCCCATGAACACTCAGGGTATCCATTCCTACCTAGCGCTCCTGTAAAACCCAGGATGAGGGTCCAGTGGTGTCAGTAGTATTACTTACCTATCAATCCACTCACCACCATCTGATATACACTGCAAAACTTGGTCACTTCAGTGTTCATGACTGTTAAGTTTTCTGCCACCTTGCCTCTGCACATCACTGAAAATCTCATTTATTGATTCTTACTGACAGTGGCAGCAAACACAGATTCCTATTTTGTGTATTATATGTGCATATGGGAACAGGATAGTCCTCCTAAATTATTTAGTTTCCCTGTATATGGCATATTTTTGCAAAGAGGAATCAGCACATGCCAACACAGAATTGTTAAATAATGTATTGGTTTCCCTTGCACTGTGCATAAAGTGTTTCCCCTAAGCATCATTCTGTCCAAAGAGAAAATCATGAGTGCTCAAAAACCCTAATGCATAACAGTACAAACATCAATCCCTGTGGGCACATTCCCTATTGTCTTCCTACCTGGGTAATCCTTCATCTTTTTGTAAAGTGGCTATATAGCACAATCAGATCTGAAAAGCAGCTGATTTATTCCCCTCTTCACGATGGTAAATGAAGATACAAGATGCAGAACAGCACGAAATTTGATCCTTGCTCCCCCATAAGCCTCTTTCCTTTGCTCTCAAGTCCCAGCTGTATTTAAGGTCAGGAGAGATTAAAGTGTCTTGGAGCAGCTATAGCAGTTGCCATAAAATGGCTTTCATATCCCAGCAGTCATCAAAGTGATCACCTCTTACCTTTCTTTATGTTATCCTGAGGAGATATCTAACATCTGAAACAAGAGAGTTGGCAAATACTGGTTCTGTACTTTAGGAAACTGCCACATGCACACTATTTTCCCACTTCTAGGCACGATTTGTATTACTCTTAATTCCTGTTAAAAGCTATCTTTTCTGAGCTGGTCACTCCCACATTTCTAAATGCATACATTTCATAATTAAGCCTAGATTTTGAAGAGTACTTGCTGTATGCAGAACTCTCCTGGAAATGCAGGAGTTACACAAGTGAGCTACCTTGTATCTGCCAGAAACAAACTTAACTCCTGCCATTTCTATTGCAGTATCTAGTAGCAATATCTGGTGAAGAGGAAAAACTAACTTGAACTAGCATAATCTTCCACATGTTTAATCTTCAGAGGGGGATTATTTTACCTGCTTGTATTCTGAGCAGTAATATGATAATCTTAAATTACTATGGAGTGGTTGTTCTGCTTTGCAGAATATTTTGTCACCTGAATACATCTTGATTTATGTCCTATTTACAAAGGTGGTAATGGTGTCAGAGCTGCTAGCTCTCACAGTGCTGGGCCTTGGCTGTTATCCAAACTACAGAGGATTTGTTTTGTTTATGGTTGCTGCAAACAGAAATATTTGCTTCAATATTCAATAGAAATTGTGTGCCACTCACTCACAAACCCCCCTCCTCCCCATGGCATTGTTCACAGAGGTCTTTTGAGGAATGCAATGGAAATGCTTTTGGTGGGCTCCAGTTTCTTCTGGTTTCAAAAGAAGTGTACAGAAGAAGAAATGATTTTTGGGAAAAAAAAAAAAAAAGGAAAAAATCTTCTTACCTTTCATTAAATCATTCAAAAACCTAATGATTTTTTCTCTCTGCTTCTACTTTGAACTGCACAAGAGGTTTGAGTTGGGATATTATATATCAGAGATTTACAAAATCATGAAGGCAGTGGATAATGTACTTTCAGAAGCATTATTCACTAAATCCCACAATCTGAGAAGGAGAAGGCTGCCTCAAAAACCAGCACAAACCCTGTGAAAGCACAGAAGG
Organism: Galbula dea; assembly: GCA_013399015.1. Lineage (NCBI taxonomy): Eukaryota > Metazoa > Chordata > Aves > Piciformes > Galbulidae > Galbula > Galbula dea. Next base: position 602,238 of record VWZX01005505.1, read on the forward strand.
GAAGGCAGAGTAGATAACAAACTTCAGGAGTTCTTTGCCACACAGGTTTGCTGTGGAGGCAGAGAAACGTCCTCAGAGTCAAAACAGGAGTTAGAGAAATTCATGAGTTCAGCTTCATAAATGGACATTTAAACATCCCTCCTCGTGGTGTCCTTGGTCATAGGGAGGAAAGGAGCATGCCAAGCACTTCAGAGTAAAAGCAGCTACCCTCTGAGAAAGTGAGGAGGGAGGATTGTGCCTCCTTGGTAGCCCTGGTACAACCCTGGGGGCGAAGTAACACCCTTGCTACTTCCAACCCTTCTGTCTGCTTCCCTGTTCTGCTGGAGGAGCCTTCTCCTGAAGATGGGAACACCTGTGAGAGAAATGCAGACATTTTAGTCAAGCACTGTAGCATATTTCCTAAAATTAGACTTCATTCTGCAGTATTTAACATTATCTTCTGCTTGCCCACAGCTTATTTTTAACACACATTCTCTGGATAGGGGTTTGGCATGTGTTTAAAGACCACAGAATAAGATAGTTGTGCATCTGATGATCATGGTACAGCATTACCTCAGCACCATTCAGAAGGCAGGATTTCAGTTTAGTCTTTCAGCAAGTCTTTACCCCTGAGTCTATTCTTCCTTTAGATATCTTTGCTTGCTTTCCTTATGACTTAGAATTTGATACCTTTCAGCTCAAACACTAGGGTACACACTGAGGTATGGAGTTGGTGTGGAAAAGCCATTTCTCACTGATACAGCCATCTGAAAAGAGAGATTTTTTTTTTGCCAGGCTATTTCTGGGAGTAAGTTTGAGTGGTCATTCTCTACAGAATCAAGGGAAGGGGTTTGGATTCTGAAAGATCATAACAGTTCTTCAGGAAATGCCTCATTTTTAACAAACTGCCTGGCACAGAGAGGGAAATCACCTTCCTGATTAAAACCAGCAAATGTAATGAGAATCTAGTTTTCATCAAAATCATACAAGCTCTGAGGGTCAAATGAGAGAATTCTATTTTTTGTTGTTTCTTGGTGACTTTAGCTACACATTCAAATATGAAATATTAATCAGAACTGTAATAGAGAACATATTTCACATTTTGTCTAGATTTTTGCCACATCAGTCTAATTCAAATAAATCCCAATGAGCTGCATTAGCAATAAATCTTCAAGAAATGGAACAGAATGTACCTTTTTCTTTGGAAGTACTTTAGTTAAAAAGATTACCTTTATTTCCACATGTTCCACTTGGAGTTCTGCAAATGGTGTCATTGTTCAAGGGTCACAGAAAGAATCAATAAAAACAGCTTCACTGACCTAGAAAACATGAAATAGCTGATTTTATACAGTAGAGGAGCAAAGCATTTTGTTACTTGGCACAGAAAGATGGCAAAATCCCAGAAAGGAGGAGTTGGGAAAGGGAAGCATTAACAAAATCATGAACAGTAAAAAATGGGTTAGTCTTCCTGCTCTTGGTCCTTTCTTGTTCTTTGCTGCTGAACTCCTGGCTAAAAGAGTTCTTCACTTGTGAAAAGGCAAAGGCCTTGAGAAATGGCTTAGCAGACAGTGATAGAACCAGGGGAAATGGATGTAAGCTAGAGGAAGGTAGATTTAGGCTGGATATTAGCAAGAAGTTCTTCACTATGAGGGCTGTTAGTGGAACAGGTTGCTCAGAGAGGTTGTGGAAGCTTCATCCCTGGAAGCTTTTAGGACAAGGCTGGATGGGTCCCTTGGGTAACCTGATCTAGTGGAAGGTGTCCCTGCCAAGCAGGAGGGTTGGAACAGGATGATCTTTGAGGTCCTTTCCAACTCTGACAATCCTATGATCCTATGATTCAAGAAGAGATTTGCTGATAGCAACAGGAACATAGCAGCATCCTGTCTGCAGGACTTGTGCACAGAAACCCCACCAGGGTTAAGCTGATGAGCAGTTGTGAAGGACACATTGTTTGCTGTATGCAAGGAAATGTTCCTGCATCAGTTACAAAGATTCAACTGTAGGTGGAGGAACAGGTTATTGTAACCTTCCAAAAAATATTTGAAACTATGTATTAGCTTGTGCTATGCAACACAGAGTTTCAAAGCAGTGAGCTGCAACTCTGCTGCCTGCAATCCAAGCCTGGAGGAGGGAACCTCACTGGCAAAGGGGCAATATTTGGCAGGACCTCAGAACATGGCACAGAAATAGACACATTTCTTCCACTGTTTTGTCTGCATTTCAATTTCTCTCCAGCTCCTGGTGTTTTATTTCTGTAACTCTATTACCTTATTTTGCAAAGTACTTCAGTGTCAGGAAAGACAAAAAGAGAGTAACACATCTCTTGATTTAAATGGATTGGAGAGAGAGAGAGAGAGAGAAGATCCTTCAGATAATTATCAACATCACCTGTTGCATTGTTCTGAAATGACTTCTGGATCACAAAGAATAAATTAGTTGGAGGAAATTCAAGTTCATTAAATAATCTTGTTCACAAACTGATCAGCAATCAGCAGTAATCCTTCAGTTTAAAACCCTGTCTTCCTAAGGCCAAGGTAATGCTCTTTTCAGGTTAAAAGAGCACATGTTCCTGGTTTGTCTGTCACAGCAGATGGTGGTGGGTTTGCAGTACTCTGACATTCCTCTTTATCTGCCTGCACCCCTGTACTTGGAGAAAAATCACTGGCAGTTGTGATCATCAGGTATCTGAACCTAGATGGTTGCCTTTTACAAGGTGAATCATATTTCTTTCAATCTACAGCAGAAGAATTTTACCCTGTGAAAAGAAAAGTGATGGTTATGGGGATCTCAGTGGTGGAAAGCCAGGAAGTTGCCCTGATCAAAACTGCCACTTCTCTGTGAATCATAAGTAATGTTTCCATGTTATTATGGGAGCTTGTAAAAGAAGGATCCAAATGCACTAGCAAACCAAAATCAATCCTACACACATTCATTTTCTCTCTTCTCCCTCCTCCTTCTGATTCAGCAGCTACCTTTTAAGGGACTCACCATCTTCTGTTGTTTCTTGGTCTGCCAGATGTGTAGAATCACAGGATTATTAAGGTTGGAAGATACCTTTAAGATCATCAAGTCTACTGCTCCCATTGCAGCCCTGGACCAGATAAAAATACAGAAATACCACCTTCCTTATGGATAGAGGAATAGAAAACAAGGAGAATAAAAGCACACTCCTGTACAATGAATCTAAGCTCTATGGTGGCTATTTGCACAGGAGTGTTAGCATGGGGAGAGCCCTGCACTGCTGAGCTGTATGTTTGATTTCTCCCTATATCATCTAGTTCTTGTGGCCTGGATTTACCCTAGCTGTGACAAGGTGCAGCAGCAATCTCCATTTAGCTCTATTTTCTGACCAAACAGTCTGTTTACTCCAGCTGTGCATTCTTTATCAGGGTTTGGCCTTCTCTATAAAGGTGGCTGCTGCTTTGGCTGTGGTCCCAGTGGGGTGTTTGGTAACTTTGTCAGAAAGAATCAAGAGAAAGTAATGACTGAACAAATAATAGGCTGTCAAGGAGACTTCAGTTACTGGAGCTGAAAGATAGTCTGAAATGCTTTGCTCTTCAAAGAAACCTAGAAAAACTTTGTCTTAATTTGGCCTTCAGAACTTTGACATCAGCCTTTGCTTGTCTGCAAACATCAGCTCAACTATGGGAATTTATGTGGATAGCTAGTCCTCATGGGAGGTTGCTGGCAGGATGCTTTCCCCCAGGTCAGTTGCATACAGCAGAAGCAGCTACCACAACTGCTTTTTCACCTCCTTTCCTTTATAAAAAGTCTTGCAGATTGTACTAGAAAATAATTCCCCTTCAGCTTTTTTTTTTTAAACCACTCAAACCAGGAATTATCCCTATTATAGAAGATTAAAAACACACTGAAAAGCTCTCTCTTCCTCTGGGTTTTTAATATATTTTTAGTAGCTCTCTTGAAGCACATTTCAATGAGCAAACTCATTGACGCTAAAGTCAATGGCTATTCTTACAGAAATAATCTATATTTTTCATTTTATAGGCAGATGTACAGTAAGAGGCAAAGAGACCAAAGTTCAATGCTCAGTAAGTTTAGCCAACACCAGCTTTTGACTTGAAAAAGGGCTTTGTAGGCGAAATATCCTCTGAGGAGCACAAAAATTTCCCCCTTAGCCCTGGGGTCTGGCTCTAGAGGAATGGGAAATGCTAGTTCTGTGTCATCATCTCCATCCTGAGAGCCACCATCCCAGTCAGCCCTAGCCACTGAGCTAGGGGTTCCCTTACCTGCACTATCCCACTCTGGCTGCCCACTGAGGCTGTAATAACAATTCAGAGCTTCATTTGGCCAGAGAAAGGAGAAGACACTTGGAACTGGAGCAGGTTTATAGCCAGTTCACTTCACTGCAGCCATGGATCCATAGGTCACTTCTTCTAGGACATCTGTGGTGATGGGTGGTTGGAAAACACAGGAAGAATCCTCAGGTGATGGCAACAACAATCCCTGTAGCTACAAAATATTCAGCTCCAAAATAAAGGGTTTGTCAGTTGAATTAGGAAAGTTCATTTCCAGAATATCTGCTAGGCTGTGCATCTTGCAAGCTCACACATCTAGTTTGGGAACTTAAGCTGTGTTTATTGCTAAAGAAGGGTGTCAGTTCATCTTTAAATGGCTCACCTTTTCATATCATGGGTTCTCTGCTGGGGAAAGTATTTCCTCTCTCTTCTTATCATGACTCAGCTCCTGAAGTTAGATGAGATGACACAGACCTAGCTCCCATTTCTGCATTCAGCACAATAAACCAGGGAAGAACAGGCAGAGCAAAGATTAAGAAATCACATTTCTGTGCAGGCCTTTTTCCTTTCCACTTAAGGCAATAAATCATTTCAATTAGACATAATTAAAACAGTTTGCATTTGAAATGTAAATTAAAATTTAAATCAGTATTATCCAGTTTCCCCCTTCCATATTCATCTCAACTATCAGGAGGATAATGCATATGTATCTACTTTTGGCATAGATTAAGTCATAGCTTGCATTTTTTTTTCCACTCTAATCTCTGGTTGTAATCAAGCCCTGGTATATATGGACTGTTATCATCAATTTCACACTTGCACAATCTTTTCCAAGTTCCTGTCCAGATACCTCCAGGCTTTAAATCCTTTATTGCCTTTTCTAATTTTCCCTTTTCATCTAAAATTAATTAGACTACAGACTCTGTTGTCTTTTTTTTTTTTTTTTGTGATTCCATTCTGCTTCCAGAGCATTTTTCTTCTCCATCCAAACAGAAAGTTGGTGAGGATTTCACACACTGCCCTCATGCCTGTGAGTGTGAACTCAACCAGGAGTGTGCCACAGCAGCACACAGGGACCAAGAATTATATCCAGAGACAGAAAAATCTTTTGTGCTCCAGTATGCAAAAGTACAACATTATGATATTACAGTGCATGGCAGTGGACTGATTAATTAAGATAATAAAACTGATGTAATTAAACATGACATGGGTTCCTTTTATTAGCCCTTCTGTTGTCAGATAAACCTTTTAAACCCTATAAATGAGCAAGGCAAATGACAGCTTCAATTGGTATGCAGGGGGTTTGGGTTCCTTAATGTTGTAATTTTTTTTTCCTGATTTTTCACTTTCTTTGGAGCATCAGGACTAATGCTTGGAGTAAACACATTGCTTTGGTTGTATTGTCAGTGGGTCACTCACCAGAGAAATCATTGATTAGACAGGAATCTGACAATTAATTCTGACATCCTCTCTGGTGCTTTGGCAATGGGGGGCTGCATTTTTCCTTAAACTCAGACCTTGACCTTGTTGTTTTCACCATCTGGAGACTGAAATGAGATTTCACAAAAAGAATCAAGCTCTTATTCTTTGTTTTCTTCCCCTTATTTTTTTCCCCCCTCTCCTTTCCAGCTCTGGACTCATTGTCATGTGTTTTTCTGCCTTTCTCTCTTTTTAATGCCACTCCTGTCCAGAAGTGACATTTTGACAAGATGCTGAAGCACTTGAACAATTCTCTCCTTCTCATTTCCTGGAAACTGATTTTTAGGATTCATTCATCCAAATGATGAAGTAACAGTTTACAAACCTTCATCTTGGGGAGGTCATTCTGCTTGCCTCTGGAGGCATTCAGAACTTCCATCAGTGGCAAGTCTGTGCATCAATGTCTCAGAGCTCCTCCAGCCCATGGGCTTAGCCCATCCAACACCTTACCAGCAGCATCCAGGGAGCAAGGGAAGTGAAATGGGATGTTGATCTCCCTGGATAGTACTGGAGGGAGTAATTCTTCCCATCTAGCAGTAAGACACAATGTTAGTCCTGAAATTAGACCCTTGGGCTCCAGTCCATCACTCATCAGAAAAGCACTTGAGCGTGTGTATACCTTTAGGCATGTGCCTAAGTGTTTTGCTGCAGCAGGACAGGCTGAAGTAAATGCTTCAATGATTTGTTGAGCTTGTGTTTCAACATGTTGTTGGCAACACTGGTTGTATAGCAGCAGGAATGCATGTTGTTTTCTACACAGAGACTGAAGACAGTTACCAGACTCTCATTTCTGTGAATTAACTCAGTTTCAGGAAGCTGCCAGTGCTGTCATAAGAACAGATCCATTGTCACTCTGTGATCCAGGGGAAGTCAGTGACACCCTATCAGCTCCCCAGAAACAAGATTGCACTTAGTACCACAAGATGCTGATCACCACTCCTTTTCAGACCCAGCTATATTTGATGTATCTTGGAAACATGAATGAAAACCACGATTTAGTAGCCAGATTTTTTAAGGCATTTACCTTTACCTCAGAACAAAGCTGTTGACAGGAGATAATGAAAATCAACACTTTGCTTGGGTACTACTTCAATTTTTCCTGTCTCCCAGACCTGCATGATATAAATCATAGTGGTGCCTCATTATATACTGGTGGATCTGAAAGCCAGAGGTAGACTACAGGGTTAAACTGGTAAAGCTAAATTTCAAGGTTTTTAGTCCTTTTTTAACTCCCCTTCCTCATCTTAAAAGGCTTTCCTGTTAAAACAAACTAAGAATTAGAACAAATTATAGGAGAAAAAAGAAATTTTTTGAGGCATGGAGTAAATAACCTACATGGACCAGTGCTTATTAGAGAAAATCTTCTGATATTAGTAGAGTGGAATTTAATAAAATAGTCCTTATCTCCTAAGAAGCCTTGGCAAGCATTAATCTGTCTGTGTGAAGGACAGTTCCCTCTTGGTTTGTTCCCACTTTGCATGGTTTGTTCTTCTGAGGAGGGAATGACTGGAAGAAGGAGAGGTGGTTATTTCTGTGGGGAGCAAGTAAGCCCAGTGAGGTGCTGCCAAAAGCTTCAGGGTGAGGCAAGAGATGAGGAAGTCACAGCAGGACACTGTGTCCTCAGGCAACCAAGTCTCCTCTAATTACAAGGAGAGGAGCTCTAGTTCATCTCCTAATGAAATCAGGCTACTGAGTCACTCTTTTAAGACTGCTTTGGGGACTTCACTTTTAGATGGAGGTCTAGGCACATCCACCTTGACTGTCTGATTGATTTGGCTTCTGCATCCACTGATGTACATGCTGAAGTTGTGCTGGTTTTCCTCACCAGAGAACAGACTACATCAGTACAGGAGTATTGCTTAAGTTCAGGGAATCTCCTCCAAGTTTATTAAACTACAGGGCAGAATTTTGACACATTCAGTTGCTCCACTGCTCCTCACTATTAACAGAAAGTTATCAATGCAGAGCTAAATATTTCTGTTCAGAAGGAATATGGGAGCTTGTTCATTAGTACAAAACATCTTCTAACTTTCTTTAAAAGATCCACTCCAATAACCTGCTGCCCTTTGCTTTTCCTCCTTTTCTGTTCTCTCTCCACTTCTCCCATCCAGCATCCTGTTGGAATTGTTTACAGCACTGATACCACACCACTGGTCTGATGGAGAGCTCTGAGTTACTCTGATACACATTTTTCCAGTGAGGGGGGAGGGAAATAAAAAGTAATATCCAACAGGTTCTGCTTGCTTTACCTCTCTTTTGATCAGCTGTCTCTCCATGGCAAGCCATCAGCTTTCTGGGCTTTTTCTTCACTGATAGGTTTGTGGTTTTCACCATGTTTCTGCCTCCCATGATGAGTATCTGATAATAGAAACCTAACACATTCAGCACTATCCATTCTAAACACAATACACAAGAGGAATAGATGTTAAAAATTGCCTCAGCCACACAGTATATTGTGGGGCAAAAAAATTCTTAGAGCAAATTCTGGGTTTAAATGAAAGGTGACACTGTTAATGAATGTCATCAGAGGGATAAAGGGAGAGACACTTAGTCATTCCTTCTGATGGGCCTTCCTGGACAGAGAGGCTGTAGAAAAGAAAAGGATGTTTGTCAAGGAAAATTGGATGGAAAACTACAGTTTTCTGACATTTATTGTCATAAAGACAACATTGTCTTTTCTTCAGCTCCTGTCTACTATGGTAGTGTATCTAAGTGTTTGCATAACTTCTTACTTGGTTTCATTTTGAAGCAGATAGAGACAAAAGGTATAGGCACACCTTAGGAAACTCTCCCCCTCTCAGGTTTATTTCACCTACCTTCACCTGGTGAAATGAGAACAATTAAACCCCAGTAGTTAGAAAGGTTGTATTACCCTGGGCTTCTCCATATTAAAGTATACACTAGGGAAAAAAAACCCCACCCAACTGATTTCTGGAATGAAGTCAAGTTTCGATGCAAAAAGAGAGGAGACAGTGTTTACAAGATAATAGTTTAAATCAGTGATTAGCTTCATGCATTCCTTGTGTCAAATCCTAATGACCAGGTGACTGATAACCATACAGTGGCCAGGAAAAAAAAAAAACAAAATAGGGAAAAGTATTTTTCAGTGCAGTTTTATGCAACATCCACCTTCCTGCAGACAGTTTTGAGGACAGAAGATGACAGCAATCACTACCCATCACTCGAAGAAACCCAGGTACACCTCAAATCATCTTTGTAGTAGTGCTGGAACTCAGGTGTAGGGCTGTCTGGATGCTACTCTATTTCTAGCTAAGGTCCTTTCTACAATGAAAAAGCCAAGAAAACCCAGCCCAATTGTTTCCTTGGGCTGTCCAAGAGCAGAGTCAATATAGCAGTTCCCCTCTCACAACATGCTCATAAAGGCAATAGTTCTATACTGCTTTTCCCTGTACTGTAAGGACATGAAAACCACACAAACACACACAAAATGTTATCTACAGAACTATACCAACTGGTAACAGCTCATCTGTGATATTTCCCAACAGGCAGTGTTGTCAAATACCCACTTCCTTGCTACATGCAATCATTTTGATATCATTCACTCTTCTAATTCAGAAGCCAAAATGCTTCAAATTCCAACTGCCAGGTCTGAGCCATTATTATTCCTTCTGCTTTGTTAAAGCCATTTAATCATGAGCAGGCCCTACAAAGGATTTCTTCCCCTTTCTTTTTTAACAAACATGCTTTTGAAGGTAAGCTTGCATAGCAAATAACTTATCTGATAGAAATAATTACAGACAGCAACAGGGGGGGTGGAAAAAAAAGCAAGCTCTAATCTGCTGGGAGTTGTTCTCTGCTCTCTTTGTCCTGCAGCACCGTTTTTACCAGAAAGTGCTCTGAATAATTTAGGGGCTGCTAATATGATTGCAAATGCCTTCTGATGTTCATCACAACTGCTTGAGGTCACTCTGCTATCTGGTTATGTTTGATACTTCAAGAAAAAGGAAGCTCTAAAACTGAAAGCAGCCTATTAAGTGGAAAGATCATTCTGGTTGGATTTTATAGGCCACTTCAAGTGGACAGTAAGAGGAGGCAAATATTCAGATGGTATTCAGAAATATGGTGGTTTCAGAGGTTTATTTCAGTAAAAACTCAGAAAGGGAAAATTGTTTGATTCTCTCTGCTCATGTTTCTTGTTAGCAAAGTCAGAATTGTTGCTTAAGTCAATAAACATAAGCTATTAAGAACATTAAGCTAGAAAAACATCATCTCCTCACTAACACCACCCTGCAGCATGGCACCTTATTCTACTGTGGATAGCTGAACCAGAAGCTTTCAGGCATCTTCTCTCAAAGAAAGTGAAGAAATCAAAAGAAGATCAGCCACTCTCAAAGTTACAAATAACAGAGAGCACTACACAAAGTTTCTCAACTCCCTCCACAAATATTAAAAACAAAAAAAGAAAGAAAAGACAAAAGCAGAAGGTTGCAGCTAGCCTTGACCTTAGAAAAACACCATGTTATTAACAGCAGTGCTAGTGCTCAGCTACTACTAACCCAATTGAGCCTGGCAATCAAGCAAAGAATAACACATCTGAAATACATCCCTTCTGAGATTCTGCCTCCATTTATTTACTTACAATTAAACAAAGATTAAATGAGGATCATGTTAGACAGTTAGTTTCATCTCCAGCAGTTTTTGTCTCTGTGAGCTAAGGTAAACTAGATGAAGTCAGGCTCCAGAAAGGGTGCAAAACACTCAAGTTTTTGATTCAGCATTTTGTACCTAAGCAATATTGATGATTTCTGCTCAAAATGAAGGTTAGTTCACATTGCCTCTGAATCATCCAGTCAGGTAAGCAGGTAGGGGAATATGGAAGAGTTGCTGACTTGGAGGTTTTTTTATAGAAGGGAACACAGAAAATAGATAAGAAAAGTTTACCTCTCTGCAGACATTTACAAACCAGCTCTTTCAATAGGCAGCTCTCCTTGTAAGTTGAGATTGTGACAGCAAGGCAAGTTGAAAGGTCTTCACCAAATTAGGGTGTCATTTCTTCAGTTCAAACTTCAGGAAAAATAGGTTAGTTAACCCTACACACCTAGGACTAGCCTCTCCACATGGCAGAAGAAAAGAACAGAGGAAAAAAACCTGATGGCTATGGCTTCCTCATCACTCTGGGAAGCCTGACCCCTGGGGCATAGGACAAAATCAGAGAGCAACACAACAGAATCACAGTTTCTCCATAAGATCATTTGCCACCTCAAGGACCTGTTTACTTTGCCTGTACCTAAAGCAAACCCTCACTTTACTGAAGAGCACCTGCCCCAATCTATGACAATCTTTCTAGTCTCTTGATTTGCTTTCCTTGAGCACTGCAAGGAAAACACTGGCACTGCTCTTGATATGAAATACAACACCCTTCCTCTCTCAGACAGAGAAAGGATCCCCTTACCCATTTTTCTTCTCAACAATTGACACCCCCCTCCTCCATCCATCTTTATTCTCTGCACTTGATCATCTTTGATCAAAGATAACCCCCAGTCATCTTTGCTCTTAACACTGGAATCCCTTAGCCATCTTTGTTCTCTCCACTGGAACCCCTTAACCATTTTTGGTCTTGACACTAGAATCTCTCAGCTATCTTTGCACTGATGCCCCCCCAACCCTCCTAAACTCCCTACCCACTCCCCTAACCCCAGCCATGCCCTCATCTCTCTCCCATCATCCCCCCCATCCATCTAACTACTCCCAGCTGAATGTAATTACTGCAACCAGTGCCCCAGGTGATTTCAGAGGTTCCTGGTCATAAGCACTGGACAGTAGTGAGGTAAGCAAAGTGATGTGGGGTTTTTCTCCTTCTTTGAGCTTTTTCCTGCACTAATCTTCTCTGGTAAGTTTTATTTCTGGGTATTTTTGTGTTATTACATCTTGCAGTAGCTGATTTTAGGGAGTTTTGCTCTGTTTAGTGTCTGTATTATGGACATAGGTTTGGCTTTGCAAAGCTTTGGTGGCCAGAGAGTTCAAGAGTCCTTGTGAGGGGAGAGCTAGGTGTGGTCATTTCTAGCTGGACATAGCTGGTTCTAGCTGGTTTCAACTGGTTCTAGCTGGTTGAAGGGCCTCACTGCATGGCCCCGCTGAGCCCCTCAGCCACCAGTGTGCACCTCAGGAAAAGCCTAGTCAGGAGAGGGTAAAACCCCATGTGTTTCTGTGAGGGGATGTGTTTAAGAAATATGATAATAGTAATAAAAATGAAGATAATGTTGAGGACTAAGGTCAGAGGAGAAGGAGGTGCTTCAGTAGATGTGGGCTAGTAGATAGCAAAGACATTCCATCACACTGATTGTTTTCATGGTGTCTTCTGGACATGCTCTAACATGTCCAATGTGATACAGCCTGCAGGAGTTGTGACTCCCAGAGAGGAGCCCACACTGGAGCAGGTTGATCCTGAAAGAGTTGTGACCTCTGAAGAGGACTCATGCAGGAGCAGGCTTATCCTGAAAGACCTGTGGCCTGTGAGGAGGACCCATGCTGGGGCAGAGGAACACTCTGAGGAGAAAGGAGCTGCAGACAGGTACTGCTGTGTGCTGTCGCCACCCCAAAGCCCCTGCGCCACTCAGGGAGGAGTTGGGAACCATGGGCTGGAATGAAGCTGGGAAAGAAAGGGATGGGCATACTTTAGATATATCTTTGCATCATTAGGCTCTCATTAGTTGCATTCATTGGTCAAGCTGGGAAGTCAGAGAGATCTATTTTTATTATTCCTAACTTTCTGTGGCTAAACCCCAAGGGATTTCATGTCACCCATTTACAGAGAAAAGAGAATGTCAGAGGAAGTTGCTCCAAGTGGGCACCCTCTAAGCATCAGGATGTTTGTAGAATAATTTCAGTCACTTAGGTTAATAGCAACTGAAGAATACCCTGGGAGATGTGTCCTTGCTGCTGCAGGACCTTCTCTGTTCACCTGCATGGTGGGAAACTCCTGGGGGTCCTCAAGCAGAGTGAGACTGATGCAAACATGAGCTATGAATGTGATAGCTTTCCTTTTAGATGTTGCAGGCTGTATGGGAATTGCTTCCTGAGCTGACTCATCTAATAATTCTGTGCACTTAATAAATCTGGGGGAAAAAAAAGTCCACACCCCACCTGCTGTAAATATGCAGCATCAGAAGGTGAAACATGCAAGTGAATTGTTCAGTCTGAATCATTCCCTCAACTGAATACTGTGCTGACAGGTGGTTGGAGCTGTAAATACAGCTACAGAAACTGTCTAGAAGTGAAAGATTGCTATTTTCTTATGTAGCATGATGTGTTCAGAGCTAGTAACTAGCCCTGAGTCCTGGATGTTGGGCATCTTCAAGATGTACAAGACTGAAGTGCAAGTCCTTCTGCTAGACTTCTTGCTCCAGGTTGACATTTGAAGTGTTGGAGATAGGGAGAAATAGGGTTGCTTTAAGCTACTGTTGGTTTCTTATAAGGACTTCTCTGACTACAAGAGGCTTGAGCTGGTTTTATTTGTTGGAATGATCTAAAATGTCACAGGAGGGACTTCAAGTCATCCAAATCACCAAGGTGTCTACAGACATCATGTATCAATGCTTCTAGCTCCTTCTTCCAGAAAAAATAATTCATATTCTGCTTAGTCCTGACAGGGTTTGGGGTTTTTTTTAGCTTTGGGCTTTTTTTACTTGGTTGGTTAATGGTTGTTTTTTTTCATGATGTATAAAAAAGTTGGAGCTGTGAAGCAAAAGGTGCAAGAGATGCTTGGTGTAAGGTCCTAAGAGCAAAACTTGATGGTGTGATGCACAACTGAACACTGCCATCCGATGGCCAAATATATATCGAGTGCTGTGCAGTGGCACCTCGACTGTCTATGCTAAGCACTTCTAATTCCAGGCAGCCCAGTTGAGTCACACAGAAGAAAAGCAAAGCAACAGTGGTTTGTGTGTTCAGGGTTTGATGGAACAGCACCTTGCCAGAGTTGTCTTGCTCTTTTCCTGCCTCTTGCTTCTGATCCAAGTGCCAATGGAATTACCATGCAGGCACATTTTGCTTTCTCAGTGCAAACCTACAGAACTAGTATATCCAAAGTAGTGCATCTACATACAGCTAACATAAAAACCTATCCAACACATATGGAACTTGTGCTTTGGTAACCACTCTGAGTTAAGTAAACAGCCAAGATCTTCTCACTGTCTGTTGTCTATACTGATTAGTGTTGTGCCATAAACCCCTGGGGATGGCAACATCAGTTTTAATTCTAGCTACATAAGAGTGGCTTGGAAAATCTTACAGAGCTACAACAACCCCTACTTACCTTCCCTGGCCAGTTGTAACACTGTTCCCCAGTACAGAATTGAACCAACTCCATGGTCTCTAGGGTAGACATCCATACTATGGCTGTTGTCTATGTCCATGACCTCTCTTTGTGTCTTGGAATGCAGCCTCCTGTGGCTATTTTCTGTCTAAGACCTCCAGGCTTGGCAGATGATTGCTAAAGGGATCTGGAGAAGGTGTAGCCTATGGCTGTTGTCTGTATTCACCTGGCACTGATGCAAAACCTCTCATGGTACAGCTGCTCCTTGCCACCTTCTGACAGTTTCTCACAAGGGAGATGTATAACAGCTTTAAAAATGTTTAGCTCACCATCTTGTGGTTTTGTTTTACTTCCCTGGTTTCTCTATACATCTTCAGACATCAAGAGGTGCTGAGAACACTGTTGCTGTAGAAAATACCAGCCAGTCCCATTATTGGTTCTGTCTTCTGGTTTAATGTATAATACACATCATTGATATTTTCTTCTAACTTCCAATTATATCTTAATGAGATTTGGGGTCTGTGTCCCCTTTTAAAACTTTGTCTTTTTAAAGAAGCTTTCTAGGTCCAGGGCCAAAAGAGATGAATAAGAAGAAGGATCATGTATCTAATCTGTACTGAGTTGTAAAAATAGTTTTACAGCAGGTTATAAACATTGGTTGATTGCCAGTCATTAGTGATAGGTGTAATGTGCCAATTAAAATCCACTTGAGTTGTTTGTTGATAGTATCCACCAGTTAAAGCAATTAGGAAACTAGTGCATTAGAAGGACCTTTGCTGTTACTAATTTCTGCTCTAAGGCAGAGATTTTTGTGGAACCAGTGTGAACTCCTTTAAGGTACACAAGCCTATATATTTTTTTTATGATTATTGCCTAGAATGAGCCTTAACAATCCCTCATGTTACTGTCCATTTGAGTTCAATACCAAAAAAATAAGTCCCTGAACTCCTTGTGGGTGGTTTCATCTCATGCATTCCTCATCCTCTGTAACACTTCAGAAATAATCATCCTGCAGTCTTAAAATAAAATTGTATTTAATATTAATATCCTCAGTTCAGTGTCTCACAGAGTGCTCCTTGCTGCTGTAGCTCTGCTCTGAAGGCCTTCATTCTGGGCAGATGCACTAGCCATCACAATCCACTTTTTATCTGGTCTTGGAGAATTCTTTCACACCAAATTTATATGAATATAGTGTCATGTTGGCTTGTTTTCCCCCCTGCATTTCTCTCAGCTGCTGTAGAGAATTTCTGCCAGCACTCTTTCCTGATCTCTTTCAATATATAACTTAAAGACTGGTGGGGAAAAAAAAAAAAAGAAGATATTTCATATTTGTCACCCACATGGGTTTTATCAAAGGCTTAATGGTTTATATGCAGCTTAACTACTCTCACCTCTATAAATGCAAGAGTTTACACCCAGGAAACAGGATTAGTTGTTGGGTTATCTTTTTTTTTATCATCCATCTTGCATATTCCATCTCATCACTGTAGATAAGAAATCACATCAACCCACTTTAACTGCTCTGTATCTTGAGCTTCTGGTTTCAGGTCATCACCTTGTACATTGCACAGAGCTCATAAGAAACTTAATTGTCTTTGTCCATCTTTGTCCTTGTCATCTGTTGATGAAAATGATGGCAGGTCCTCCGCAGAGCTGGAAAAGAAGTGTAGATTAATCTGTGGGCTGAGACATTATATTTCTGTCTTTAAGGTCTCTATTCCTGACTTAACAATAATAAAACAAAGCAAAAGTCACAGGAAAGTCTTCCTCCTGTTCCTTAAAGGAGTGGCTAACTGCTTTTATCTTTACAATTTATATGCTTTTGAGGGACTAATCTTTTTCTGCACATCCTGAATTTCTCCTCTCCCTTGACCAGGGTGCCCTCTCTGGTCAAATAGTGACTGTTAAGGTAATTCATTTTTACTTAGCTATGTTCTAAGTGCTGACAAGTGACATGATCTTCAGGAATAATTACAATAGATAGCCCTGTTGAATTCTCCCGAGATAAGAATGCAGTAGCTTTAAAGGTACAACAGGCAAATCCCTGAAAGGGCCCTGTGGAGGGGTCAAAGAGGCTGTGAAAAGCTCAGCACAAAGTTAACAGAATTGTTGGCTCCTTCAGACAGAGGGAAGGAGGCCACAGCCTCAGCCAGGGCAGCCCAATTCCATGAGAAATCAATGGTGCTGCTTTCCTCTTGTGTCAACAGAGGCCCTTTTATTTTCCCTTCTGTTGGGCAGACATCAGCCTGACTCCTTCCCAAGCCACAAATGTGAGAAAAGAGGCACTCTCCAGCCTCTGCTGGAGTGGAGACCTTCCCCAAGGACTGGAGCTGCCTTTCAGAAGCTGGAGCTTCAGACCCAAGCACTGCAGCACCTGAGCCCCAGCTGGGCACAGGAGGCCTATTTGTTCATAATGCTGCTCCATCGATTTGGTGGCTCTACAGGAGCTGAATTAGGTCCATTATGCCCTACTCAAGTGACAGAAGAAACTGCAGCTATAACTCAAATTGCCCCTTGATTCCTCAGCTGTTCTACCTACTTAACTGACTTGGCTTCCAGACACCTCCCTTCCTGCCCTCTCAGGCTGTTAGAAGTTGAGCAGCACATAAAGGTGCAATGCTATTTTCTTCATAAATGAGAACTGCAGTTTGGATCTATAAGGGGAGTGCATATTACATATCCAAGCATAGAGAAACATCACAGAGCACCCATGAGAGCTGAGAATGGCTTCAGAAAACAATCTATAAATCTCCAGTGTTACCTTTCTGACAGCCTCCTCATCTCTGCAGGTTGCTGTTAAGAGCTGTGTTAAACTAGCCTCTCATTGATCCCAGCTCTCACTGCTTCTCCAAGAGATGCACTTCCTGTGATCAATTAAAAGAAGAGGCAACAGCTTCTTAAAAGCATCTTTACAACAGGACCCTGTAATAACATATCTTCCCCAAATGTGTGTGCCTGACACTTTACATCATACCTTGTCAAACTACAGCCAGCACCTGCACCAACAGCATCATTCAGCCTTCTGAAATAAGGAAAAATGCTTAGGTTGCTGCTGTTGAATCATCATTCTTGCCTTCAACTTCACCCCCCACAGCAATACTTCTGTTAAAATAGTGCTTGCCATGCTTTTAATTTTGGGTCAGTTTTAGGTAAGCTCTCAAGAGGAAGTAGCTTCTTTTCTGTGACTTAGTGGGGAGACAGAATGTGAACCTTCTGCCTCCCTGTTTAAGCCCTGGAGAAGCAGTCAGAGAGCAGATGGACAGTACTGTCTTCTAAGAAAAAAATATTCCAAAAGGAATAGGATGTATCTCTTTTGAGCAATAAGAGATTAGCTTTGATAGACCAGTTACATTCCTATTATGGAAATTGCATTTCTGTTGACTTCTTTAGTAGCTGGAGAAGGTGAAGTTCCTTTCTTTTTTTCCCCTTCATACCAGCCAAGGTATAGTCTCATTCTGTTAATGAAATTAAATGTATTTAATATGTGCCTATCCCAGAGAGATTACTGTCCAACTACTGGAAGATGATCAGCTCTCTGGTTCCCCTCCAGAAGATCAATGTGGGGTGGAGAAAAAGATGTGGAGAGGGAAGACAAATAATGATATATCCTGTTGCTTGATATGGTACATGTTATTGTATACTGGACTATGAAATCCCACAATAACTTGTATCCCAAATATCAAGAGTGGACTTTCATGTGCCTCTCTCTTTTGTTGTGGTTGTCTCTCTCTCTTTTGTTGTGGTTGTCTCTCTCCCCCTGTTCTCCCTTTTTCTTTCTTAAATCTTTTCTGTTTAAAAATTAAAGAGAGATGAAACTACTGTACTTTTTTAATACTTGCTGTAGTCTGTCACCTTAACAAGGAAATAGAGTGGAAGAGGAAGATAATGATCTTCTGAAATTAAAATACATGCTCTCCAGTTATTGAACTATGGCAAGATAAAGCAGCTGGAATTCTCCTGGACTGGTTTTCCATTTCACATCTTTGTAGCCACTGACACTCTGACAAAGAAAGCCAATTTCAGCGTGCCTTAGCTTTTGGAAATGTGGAGATGAGACGCTGTAGAATAGCAGCAGAAGGCTGGATCTGTTACAGTGTTGCCTTTGCAACACTCCATATAATTAGGAGGCGAAGGGGTAGAGCTGCATTAGCTCACTGGCTCTTAAATGGAGTTACTTTCATTTGTTTACTGAATGTCTCTGCCCACTAAAGGCTAATGAACTAGTAATGGATCTGTCAGAAAAGGGAAAAGACAAATACCTCTAAATGTTGCTATTATAGCCTAAGAACATGGCTATTATCATTCCCCTAACTCATGATCTTCCTAAGAAGGAAGGAGGCAGGAGATTTGGTATTCAAGGGGTGTGAGGAACCACGGGCATCATTTATGTACTGATGGAGTGGAAGGGAAGAGAGGAGCAACCTTTAGGAAAGAAGGAAATAAGCCAGTAGATTCCTCCTGCATCTTTCTGTTATGCTTTCACATCTTCAGCTCCATGCTCCCTTGTAAGGTGTGGTAATGTTCCCAATTTTTATTTACACTACACAAAGCCCTGAAGCCTGAATCAAAAGCAGTGTTCTGCTGCAGTTAGATGCTTCAGTCACACACAGAGTCTCAGGTCTGTAAAAAAGCTTACACCAGTGATTCTCAGTGGTCTCCAGAGATAGGAAAGAGGCACATCAGAAGAAAAGAACTACTCTCCTTTTTCTCACATGAAGCCCTGTACTGAAGAAAAGCCCCAGGCTGGGTTCTGGGACTTGCAAGGAGCAAAGCCCAGGCTACCTTCACTGGCTCTGGGTGTGTGACAGTGTTTGTTTGTGACTGGGGGCAAAAAGACCTGGGTATACTTGCATCTAGTTTGCCAACAAATGGAGCAAGACATCTAATACCCTTTCCTGAGGAGGTGAGAAAGATGTTAGATTCACTGTGACATGTCATGGGGGGCTACTTCATCACCACACTTCCCTCTTGATAGAGAGGGTGAGTTAAAGTCAATACCATGGAAGGAAAGGTGATGAGACTTGCACTTCCTCTCTTGACTTGTGTACACATGACTTAACTGCAGTGTATGCATGAGTTAACTGACTTGTCTAAGGTCACTTAAGGTGTCACACATGGGTTTTTGACAAACCACCTCTTTTGGTCCTGTTTAACCAATTAGGATACACTCCTTCTGCCCCCATCTCCTATCTTCAGTGGACTATCCTTTCTAGAAAAATCTGTAATACACCAATTATAAGGAAAATGGGATCTGCTGTGAGCCTAACCTGTTGTGATGTTGCTTGGAAGAGAAATTATCAGGGGGGGAAAAAAACCCAGCAAGATCCTTGGATGTGCTCTTGAACACAAATGGTCCCAGAACTGCTGCAGGACAAACAGCATAGACAGCTTGGAAGCAGTTAGGATGCAGCTATCATTCTGTCATTCCTTTTTTAGGGAACACTGAATAAGCACAACACTTGCAGCTGATTTTTTTCTAATTCATCTTCACCTTTGCTTAGATCAACACAGATCTCTGTGGGGTTCAGAAAGCCTGCATTCAGCTCAGTGGGCAACATTTACACTTTTCTGTAAGTCTGGAAACAGATCAAATGTCAAAGTAAATTACACTCAAAAGGCTTGAAATGCATCAGCTGAGACAAAGGGGCAGTCAGGTTATGAAGTCAGGGTGGAAGGGGGAAATGCAGCATTCAGAGGAGTGCCCAGGCAATAGAAGTAATTTCAGGCTGATTTAAACTAAGAGAAATTTATATCTGAAGAATGTGAGGAGAACACAGACTGCCTGAAAATTACTCTTGCTACAGCTTCTAGTTTTGAGGGTTTGTTGTGGGAACTCAGATTTCACCCTTATGAGTCAGCATTACTAGATTTGGCTCAAAACATTCTCTGACTGAAAAGTAACCAAGGAAGCTTTGAAACTACCTTCTCAGGTGAGAAGATGTCATATAACCATGTGGAGATCTGCAATACAAATGCTATGCTGCTCCAAACAGACCAAGATTTACACATAAACAGCCCTGTTAATACTTTAATGACAGAATTAAATCATTTCTGCCTTTAAAAATAATGAGGAAATTCCATAGTATTCACACACTGGGAGGATCTCTGTCCTTTAGAGACAACTGTCTCTGTAAAGATGTAGAAACTTTTCTTATGTGGTCCAAATGTAGCATTTTTTCCCCACATTCTGTTGTTATTTCTTCACTGTATAGTTCAGTAGTTCTTCTTCAGCCCCCTCTGGTAGTGTTTTTCTGCACTTCTTAAAATTTGATGAGAGGATTATATTTATGACCTGTATTAGATTTGACCTAGTGTTATTTCATTCCCTTTGCATCTGGAGGTTGGGACAGGTTTAAACTGTACCTTGTGTCAGAGTTTGACTCTGGACAAGCACAGAGGAAGCAGAAGATGCTCCTGGCTCTCAGCTCAGACCTTCCCACAGAATCAGAGCTCTCCAGAATCAGAGCTGCAGCTTCTACCCCTGAATGTTGGAATGGTACAAGGGAATAGGTCACTGATACTGCTGTTTGCCAAAGCAAGGACCCCCTGGTTGAATGTCTTATGGTGGGACCTGGTGATCTTAGAAGTCTTCTCCAACATTAATGATTCCATGATTAATGCTTTGTTTAATAGCATATTTTCCCCTGATTATAAAGAATCCAAGCTGTTCAATGTAAACCTATATGGTTTTAATTTAAGGAAGTACAAAGACCAGTATGTCTACTTAGATCATCAGTTGTTTGATGACCAAACACAGTGTCTCCAAAGTGATGTGGAAGCTGTCCCCTTCTTTTCTGTAGGCACTGCTGGAACAAAGTAAAAATTACAATACAGAAATGCATTTAATTTTATCTTATATGCATGCAAATTCCTTGTGGTCTTATTTTTTAGATTTATCTTCTTTTGTATATTTTTCTTATTTCACATATTTCTTATTTTGCCTATTCCTTCTCTTTCTTCATACATGAATTTATACTTTAGAAAGAAATGAAATTATATACAGGTTATATTCATTTTTGACTCTAACATTTTCCAAACCAGCATTTCTTCTTTAAGTAGAGAAATATCCAACCTATCTTGTCACAGTCTAACAAAATCATTACTGTCTCTTCACCAAGATTCATTGAAGAAACCTGTGGCTGTGGCCACTCTTCACTCAGAATTCTTTCTTATCCAGTCTTCAGTCAGCTAAATGATCAGCAAAGAAACAGCAACAATGTGATTTCATTTCTGTAATGAAGAGTGGAGAATAATTGGAATTGTGTAATGTGTTCAATATTTTGCTGGGAAGTGAGAGACTGTATGTAGTTTTAATAGCTGATTTCTGGTTCTCAGAATTCATTATATTTTGGTATGCATTTATTCAGGGGAAATCTAAGGCATTTCACAACTGAGTTTGCAAAACAGTCTGTAATACAATCTGCATATGCTGTCAGAATGAAAAAGCTGCTTGTGTGGACTAGAAAGGCTTTTTTAAAGATACTTCCAGAAAAAAACAAGTCTTGGGGAAGAAATGATGCATGCTGCACTTGGACAAGGCCTAAGATACTTCAGGAAGTCAGTGTGTAGTATAGATTTTTTTCTTGTTTCAGAATAAAGGGTTTAAATTTAATGATTCCTCAGTATTTTTAGTTGGGGATCTCTGGTCATGGTAGTTTGATTATTTTTGTGGTTGTTGCCTTCTGCCCTGGTAGATAGTGTGAAGTACTCAGTTTTATGTACTAGGAAGAAGAAAAGTTTTGTGGCTTTTTGTAACTCATGAACTCTGAAGTACCCAGGTCTTGCTAGAGTTTTTCTGGGTTTGCTTTGGTGGTTTTGGTTTGGTTTGGTTTGGTTTTTAGAAGAATTAAAAAGTTGTGCCATATTCCAACAGCCATTTTCAAGGCCAGTTCAAAGGAGGAAATGTAGATAATCCTCATCAAACAAAACAAAGATAAAAGTGTCTCCCTAATATCATAGTTTAAAATGCTGCCCTTACAAAGATTTAATGCAGGACCACAGGAAGGTTTGATGTGCTGGATGGAGATCTCTGAGACCCCTGAGCACTTTTGAGATGGCAGCTCAGGAGTTCCCTCTGGCTACCCAGAGGAAGATGCCAGCATAAATCAGGCACGAAGTATCCTGATGAGTTATAACAAGCACAATATTCATAGCAGATTGGGCATAGCCTAGTTTGACACAGGCTCTGTTTCTACTGATCTTATGAAGGCTGATTACATCCCAAGGCAAGGTAGAGAGGGGGGATTGGAAGATCAATATACCTCTGGAAGCACAGAGACTGTGAAGCTGTGCTTTATCTCTGGTTTCAAGCTGCGTGGCTTCACGATAGCTCTGCAAGAAGCCAACACAGCTGACACTTGCAAGAGGGAAATACCAGTTTCTAGCCTTCACTCAACCAAGAGAACTAAAACTGTAAAAACAAATGTCATTGTGATTCCAAGACTCCAGCAGGTTATGACTATTCTGCCATGCAAGAGGTGGGAAGGAAATTTAGCTGAGGTCAGCGTGACCAATGCACGTGGCAGTCAATCAGAAGTTGGCCCTGGGAATGGATCTTACCATGGTCATACACTGGAGCTCTGGGAGGGCTTTTTAGTCACTGTGAGCTCCTGCCACTCATCTCCTGGAATAAAAGAGGCTCTGAAGAAATCCTCATCATTACACTCTCTCCTAAATTTCCTAGGTTTCTCCTAAATTTAGGATGCAGGTGTAGCAAAGAGGGAAAACCTCCTGTCTTGCTAAAAAATGATCACGATTTGGATATTCCCAGTGCCCTGTAATAAGCTGTTGTTGAGGATTGGAGTAGGGCACAGGTGAGAGCTGCCCAGAGATTATCCAAGTTTGTGCCAAGGGCTATATAATCCCTGATGAGCTCCTGGATTAACTGGAACCTCACCAAAGCACTGTACAATTATCTTTTCTCCCTACTTGAGCTCTGCACAACTGCTTTGCAGCCAGAGCCAAGGATCTTGCAAAGGTAGAGAAAGCTGTGATTAAAAACTCTTTCTTTCACAGAAGAGGCAGACAAATGATTTCTACCCAAGTGCTCTGTAGATGGAAGTCTGTCTTGCCAAAGCAGAAGCAGGCTAATAATGAAAACATGTCCCACATTTGCCACAGACAACTCCTAATTTGTTTTTTGGACAAGAGGAATGTCACTTTTCTTTCCCAATTCCTCCTGTAACACTGGTGCTCCAGTGCTTGTGTTTGATCAGCACTAACAAACAGCTATGTCCTCTCCTCTTTTAGAGCTTGATTTCAAAGAACCATTTTCTGTCAGGCTCTGGGAGTTTGTTTAAATATTGTGCTCTGCATCACAGTATCTTCCCAAGAAGCAGTTTAATTTTGTCTAAACATTTTAATTGCGATCCTAAGGGAGGGGAAGTCATTGCCCATATTAAACATGAATCCCATTATACTAAAACGTTTATGTTCCTCCAAGGGTATTTATAGATGCTTTGCTAGTGTATGAAAATGTAAACCACCAGAGCTGAACAATCATCTCCTGGCTCTGCTCACCAGCCTGAACCTCAGCTTGTTTATTCCAGCGGCCAGGGGAGGCCCAGGGACAGAATTATTTTCAGCACGACCATGATTTCCTCTCCACATGTATTGTTTGCTGAGTGAAGGCAGATGCCAGAGCAAAGGGGTGTGCTCAGCAGGGAGGAACAGGCAGGAGCATGGCAGATGTACAGGAGAAGAAGGTGTGGATGGAAGTCAGAGGGAGGCAGAGCCAAGCTGGAAGGCGAGGAGCAGTCTATGCGCCACTGAACTGCAGTCGGAGAGGAATGAAGACGTTTGCTGTCGTCTTCTTGTCTCATCCTTCAACACATTTCTCTGCCTGCTTGATTCAAGAGAGAGACATGGAACCAGGGTTTAAAAGGCCTAAACCCATGGCCATACAAAGTCTGCCCAGCTCAGCAGGACACTGTGGAGTTTAGCTGGTTTTTCCCTCATGGCAGCAATGATCTCTTCCTCCCTAAAAGTGGCCTTGGAAAAAATGGAATAACACCATTTCTGGTTTACTATTAGTAATCTTGATAGCAAACCCATCTGGTTTTACAGATGCAAATATCTTTGTATTGTGCACCCAACTGAACCCTAATCTGTCTTCAGATCTGTCTCATAGCTTCTCCCATTTGCAAAGTTCACAAAGCAAGTGAAAGCTTAGCTTCCTCTACTGACAGGGAACAGAAGAAGGAAACTGGGAGATTGGCAACACAGCTACTCAAGGAAATGTGGGGATTTCACACTAAGTACTAGTGCAGTTATTTTACAGACACACAATTGGAAGAAATGACTGTCAGTGAACCACAGGCTCCATGAGAATGAACATAGTTTTTGGCACTTAATAGAAAGCATCACCACCAACAAAACAGCCCTCCTGGTAATACCAGTACAACAGAAACCCCTTCCTCGACTTGGAAACTACTGGCTTCTAACAAAGGCAAAACATCTCAGTCAGAGAAAGCAATTCTGTATTCTTTAGTACTCAGGACAATGTTGTATATTTTTATGTTATTGATAAAAAATAGTTTTTCTTGAAGAAACATTCAATAAAGAAAAGAGTGTTACTGAAAAACCAGAACCTGTTAGGTTTCCTGGTAAACAATTTCATTTGGGTTCAGACTTTCACTGTTCCAAAATAGAACTAGAGATGTTTCATGTTCTCTTTGGTTTTGCTTTGTTTTTCCCTAAATAGTTTTTTAAAAATACTAATGCTTTGGAATTTCCTACTGAATAGTAATGGCAGGGAATTTTATCCTCCCTGAAAGCACTTCTTTTTCCCCCTGGTATGGTGAGATGAGCTGTAGACATCTCCATGTGCTAGCTGGCCACAGAGAGTAGAATTTCTTCCTGCCCATGTATCTTACCTAGGAACAAATGCTAATAAAAATGAAAGAGCAGTGGAAAGTACTGATGAGAACAGAGCAGTAACACCAAAGACTTGCTCCTCTTTTTCCCTTCCTCTCTCCTACTTGACAGTACTGAATAGACCACATGACCCTTGCTGACAACAACACAGTGATATGGATATTTTGTAATATCCACAGCATCCCAGGGAGCATCCATTTCTAGGAACCCCTGAGTGCTGAGTTAATACTGCAGCCTTATTTGGTGCTACATAATTAGTTCTGATGACAAACAGGACTACCAGAACATAAAGTCTTTACAGCAGGCACTGACATCTCTGGGCTGTGTTTTATATTGTCTAGACTGTGGCTCCCCAGCTTGGATGGAACCTCAATTAATGTGCAACATAAAAGAGGGTGAAACATTTTATTCCTGGAAGCAGAGAGACAAGAAATGATGCCAGCAGTATATTTTAACATAAAATTGTAACCTTTTGGAAAATAGAGTTGCAATTCTTTTTTTTTTTCCCCCTCCTTTCTTGATGTTAAGAGGAAACCAGAACATTGCAAAACTTTACACAGCAAATGAAGCAGGAAGAAGACAGGCAGGTATCACTTCTAAGGTGTTTGTAGCCCAGGCAGCTATATATATATATATATATGTATGTGCATGTATTTGTGCATCTTCATGGAATCATGAAGGTTGGAAAAGACCTCTAAGATCACTGAGTCCATCTGTTCACCTGACATTGCCAAGTCACCACTAAACCATGTCCCTCAGCACCATGCATGCATGAATAATTTAATGAGCTAAATAATAACAGGATGTGAAGTTGAAATTAGACATTTTTTACAAAGGACATTCCCCTTTCCAAGTGCTATTAGCACTTAGCACCATATCTACACAGCATAATAATTGACAGCTGGCAGAACCAAAGCCCTTGAAATGGTATTAATCTTTCCCATTTCTTATGCATTTCCTTGGAAATTGTAGAAAATTTTTGTCACTCTTAACACATTTGTATTTTATCACCTTGGGCTCACCTAGACTGGTTCATCTGGCAACCTTCTAAGATCCAGAAGGGTCTGTTATTTAACAATACCAGAAAATGACTGACTGCTGCACTAGTGAAAAAATATCTGCAATGAGTGGTCAGGAGAGTCTTTTTTTCTTGTTAATATCATGGCTATTTCATTTCTCATGCTTAAAGTTAGCCTGATTGTCAGGAAGGAGCTTTGGGAAAAAAACCAAACAGGCAATGGAAAAGTGATTAAAAGCAATGCTCCATGACTGGAATTACATGAGGGAAGGGTTATGAAGGTGCACAGCTACAGCTTAGCATGACACATCTCCAACCTGGCCTCTGGGGTTCACCAGAGCTGCTCAGAGGGGAGGTACTTCATTCTCAGACCTCAAAAGAGAAACAAAGGCTAGGACAGGAATTTATTTCTGCTGAACACATTTATTGTAATAAAAGGGATCTTGAATTTGTTGTTATTCACCAACTGTAGATGTTAAAAGATGTTTTCTAGCAAGCAACAAGTAAATGTTATGTCTCTTGTGTTAAAACATTGGAAGAACATAAGAGTTGAGAGGCAAGTAGAGAACATTTGAACCACTCTGTCCTATCTGGGAGAGGCCAGAGATTGAAGCTGAGTGGGAATGCTGGCTGGCTGCTAATGGAATGGCATTTTGCACCTTGTGTAGTAGTGCTCATAAGAGTTAAGTTAGCAATTTAAACATTTCTTAACCTCTGTGATCAACTGGATGCTGATTTTACTGGGGAGTGTGTCCAGTGAGGGACCCATTAAGGGAGAACACATTACATGACATCTCCTCATAGTTAGGGTTGGATGAACTTCTAGCTCTATATTCTAGTGACTAATCTGGTAATAAACTGTGCCTTTGCTTGTTCTGAACATGCTTGAAGAGGTGAATTTCTTTCCTGAGGCAAGTCTGTGCAGAATGAAGAGGAACTGAATGGTGCCACCCAGACCTTTGGGTGTTTGAGGGCTTGAGGGAAAAGGGCAATGCTTCCACTGCTAAGTTCCCCTTCTGTACATCTGCTGAGCTTCTTTCTTCAGTTGGAGCTTTGGGAGCTCATTGTGATTGGGTCTCATAAAGTGGAGACATTAGAAAAACTGGTAAAATAAAGAGGGTAAATTCAATGTTGAGATGTGCAAACTTGCTGTATGCTAAGGCTGACTCAGGCCACACAGGTTCCTGCAGGGTGGCTGCAAAAAGGTAAAATGTCTTCCTCTTAGTGTAAAGAAAGAAGGATATACCATAGCATGCCTGATCTCTGCTGGCAGGCAGTCAGTACAGTGCACAGGATGACACCATTCCATTCTTATATTGTTTATAAAACCTGCACATTGAATTCCTTATGGATCCCACAGTCTGCAGACACATCTCAGTCAAGTTCTCTTCCCCATGCTACCTGCTAGCACTGCTTTATCACTTTCAGATATAGACTATTGGCAAGGAAGTATATTTGCTTATAGGAAAGGCTTGGAGGTTATGAAGTTGTGATTCAGTGTTCTGATTTAAAAAGCTCTGAGGCTTTTCATTTCTCATTCCAAATTCCAGCTAAGAGATTGAGAAGTAGCTGCAGAACCCATCACTAAATGTTCACTGTCTCTTTCTCCTTTTTTTTCCCCATATTAATCTTAACAAAATAATAAGAAAAAAGCCTTATGCTCTCTGTAGATATTTGATAGGCTCATCCTGTAATCCTGTGTCTGTATTGAGTGATTACTTTCATGTCTCTTCACTGCAAGTTGTAAGTTAATACTTTCTCCTTTAGAAAATGCTGGCAAAAATTAGGGAGAAGGAGAGAATCATCTTTCTGTCTAAACCTCTGCAAATATGTAGGCATTTATGGCTGTGACAGTGTGGTAATGCAGTGCTTATCATGTACCCTTTGCTTTTCCCAGCTGTATTATAATAAGATTATTATAAGAACAGTCTAAAACTGTGCTGTCCCCTGCACATTTCTCATTTTTATTACAGAAACAAGTGTCAGACTCGAGGGGTGACACAATGCTTTGACTTCTCTGGGTATTATTTAGCAGGCTAAGTTTTCAGTGGTTCACATTTGGCTGGCACTTCTGTTGGTGCTCAGGGAAACCTGCTCTGCTCTAAGATCAAAGGCACAGTGCATCATTATTCTGATTCACTGAGCATAAGGAGTGGTAAAGATATTCTTGTGACAGCCTGGCAAGGACAAAAATAAAGAAGCCTCAGCACTAAACCATGTGATTGTAGCCTAATGACAGGTGATGAAAATGAAAGCCATTCCTAGGACATGACTGTAAAGGTTTAGATAACTGTAGGCTGTAACAGGTAGTTTGCTGGCTCTCATTTGGCAATGAAGCTCGGGAAGTAGGTGGCCAGGCAGAGAGGTGAGTTATGGCTCAGGCACCTGCAGAGGTTCAGCTCCTGTTACAGTCCTCTAAGCCTTTGCACCACCAACCTTCCTCTCTTGCCCAGTTAAGACCAGACCCTGAGGTCTGTAGACTCAAAGAGCAGGAAAAGGCACTGCTCTGAATTTCTTCTGCCAAATCCCTACCTGTTTCTTACACAAAATATAAGAAGCTACACACTACAAGAGCAAAGTTTGTCCAAGACAGGTGGTTTCTCCACAAAGTTTTGCCATATCTGATATGAGACTGTCTGTTGTTCTGTGTAAGAACAGTATAGAAGGCATCCTGATAAAATAACATATGGGATAGGATTCTGTAAATATATATAGCCTCAATTAGGTTTTCTCAAGGACTTTCTAGTATCTATCTGGTCAGCAGAAGTCCCTCAGTGCTAAGAACATTTTAAAGAAGCCCAAATCACACAAATGTAAATTCTCAGCCATGTGAAAAATATCAGAGAAAAAATAAATTAGAAACAAATGCTTCCAGAAATACTTTTAGTGCTTCCAATTGGAAAGATATGTCTGGTGAAGATGGAAGCTCAAGCTGGTCAGACCTAGAGATTTATCCTTCTAATGGCTAATTTTAAGATGCTCAAGTTTCTTTGATTAAAATTCACTGGCTAATGACACAGTGTGTCTGGATTTTTATATTACTCTTGAATTTCATTTTGCAACCCTAATCTGGTATACTTTAGAGCTGGGGGGAGAAAGAGCACCTCAGTTTTGTTGATTTCCCTAACTACACATATTGAAGGCATTGTCTGCTTCCATTAAAAATAAAAAGCTGCAAAATGACTCTCAGTTTGACCTGGAACCTGTGTCCTGCACTCAGCAGATCCCCTTTGGGGCTGCTCTTCTCCAGGCTAAGCAGCCCCAGGGCTCTCAGCCCAGAGATGTTTGACATTGAGTGCTGTGCTAGGCTTGAACAACATAGGCAGGGACTCCCAAATGGTCCAAAACTCCCATTTAAAGTATCCTTTCAAAACTGAAGCATCAACCCCCAATGGATGTCTACTTCAAAGTCTTACCCATAGCCAGATAGGCAAAACTTGCCTACACTGAAAAGAACATTGTTTTAGTGGTTGCTCTGTTTGCCTTCAGATATATATATATATATATATACACACACACACACACACTTATTAACTGAGAATTATTTTCTCTTTCTATTATTTTATCAGTGAAAAGAGTAAGTAATTTTAAATATGGATAATTCAGAAGAGGAAAAAAATCTGGAATCTTTAAGATATTTTTGTATTTCTAAACTCTCATTAAGAGGATGTAGAACAGGAGAGTTTCCCCTTTCTCTCTCTCGTCTGTGGTATCAGACTGTAGGCTGTGAAAGACAAGTGAGCCTGGAGTCACACTGCCAGTGAGGGCAGTGCCTGTTGCTGCTCCTCTTCCCTTGCAGGTTTTCAGAGTGGGGAGAGGGTTTAACATCTTGAGCTGAGCCAGGACAAGAGGGGAAGCACAAGCTCTGTCAGACAGGATCTGCTCATCTGGTGGCAGACTCTTTTCCCATCAAAACATCTCAGCTGTAGTCCTCCTGAGGTCACTCTTTCCTGGCTTAGGTTAGGTCTGATCTAGGGAAGAAGAGTTGGAGCAAAAATTGCAGTTTCAGGAGAGAGAGAGAAAAAAATAAATGAGAGATTTTGCATTTGGAAGATGGGAGCCAGTCCATTGTCTAGGAAACAGGCCTCTGGGATCTCCACCTATCATCACTGAAGTGTGAAGCTGTAATTGTATTGCTTTCCATAATGTATCTGCTACATAAATATTATTCAATACCTGCAAATTTGCACTGGTGGGAAAGGGAGAGGTTCTAATGCAGGGAAGATTTATGCCCACTAGATGCTGGGCTGTCATGATTAAAAATTTTCCAGCCATTATGTGAATCCTATTGATCATTGCAGGAAGCAGAAAATTGTGCTGTTCATTGATTTTTTTTGCGTGGCTGCAGAAGGCATTAGGCCTGATGCATGTGATGGGGAGGCAAGTTTTCAAAGGGAGCTCAGTTAAGCTAATCTTAGTTCAGAGGAATATGCACAATGGAATAAGAAACCTTGTAATTGCAAGAGCAAATAGAAGAGTCAGAGGACTATATTATGAGCCATATCAGCATAAGAATTAGACATGAGCCTTCCCAAGAGACAACAGTAAAACGCATCAAGGCTTTGATGCTGTTTTTCCTGAACGTAGCAATTACTGGATAAATTGGGTTTTAGCTTCTCACCCATCAGGCAAGATAGTGAACAAAAAGCAATTAGTTCTTCTGCCTCTTTAGCAAAGGGGGGTTATCAGCTTTGCATCGACTCCATCAAATAACAGGGTGAGGAAATGAGTTGGAAGCCAAAAAGTAGAGCAGGAAGGGTACAGGGGGAAAAGGGAGAGAAAAGGAAAGAACATTTGCAGGCAGAGGGAATTTTACCTCTGAAATTTGCTTCCTTATTATCTCAGTCTTTTTATTAGCTTATGATAATGCTCAGAGCCATCTCTCTATCACATGCTGCCTTTCCTCCGAACAAAGGCTTTCAGCAAACTTAATCCCCCAAATAAATTCTGTCAGCAGCTAATGCAGGGATTAATTCCAATCTTGGAAATAAAGGGGAAAAAAAAGGTTATTTTGCATCTCAGATGGATGCTGCCTTACTGGCATGTTACTACACTGTAAAGAGTTACATCTCTGTGATAAAGGAAATATTAGACTATCATGTACCTTTTGGTCGTGTGTTAACTCTCCCTGAAAGTCTGTGGCATGCAGACCCCTAAAGATCTAAGTCACTTCTACTAGTGGAACCTAAGTTGCTGGAGTCCTGCAAAACTTTTGCAGGGTACACACCTTTAAAAATCAGGAGTAAACAGAGTTTTATTCTGATGTTGTTGCTAGTTCTGGTAATATTGTCAAGAAAAAGGCAAACTAAAGTTACTTCTTATAGAGAATTTGAGTGTACTAATGTTTCCATGATATTAAAACAAATCTGCCCAAAAGACTACTCCCAGCAATATTAATAAATATTTTGAAATTGTAATGGATAGCTCTGTGTGTTTACCTACATAATGTCATGCTGGTTTGAGTGAGAAAACCCCCCACCTTGCTCCTTTCACATTCTCACTGTTTTATGCCTCACAACATCAGGGTTTTGAAAGAGACTTGTCTGTAAGAATGACAAATTCAAAGGCACAGCTCTTTTACCTTTCAACTATCACTAGGTGAACCATAGTCATAGCTGACCTTCCCTGGGTTTAAACAGTGAAAAGTGAGGTTCAAGAGTTATGTTATTGTATTTATTTGAGCAGAAAAGGAAGTTTTGGTCTTAACACTGCAAATATGCTATAAATGTCAAGCATGAGTGTCAGCTCTTTAAATAAAGCAGCACTGATCATAATGAATTTTTTTCCAGGGTTGGGAATGTATCTTTTCCATAGAGAATAGATGCTCAAGTCTACTTCAGTATTCCTGGTGGATGGTTTTGTTCCCACTGAGTTTGAACTAGCAGGACTTCTCTTTCTCCACACAGCTAAAGCCATGCATAACATCTGTGACAAAATTTGGAGGGGAAAAGGTTCTTATGGAATCCTTTTATCCTTTTTTGATCATCACCACTATTTCATTTTTACCAGCAGACTAAGAAAATTTCAGTTAAACAGAAACTTTATCTGTAACTAAATCCTGAACATATTTGATAAGCAATTCCTGAGTAAGTCCTGCAAAGATTTAGCCCACACATAGGAAGCTGTGGAGAGCTGCAATCCTAATCTGTAATGATGCAGCAAACCCTTGTACAGTAGTTTAGTTATTCTGCCTCTTTCTAAACCTAGTGGTGTCTGGGGGATTAAAGGAGCAGCCACAAAAACAATGTTGTAACATAAAATGTCAGGATTTGAAAGAATGGGAAATCACAGAAGGAACAACAATCATAGCTCTGCACTGAGGTCTTTAGCCATCCAACCCAGAGGATAGATTTGCTCCTGTCTGGAAACCAGCCCAGCTCAATTTAAAAGACCAGGTTCAGGAATTACTCAGACACAGTGTGTCTGGCTAGACTGGAGCAATTGAAATATTTGCCCACACACTTCCTGGCCAGACAATGTGTTCATCTTTTGACAGACCTTTCATCAATATTATTTAACAGTTGTTTACTCCTAAAGCATCCAATTACCAATTAAATTCTATTAAAAGGTCTGCATCACTTTTCATTTATTTAATTCTGCTCTTTCCCCAGGAATAGGTCACAGACCTCATGTCTTAACTTCTTCCAGCAGGCAAATCTGAGCTGTAATTCTGGACTGTGCATTAAACTGGATGGATAGAAATAATGGGGGATGATCAACAAGCACATCCAGAAACCAGCTGACAGCTAAAACACCTGTAACTTGAGATTTTCTGCTGCAAACCTGAGGGTTCCCACTCTCATTTCAGACAACATTGCACAGTAGCAGCTTCTGAAATTTGAGGCTGCAGCAGGCACTCCTCTGCCCATATCCCCCCACCTTGGCAGGAGTTGTCAAAACTCATTGCAAGGCAATTATGATGATAAGTACCAAGACAGACAAGAGAAAATGAGATAAAATGGAAATGAAGGGAGATGATGCAAAAACTGTAGGGTATGAGCTCAGTGACCTCCTGGAGGGCTGTTCAGAGGCACAGAAAAGAGCTACACAGCCTTGCTCTTTCCCAATCTCTGTCCTAAGGTTTATTCTGCTGAATCCCAAAAGCTTGATTCACAGGAATAAAAAGTTTATAGGTCCCTTGGCTCCTGCACTGGAGGACACAAAGGAATTTTTTTTTTTTGGGGGGGGGGAGCAACTCTGAAGCTAAAAATGAACATTTCCATTTTGTGCAGCTAAATACAAAGAATTTTTCTTCTGGTGAATCCTATGAATGGGAGGTGGGAAACAGCATAGCCAGTTCAGTAAAGGGCTAGGCCACTCTGACTGTCAGCAAAAAGAAGAGAAATAAAACTCCTGTATCAATTGCCTTCCAAATCATCCTGCTGGAATATGTCACTGTGTATCTAAAACTGAAGGCTTCTTCCTCTCCACAATCAGGTTCATCTGGAAAATATGGGCTGCATACCCCTCAGGAAAAGGAATAGCTCTTCCTCTGACATGACTTCATAAAGGAACAAGGTTTGGGATGCAAATCCAAACAAAGGTCAATGTTGTTTCAAGAGGGGTAAAGGAGTAATATTATTTTTAACTGAAAAGTGATGAATGGGATAGAGAACCAGATCCAAAACTCCAGTGATCCATAGAATCCATTTTAAGAGTCCCAGGTCATGCACATTGTTATACTTGCCAAAATTTGGGTACTGTTAGACTCTCCAGTCACCAGGGATGGGATATCTCATGTGAGTCATGCAGCAGGGAGGGGTTCTTACCAGTTTAACCAGGGCAGAGAGGAGCTGAAGCAGCAAATGATATGATTATGATAAGAAAAGACAGTTAAGACAATCTGAACCAAAATGAACAATTTCAGTCCTCCTCACAGAATCTGCTCTCTGGGGACTCCCAAGGGGTTCTCCACTCCCTCTGGTTGGGATTCTGCCCCTGTGCCATAAGAAAATCCATGCCATGAGTTCACCCCTGGGTGACAACCCTGACACCAAGGTTTTGGCAACAGTTTTTCAATATCCCTTACCCCTTTTCTTTCCTAATACCTCATCTTAAGGGCATGGCTTTGGATGATGCTGTTAGGTTGATGGTTGGACTTGATGATCTTGGAGGTCTTTTCCAATTCTGTGATTGTCTAATTTCTTCCTGCCCTCCATCCTCCCAATACCCAAGGATTTGCTGTCTGTATCTAGTACAGACTAGAGCATGCACCAAAATACATCTGCCTCTACTCTTAGTCAGGTAGAAGAATGAAAAGCTCTTTGGGAGTCCCTGGAAGTTCAGTAGAATGAATTGTTGAGAAATCCCAAATGACTCAAGTGTTCAAAACTGCTTGTACCTATTTCTGTGCCTTTCCTTCACCTCACACCTGTAATCTGTGAGGTTTTCTTTCCTTCAGATTCACTCTTTGGGTTCATCCTGTGATGACCTCTGTTCACCAAACACTCCTGTAAAATTTCAGATGTTTTGAGCTGGCTGGGTTGACATTTTTCCTAATTTCATGATCCATTCCACAGTAGTTTAAACAAAGCTTTGCTCATTTAGAGGCAGCCACGTTCTGAGAAACACTTGAAAGGATGTTATCACATTTTCATGGCAGGTCATGTGTGGGCTTCATGTATTATTTGTATCCCAAATGACTTGGATCTTTCCACAAACCACCTTATTAAATGTGTTCCATATAATGATAAAAAAACCCAAAAGCTCAATATTCACATCTGAAACTGGTTTGCCTCCCTTTGGATGGAGATTTAGGTTGTTTTTCAATTTCCATTAGATCTCTTTTTACTTCCTATTAGAAACCATGGTTTCTTTCATTTCATACTGCTAAATGCAGTGGAACAAAACTGATTTCAGAGGATTTTGTTCTATTTAGATTCATTTTAATTTTATTACCACAGTGCCCATAGGGTTTGCCCTATGTGTGTGTGTTTGGTAGGAGAAAACTGTTTAAAACAAATGATGCTGTTGGGAAAAAAAACATAATATAAACCAGTAAAAGCTGCATGAATGGGGAAGTGGGAGAGAGAACTAAATAAACACCAGTTGCTAGAGGTGCTAAAATCAGGTTTTAGATATTTACTTACCCCCAAATTAGGTAAGTTAGCAACTGATGATAGTTGAGCCATGACTTCTGTGCTGTATCATCTGTAACATGTGTCCACCTGGCTTACAGTACATCTGCCCTGGTGTGAATGTACTTCCAGTGCTCTAGGGAGGGTGGCATGCTCCATGCTCTCCTTCTTCCCCATCTAGCTCCTTGCTTCACTGAGCAGCCTACCTGAGCAAAAGGGCTTGGGCTGTTCTGCCTGTACCTGCAACAGCCTTGGCAGGAGCTGCCTCTCCATGCTCTGGTCTCTGAGGTGGCCCTCAGAAGGACACATGGGCAGATCCACACACTTAATTGGCTGACCTGGCTTTTCCTGTGGCTCTCAGATGAAGGTTTGAAGCACTGTGCTTCACCTGAAGTTCTTGAAAGCATTTAAAAAGGAGTTAAGGTTTCATGCTTGTCCCTGTTTGCTGAACTGAGTCCACCATGAGTTGCTTAGCTAAGGCACTAGGGCCCTAAGCCAAGCAGATGATGTCTGAGCCAAGCAAGTCTTCATGAGCCATCAAAAGGACTGGCACTGCCCATGCCTAAAACCACCAGGTGCTCTTCCCAGTGCTTGAATTCTTCTCTCACACAATTTAAAGTGGGGGCTACAGTTAAGTCTGTTAGAACAATTTGACAGGCTCATTGTTTTCCCTTCTCTCAGAAACAAACACCATTCTCCTTTTCCCTGCCAAAAGGATCAGTGCTGCAGTTCCTTTTTGGGGTTTATTAGAAATTATTTGTGACTTTCACACCTAATCTTCCCTAAGTGACATCAGGACTGGAGGTTGCCTCTCTTCACCTTGTTATCCAGATTCCTTCCTTTGAGCCAGAAGCCATATTAAAGTCCCCAGCAATGTCATGGAGCTCTGCTACTCCTTTTCTCTTCTGCTCTCAAAAGTTTCTTTGGAGTATGGGGTTTTTGCTGTTCTTTTAGTTTACTTTTTACTGGTTTATTTTTGCATTGGTGAGCTAGAATTAAATGGGAGCATGTCAGACCCAGCAAGAAGCATCATTCTCAGGGTGGAAAATGATCCTTTGAGATAAGATGTAGGATTTTCTTGGAAAGAAACACAGTAAGCCAAAGGGAAGTAGACCTGCTCTATGAATGTAGCACACCACTAGCACATTAAAGATAGAAAGCAAAATAACAGATGGTCCATTGTAAAACTAATCTTGCTTTATCTTGATGGGACAGAAATGAGTAGCAGTGTGCCTTGCTTACACTAGGAATTTGCTTAGCAGGAAAGGAAGTGCTCCCAAGTTGTGTCAGGGGAGGTTGAGGCTGGATATTAGGGACAATTTCTTCCCTGCAAGAGTGCTCAGGCATTGGCCCAGGCTGCCCAGGGCAGTGGTGGAGTCACCATCCCTGGAGGGGTTCAGAAAACATCTAGATGTGGTGCTGAGGGATCTGGTTTGCTGTTGGTCTTAGCAGTGTTGGGTTTTCCATCATGGAAAAAAGTGAGTTTCCATAACAGTCTCCTATTCCACTTTTTGACTCAGAGAGGAAAAGAATTCCCTGTCTTCCAGGTTTCCTTTTAATTATTAGACATTCTCCTGCCTATCCTACACCAGGAAAGAAAAAGCAAAAGCAGGCATGAATGAAAACATCTCCTTTCAATAATTTTGTGGTTCCTTTGTGACTCTCTTTTGACTCCTTTGTGACTCTAATTGTCAGCCAAATAAGTTCTGCATGCTCAGAAAACCTCCTGCTCTGAACAACAAAGTTGTAGCCTAACAGAGAGAGAGGCAAATCCCCTGGTAGTGTTTCCTTAGGAATTCTACTGCTCATTTCTTTAACATCTTTCCACCACCTTTTAACTCCTGGAATGTGGATAATCCAAGGATATTGCAGGTTCCCTCCAGCAGCCATGAGCCATACACTGCTGTTAACTGTGTCTCATCTATCTACTGTTTCATAAGACCTCTGTAGGTGCTGCCTGAATGATCAAATCTTGTATTTCTGCTTCAGTTCTTCACAAAGACATTTCTCAGGGGTTTTTGTTCTCTACTTAAATTACTTCAGAGGCCAAAATGCACTCAGATACCCACAAATATGTTTAAGGTGGGTATCTGACTGAGCACATTGGAAGAGTTATCCCCCTTTTGCTCAGAGATTGTCAAAATAACCTTCTCTGTACCTGCTCATATCCTAAAAATACAGTATTTGAAGTTACTGGCACTGAGAGCTGCAATGGGAAATGGGAAGGGCAATAGGAAGGATCTCACAGCACTGGGATCATTTCACCTGTTTCATGAAATTCCCTGCTGCTTCTGGATGTTTCAGCTTCCTCAGTATGTTTTAGGGACTAGGGTTTAGGCATTCTGGACTTGTTGTGTCACTAGTTGATGGTGAAGAATCAGATTTCAACTTGAGTCTTTCTAGAGGAAGGCAGAATTAATCCCTGTGGTGATAAATCCTTGGCACAGCTCCTTGCATGCCTGCATCTAGCTAAACCAGGCAGTTTGACAGACTGATTTGAAACTTCAGATTACCATTAAAACCCTGTAAAAACTAGATGCACTAAGAAGCCAGACTAGGGTTATCAGCTTTCAAGCACTTGCAAGAAGAACTCCTCCTCCTTCTTTGGTTTTGTTTTGTGGTTGTTTTTTTTTTCTTTCTCCTATTCTTTTTTTCCCCATTCTCTGTGAAGAGATAAACTGTTAAATTCATTTTGAGAGCCTGTAATGGGTTACCATAGTAACATTTACCTGCTGAGGGTTTCAGGAGGATTTGAGAAGGAACACAACACTATCTAATTTTTCCATTTGCTGGAAAATGTAGAGGAAAGCTTTGTGACAGAGAAAAATACTGAGATCTTGAACTCTTCTAACTTTGGATGAGGAATGCAGGAAGAAGGTGGTTAATAGATCAAACACTGCAACTGCACCTGGGGGAAAAGGTAATTGGGAAAACTCCTGCCTCATCACAACCAAGTTGGGATGAATTTTCTTTTCAGGTGATCAAGGTTCAACATTGACCTGTTCTTCCTTGGCATTAGTTGGGCCACTGTTTTCTGTTCCTGTGAGGGGTTAGAAGTATTTACAGCCCTTCTCCCTCATTTTACAAAGTATTTGACAGCATTCTCTGCACACACCACTTGCCAAATGGACCAGAAGTTGCAGAGTGTGTTTGAGAACAGGTAGGAACTGTGCTGGGCAGTGATTATCACACTGACTATCTACCATCATCTTTTAAATAATTAAACTGTTGAGATTACTTTTCCCCTCTGCTTCCTTGTAATGAAGCTTTATGGGAAGCTGTAATTAACCTCTCTGGATGTTAATTATGCACAAAGTGGGATCTTGGAACTGCTGACCATGCAATTTGTTAAAGAGCTCAGGAGGTGATGTGAACTGCACAGGGTTTATGTTTGCTCCTTCAACCTATTGTACAACATGAAGCCAAAGTGGTGAGAGTTGGGCTTTGAAAAAAAAAAAACAAAAACCCATGCAGAATATTTTTGCACAGTGCAACTCATTTATCTTGGAGCTAAAATGACTCCAGGTTTCACCAAGATGCCTCTGTAAGGGTCCTGCTGCAAAAAAAAAACTTCTTTGTAAAAGGTTATCAAGGCTAATTGAACTCAATTAGAGTCCTCAAAGGACTTTCTTTAGGAAGGCTCAGTTCCACTGAGAGTCCACACACAGAACAGGAGCACAACCCTCTGGACATTGCCTTTACAAGGCATATTTAATTTACTCATGAAATATGGAAGGACAAGGACACACTTTCTGTTTCAGGAGGTAAAGCTGCTGGCATTCCAACAGGCAACTGCTCAGGCAGTTATCTTATGGAAAACCTGAATTTTATAGGTCAGTTTGTAAGTTTTGGTGGTGGTTATTTTTTCCCCACTTCATTAGACTGCACTGGTTTCTGCAGAGATCAAAAGTGTTTATCAAATGCATAGGTTCTGCAAGCTGCAAACACTGCTGGAAGTACAGACTTGCCAACATCTCTGCAAACAGAGTAAAGCAATTAAATTGAAATAGCCTATGTTCTGTTGTAAAGCAGAAAGTTTAACTGGCCATAAACATGTTTCAAATGTGTAAAATCAATCCATTAAACAAACAATAAACCAAAAGAACCCAACAAACCAAACCAGGCAACTAAAACCCCCTAAAAATACCCACAAACCCCAAATCAACAAACAAAAACCCTCAACAAACACAGACAAACCAAACACCCTGACAACAAACAGGCACATATTCCCCCCCCCCAAAAAAGAATTCTCCCCACAACAAAACCCTTCAAGTTTGTGATTTTGTGTGCAAAAAAATGCAGATGAGAAGCCAGGGTAGAATCTCTCTGGTTTGAGGGCTCAAGAATCCATCCCCATCAGGAGGAGGGCTGGAGCCTCTGAAAACATCTTGGTCTTGGATCTTTCTAAGCCTACTCCAGTTCTGCTGGATGAGAGTAAAAATGTTTGGTTTGTGATAATAGTCTTGTACTGAATAAGCTCTTTTGGTCCTTGTGACCATTTAGAGGGGTTTTTTGGTGCATTGAAGCTCCTCCAGAACGAGTTCCTCATCATATGTACACTTTCTTGCCATGGAAATACTCAGTGAGAAGTTCCTCAGTGTAGTTGAGAGTTCTTTTCTGCACACTGAGTTGCTTCACTAGCATCAGAGAAATGCCAGCTCAATGCTTTAATATCATCTCTTTCTATTACCAGAGTTCCTTTCCTTGAGAGTTCCTTGTGAGTTGGAATATCACATGCTGAATGTCATAATGACTTCAGCCAATATCATCCCCAAAAATCTATTCAGCTAAACATACTTTAAATATTTATTTTGAACCTTTAATATTTTAAGGCACTTGTGAAGCAACCAGCTGAAAATGCAGTTCTGTGCCAGCTACATATTCCTTTAGAAGAACTAGAAATCAGCATATTGGAAAGGTTGATAAAGCTTCCAAAAGTTCTTTTTTCTCTTTGCAGATGACTCCTCCTATATACTTGGAATGTGTGAGCAGAACAGTGCTCCAAAGCAGTGTAAACACACATGTCACAACAGAGGAGTTTGATAAAGTACAAAAATACCACCCACTAAAACTACCCAAAGTTTCTTTTCCCTAAATAGTTCCCACCTATAAAAAAGCAGAAACTTTTTCCCCCAGTTGCTTTACTCACAGATCTACAACCAGAATCTAGACTGATTTATTTTATTGCCCCCCCAATAAACTCTTATCCCATGCCTCAGATGTCTCCCCCTTTGGTTTACAAGCAATTACCTCTAGTAAGACATGGCTGATAGATGAAGCTTTTCATTTGAATTCCCACAAGTCACTTTACCTCCTGTTTTCCTAATCATTGCAGAAAATATCACCACCACCACAGCAGTCTTCTCCAAGTAATAACCTCAGTTCAGACCCCTTTGTGTTTCCAGCACACAACCTGTATCTAGCTTTTGCAGACTTCTTTTCCTGAATAAGCTGACTAGAACATGGACTTTATATCAAAGCACAGAACAAATTTTCATCCAGTCTGGGGGGTTTTTTTTAACTTACATCACTTAAACTATTCTTATTTTGCCCAACCTTGACAAATGTAATCTTCCCTATTTCCCCCCTGATCTTCCAGAAAAAAAATAGTGAAGAGAAGATTTATTTCTGCTTCTACTACTTCTTTTACAAGTCTTCTGGATAAGCAGGGCTCCCTGCTTCTCCTTCTGTTCATCTAATCAAATGCAGGCTGCTCACCACCAGTTTCTAAGCTGCTCACAGTCTATTCCCATTCCCCTACTCTTGCCCTCTCACTTCTTAACTAATTTCCCCCTCATTACAGAGAAGCCACTTGTCTGGCTCTTGACTAGCCCATGCCATCCACCTCCTGGATCCACATTAAAACAAGCCCTCTGTTTTTTCTGTGATGTTTCTTGTACCTGCAGGGAGTGATCTACCAACAAGTACAAAGCTGTCTCTGTCTTCCTTCTGTT
This sequence comes from Galbula dea, assembly GCA_013399015.1. Taxonomy (NCBI): domain Eukaryota; kingdom Metazoa; phylum Chordata; class Aves; order Piciformes; family Galbulidae; genus Galbula; species Galbula dea. The sequence goes on from VWZX01005505.1 coordinate 643,151, forward strand.
CCATGATTCCTTCCCAAGCTTACAAAAACTCCACAAGAGTTGGAAACACTAAGCCCTGCTCCCTGCTTTCCAGTGCTGTCTTGAGCTCTTTGATTAGCCTGCCCATGGGCTGCCTCTTCTTTTACACACTGAGTATCACTTCCCAGGGACAAAGGTAGTCTTTCTGTCTTTGTAACCCAAGACTACAACTGATGGTTAAGTTACCTGGGATACCCCTCCATGCTATTTAGCATCTTGCTGCTTCATGGAATTCTATATACAATGCTTCTAGGTTTCCTCAATAAGATCAGCAGTGTTCTCCAAGTGTCAAAGCAGATTGTGATTTCCCCAAAGCACCTGTTTGAGGTTTCTAAGTAGACTTTTAATTTACCTTCTCTACCTTTCAGCTTGTTTTCAGGTGGTTTGCAATAAGTAGTGGGTTGCCTGGGGGATGCTCTGAAGTCTCCCCCATTGCAGCTTTTCAAGAAGACTCTTGACAAACCCTTGTCAGTACAAGTTTGGGACCTGACTTTGGGGCAGGCACTTTCAGGAGTGTCCAAAGAAGGGCAAGGAAGCTGATAAAAGGTCTAAAGCATAAGTGTTGTGAGGAACAGCTGAGGGAACTGGGGTTGGTTAGCCTGGAGAAGAAGAGGCTCAGGGGAGATCTTCTCGCTCTCGACACCTCCCTGAAAGGAGGCTGGAGCCAGGTGAGGTTGGTCTCTGCTCCCAGGTAACAAGCAACAGGATGAGAGGAAAGAATTGCACCAGCAGAGGTTTAGGTTGAATATTAGGAAAGATTTCTTCCCAGAAAAGCTTGTCAAGCCTGGAACAATCTGCTCAGGGCAGTGGTGGAGTCACCATCCCCGGGGGGATTGAAAAGAAGTGTAAATGTGGTGCTGAAGGGCAGCTGGTCCCATCTGTAAAAGATGTGATTAGATCACTCTCTGATGCATATAACTGTCTTTTCAAGGAAAGAACTCTTAGGAGGTGTGTCCATCTCCTTGGGCTGTGCAGAATAAATCAGGAGACCTCCCTAGAACTCAGTGAGTCCAGGCACTGGGGAAAAAAAGAGGCCAAGATTTCATAAAGTTTATGAAGTTTAATGTTACCCAAAGTTGTTTTGCTTGATAATTAATCAAATATTTCTATTTCATGTGGAGTTTGAATATGGATTTGAGGTTCAGGCTTCTGAAGCACTTCTAACAGAACCAAATGCACTGGTTTTAATAATCATGTGACATGGCCATAAATTCAATCCATATCTGGCCAGAAACCAGGTTTTTATTTGGTCAATAAAGTCCTCAGTGAGCATTACAAACCCAAGTTGCAAATCTGTACAAGCAATACTCACACCAAGACTGGTCACTACTTTATCCCAGTCTACCATCATTTGAAATGAAAACTTGAAAACTTGGTTTACAGCAGAAAACTTCAAAATAGTCCAGGTATAAATAAAGAAAAGAGTGGGTGGTGGCAGTGGGTGTTCAGAACACACCACCTTGGTGCTTAGTTTTCAATTATTTGAAAGATTGAAGTGTACTTTCTGTTGCTTTCTGATATTTATTGCCTCTTCCTACAACTCCACTAAGAAAAGTTAATTATCTAGCAGAAAATGCTGCAGCTTTTCTTGCCAGGGCTGTTTAACAATCTCTTTTCTCAGCTAATTTGAGTAGCACCCAAATTTAAGCCCAACTGTTTACAAGAGTTCTTTGATTGTCAACAAATTTATTAAAAGATGAAGGAAGATTTTTAAGGTTTATATTTTAACCTACCAGGTAATTTAGGAGAATTAATTACATATATCACAAGAAATGCCTCAGCTTGCCTCACTTGGAAATTCCCCAGGCAACTTTCTGCCCTTATTCCTCTCACACAAGTGTAAACACCAATATCCCTCATTTCCTATGCTCTATGCATATGAATATGGGATGTAAAGGAAATAAATAGGAAATATTAGGCTAGCTTCATGGGCTTGTCTAGACAAGAAAGGAAAGGTAAGCTAAACTATCCTGGAAGCTCCCAATTTCATGTTCAAACAATAAAAGTCAAGCTACACAATTATTAAAAGAAGCCTCTGAAAAAAAACATATTGCCTGCATCTTGTAATATTCATAAGGATTTTATGACTAGGTGATGGAAGCCATGAATTTTACAAAGCAGCTGAGGCCACCTCTGAAATTAACAGTTCTTTTTCTGCCATTAATTGCCTTGGTAACAAAAAAAAAGCTGTGTTTTTGGTCTTTTTTAACTTCAAAATGACTCTTCCATTACTTCCTAATATTTAACATATCTCAGTAAACTCTTCAGAAATCACTGATGGATGTTAATTTGTTGCCAAAAGCCTAGGCTTTCATTTCCTCAGACAGAAATGTGAGTTAGTCTAGACTCTCCCAAAGCTGGAGCCAACCATTAAAGTGGTCAAAATAAAAAGCAAGAATAAAGAAGAATTCTTTGTCTTCCAGCATCTAGGGGAAAAAAGGCCCAACAGATACAGTTAGATGTCTGCTTCTGCATGGGCTGGCACACCTTAAGTTGAAAGAGTTCAGGTGGAAATAGTTTAGGTTGAGACAGTTTTACACCTCCTTATTTTTGTCAGAAACCTTAAGTGGTGGAAAGAACTGAAGATGCTATTTCTGGTTTATTCCTTGACCTTCAAAAACCCCAAGCAACCCCAAAATACCTACAAATTCATTGGCAACAACAAATATATTTCTCAACAAGAAAGAGGAGAACCTGCTAGGGATACAGCAGGACCAGGAACCTTCTAGGGATACAGCAGGACCAGGAACCTTCTAGGGATACAGCAGGAGCAGGAACCTTCTAGGGATACAGCAGGACCAGGAACCAAATATGTGGCCACCTTCTTCAGGGCTAAAATTAACAGGGACTAAATAAAGAGCTGTAGAGCAGTTAAAATGTACCCTGAGTGCCCAAGGCTTAGCTGCTGAATTAAATCTATTGCCTTGTCCTGTGTGTACATTTACCATGCTAATCAGAAGATAACAGCCTGGATTTGCAAAGGGAACCTCAATGTGACTCCTGAAGTGTGGGCACAGCTTTAAGTAGGTAAATATCATTGCCATGACTAAAGTGGATAGCTACACTGCTAATTAGAGACATCCCTGGTCATCTTCTGGCCCCAAACTAGGAGCTGGGAGACCTGTGCTCTCCTTGGAGCTCTTCTATTGACCTGTAGTTTGACCTCAGCTGTTTCACCCCAATCTTTCTCCTTTTTTAACTCTGTTTGCTTTCATGTTTGTTTTTGGACTGTCAGTGCTTTAGAGCTTCTGCAGAAGGAGTGCTCAGGCATTGGCCCAGGCTGCCCCAGGGCAGTGGTGGAGTCACCACCCCTGGAGAGGTTCAAAAACCATCTAGATGTGGCACTGAGTGGCATGGTTTAGTGGCATGGGGGTGATAGGTTGATGGTTGGACTTGATGATCTTGGAGATCTCTTCCAACCTTCATGATTCTGGGTGATGGTAACTATAAATGTTAAGAAACACTGACTTTGATGTTTCTATTCAAACTAGTTAGGGATGTTTTGATAGAACAGTTTGTATTGGAAAGGATGTAGGCAGAGTAATTTCATTCCAAATTAGCTGAAGAGGAAAAAAAAAAAAAGCAATTGGTCTGATTTTGAGCAAAGCTAAATAAAAAAATACAAAATTCACACAAAACTGGCAACTGTGCTTCCCAAATCCACTTAGTTGTGAGGAGCCATCTCTAGGTATGAGACCTACCTGGCAGAAAGACTCCTGGCTCCATTGAAGCTCTGTGCAAGCTGGGACTGCTTTAGAAATGAAGGACAAATCAGTCTCACTACAAATCAAGGGCATTTAGGTGCCTAAGTGGGAAAAAAAAGAGGAATAATAAGAAAAAGGATAAGAATAAGGAAAAGAACAATGAGAAGAATAAAAAGAATAATAAAAACTAACTAATAAAAGAATGAAAAAGGAAGGAGAGGAGAGGGAAAGTGGAAAGGAAAGGGGAAAGAGGAGAGGGAAAGTGGAAAGCAAAGGGGAAAGAGGAGAAGGAAAGGGAAAGGGAAAGGGAAAGGGAAAAGAACCATCCAAAATCAGCTCAGTGATTAAAGAATCATTCTGGGCTTGCTTCAGTAGTCCAGTTTAGAAGGTGAGGAGCCATTCTGTCAGTAGATGTATGATCATGAAATAATGGCTTATAAACAAGAGTGACCAAACCCTTGGCATATTACTGTCAATAGATCTATAGCAATTGATAGCTTCTGATGGTTGGGCTTGGAGTTTTAATCTAGGCATTGTCAATTCCAGGGCTGTTTTTATTAATCACACCAGTGATGTCTGAATGAGCAACTGCAGAGAAATTGGATTTATAAAGGTTCCTATTAGAGAATAAAGTGTACAAGTACAAACTGATGAACAGAAAGATATATATTGGTTCTTTTTTGGGTGATACATCCTGCTGCATAGGCCTTCAAGGGATCTGCTGAGCAATTTAGCTGTGTTTTCTGGCAGCTGTCACTAGTCTCATCCATCAGAACAAGAACCAGAGCAGCCAGCACTTCTCTGACATGCTAAAGGGATGTGGGATTTAATTCTGGGCAGTTTCACATGGCAGACAGTGTGACAGATGAAGGACAGAAAAACCCAGGACTGTGCTAGAATTTGTGCAATTTCAAGGCAATAATTGGACAATTTTTCATGTAAAAGCAACAGCTGGACTCTTGCTGTAGCCTGTGCACTGAATTGTTCCCAAGTTTAGGGCCCTGTTTGGCCACCTCTGTTCAAGGAAACAATCACAGTTGGCATTGAGAGTGAGTTCAGGGGTTGCAAACACTGTGAGGAGCCCTGAGGTCTGCAATTTGTTGGAGCATCTCTCTTTGCTTCTCTTGCTCTCTTCTTATTACATACCTAGAAACATCTAGGTAATAGGTGTGAGAAAACACATCACCAAAAAGTGTGATGTGAGGCTGAAAGAGAGAGGAGAACATCTACTTGCCTGCAAATAGACCCCTAATTTCCTGCAAGAAGAGAAAGGATCCCTGTGGGAAAGCTGACAGCATCCACCCCTGGCACAGGTATCTTCTCCTCTGCCAAACAGGGAGCTTGTGGTCCTTCATCTCCCCTGAGCAGCATTTTTATCCCCTCTTTGCTAGAGGTTGTACTTGCTGTGCTCCCTCTCAGCTCTGTGGCTGCAAGGTTCAAACCCAAACAGATTTACTTAGGAATCTAATAAATAGGTCTTTGCTAACCCAATTTACTGTGACTTGATTACAATAAACTCTCAAGTCCAAAGCAGATTAGGAAGCACCCACAGGAGCAACTTGATAGGCTGGAGGAAGCAGTGGGGATGATGACATAGCACTGCAAGGGCATCTTCATTTGCATCAGTATGGGGGGAAAAAAATCAAACAAAAAAGCCTCAAACCAAAACAAAACAAAGAGAGATCCTGTGATATTGACTCCTCACAGCTTCTCACATGCTCCACTGAAAGCTAGGGATGTGGCTGTAATTGCTGCACTTTGGGGATTACTGGTGGCCTTGGCCTGCCAGTGCAGCAAGGGAGACTCTCCTTTAGCTCTCACAAATCCAAGTTTCCAGGATTCTGCCACATGCTGATTTTAGTTGAGGTCTTTACAAGAACAAGTTCCATTTCCCTGCTGAAAATGTGCAGGAGTATCTTCCCCACCCCTCAAAGTCTTGGGTAGCAAGGCAGGAAGGTTGCACTCTATGGCACTGTGTTAAACACACAGCTTTGGGTAGTGGAATCTTCTCTCCTGCCAGTGTTTGGTACCTAAAGGTGTCTTGAATAAAAGGAAGGATTTCACCTTGAAAATGAAAACAAGTACTAAGAACTAGCAAAAAACTGTAAGGAAGGGAGAGAATAGAAAAGAAAGAGCAGAATGCTGAAGGGTTTCAGCTGTGCCATGTAAGAAGGACTAATGTTTGGACATGCTGATTACACCTAGTGAAAAACACAGGTAACCAAACACAGCTACCACTCCTGAAAATCTGAGCCTTCTGAATAATTATTTCCTGATGAGTATTAGAGGCAGAGTTTATTAGAATGAGGTTTTGGCTTGTAGCCTCAGAAACAATGGGACATTCTGCCTTGTCTCTCTCTTGAACTGAATTTAAACTAATAAAGCTCTTCTAGGGGTAGATGTAGCAGAAATAGATTAAGCCAAAAGAAAAGACATCAGTGAAATGGAATGTTTGTTTCCTCTTTTTTTTTAATGAAAAGAAATCAGTAAGTGTTTTAAATACTCAATATACTGATTTATTCCATGCAGAAATTATGCTGCAACCTATTCTGAATGATTCCAAGTAGGTTAAAAACTAGAATTTCCATCAGGCTAGAAATTGCATTTTCTGATTTTTATCCTGAGTTAAAAAGGGTAAAAATAGCAGGAAAGAAATTCTTTCCACAGAAGAGAGAATTCCATTTCAGCTCTCCACAATCTGTAGGTCTGCCCAAAGGCAGCTGCCTCCCTTCAGAAGAGTGATAAAAGGAAAGTGTGTTTCAGTTGGTTGGTTCCAGTCTGTGTCCAAAGACCCTGCATGACCTGTGAGAAGACTTCTGAGATGGGCTAACAGGCAGAAAGGGAACAGCCTGGTCAAGGTGTGTGGGATGGCTGTTGGGGAGGGGAGGAAATAGTTTCAACCTGGTGAGTGTGCTCAGCACCACAGAATCACAGAATGGTAGGAGTTGGAAGGGACCTTGACAGATCATCTAGTCCAACCCCCCTGCCACAGCAGGATTCCCTAGACCATGAAGAAGGTGTTGGAGGTGCAAAGATGTGAGATGAGGGCAGGGAAGAGCAGGACCAGGAGCTGGAGGCTCAGGATGGCAGGAGGAGGGAGCTGGTGCTGTGGGTGTCTGTCACTAGATTCTGCACCTAGGACTTGGCAACCCTGGACTGGGGAGCAAGAGGCTGGAGAGCAGCCCCACAGGGAGGGATCTGAGGGTTCTGGTTGATGGCAAGTTGAACAGGAGTCAGCAGTGTGTCCTGGCAGCCAAAAGGGCCAACTGTGTCCTGGTGCTGGGCAAGGGAGGTGATTGTCCTACTCTGCTCTGCACTGGTGCAACCTGGCCTGGAGTATTGGGTGCAGTTTTGGGCACCATGATATAGGAGGGATATGAAGCTGCTGGAGAGCATCCAGAGGAGGCCACAAAGATGCTGAAGTGTCTAGAGGGGAAGCTGTGTAAGGAACAGCTACAGTCACTTGGTTCATTCAGCCTGGAGGAGACTGAGAAGAGACCTCGTTGCTGTCTGTAACTTCCTCAGGAGGAGAAGGGGAGGGGTAGGAGCTGATCTCTCCTCTCTGGTGAGCACTGACAGGACCTGAGGGGATGGCATGAAGCTGTGCCAGGAGAGGGTTAGGTTGGGTATTAGGAAAAGGTTCTTCCCCCAGAGGGTGGTGGAGCACTGGCACAGGCTCCCCAGGGAAGTAGTCACAGCACCAAGGCTGACAGAGTTCCAGAAGCATCTGGACAACACCCTCAGGCACATGGTGTGATTTTTGGGTTGTCCTGTGCATAAACAGGGTTTGGACTTGATGATCCTTGTGGGTCCCTTCCAACTCAGGACATTCTGTGATTTTATGAACCCTGGAAGCTGCTGAACTACAAAATAATCCTAGAGGAACTAACTTACCCTTGAAGGACAAAATCAAGAGAGGAGTGGTTTTCAACCCTTTTTAATCTCTCTTTCCACCACAGAGCCTATTTAAACCAACACCTTGTTCTACTTTATTACTTTAGTGTGCTGATAAATATGTTTTGATATCCTTTGGCACATCTGCTTAAAAAAAAATAAAACAAAAGAGGAAAAAGCAATGTGTGAACAGTTGGTGGCTGAGCAAGTGGCCAGGGCCACTCTGCTCAACTGCTTTTCCTGAGATGCACTGAGTCCACGTCCTCCTAACCCCTCTGAGACATTGTGGCAAGTCACCCCAGCACCATGCAATACTGAAGTGACTCAAGCTAAAATGTAATCATGGCAATCAAGCTCTGAATGGAAATTTTGTACTCCCCAAACTCAGTACATGAGAAGTTCTCCATATGAGGCTGTTCAGTATGTTCAATCCTTCCCCTTTCCCATCCCCCTCAGTCTTTCCTTCCTTTCCCCCCCCTTCCTTCTCTATCTTCCTCATTCCTCTCTTTCTCAAGATCAAGGTCTCCAGCAGTTTTGAGGCAGCCAGGAGGAGCAAAAGCCAGGCCAGCTGAGCAGAACTGGCCAACACAGGTTTTTCATACCATAAACATCATGCTTTCTTGTGAACTGGAAAGTTTAGTGGGAATGGTTTCTTCTCCTCAGTAGTTGCCATCCCTGGAGGGTTTGGCCCCTCCATTCTACTCCAGAGGCCAACTCTGTTTGTGGGAGCTGTATAACTTTGGGTACTTTATGTTAGTATTAATATTAGGCTTCCAAATTATTATTTTAGTCAATCTTTTCCCATTGCAACCCATGGGTGTCCTTTCCCTTTTCCCCTTCTTGGGGCTAGTGGTGTTGTCAGTGGCTGATAGAACAACTGGCTAAACAAAGACAACAAAGACCACAAGGAACTGCTGAACAGAAATGTCCTCTCAAGGTTGTGTGTTTGTGGCTGATGGTGTGGAGCTCTGTAGTTAAAAGTGAGTATATATGAGAATCTGTTCAGATAATTGAGCCTGGCAAAGAAAAACACCTCTCCAAACCATGCTTTAGGCTGGATCTCAACATCTGTGATCTATCTCCTTAGTCCTCCTTCAATAAAAGCTCAGGACACTAGAATTTGATGAGAATTTATAAGACTAATTCTTGTGCTGAACTTCTGGACCATGTAGAGCCCAATATAGGAGCAACTCTGCTGGCACCTTCAGTGTGCAGAGGAGTAGCACAGAACTGCACAAACCCTCTTCTAGTTTCTGCCAGGGATGTGACAGAAGCAGGTGGGAGGTTTCCATTTGGAAGCAGAGAGGTCAGCAATGTGTTAGCTTGGTTCTATTTTTGGCCCAGCTGCTCAAAACCTCTCTCAGGAGGAGTAAATTGCCAGCAATACAGCCTGTGCCAGGAGGTTTGAGCTAACTGAGCTAAGGGGCAAGCCCTGAAGGGCTCCCACTCAGCAGCAGTCCACAGCCACCCCCAAAGTGGGAACCTCCTTAGCTGGTGCCAGAGCAGTAAGTGGCCAGTAGGAGAATGGGAGCCATTGCCAATAACATGATTATCTGAGCAGCCATGAAGTCCATACATGCCAGTAAAACACTCTTTTATTCATAAATGCCCAAATGATGTCTCCTAGATCATTTTCTCCCTGTGGAATTGGTTGGTTGTGGGTTTTTTCCCCCAGTGTTTCCCCTCAGCTACAGGAACAGAAAGAGGCAACAGTTTGAGAAGTGTCATGAAATGTTAATATTTCAGAAAGCATTTTTGTGGCTGGAATGGCTCAGAACACAAACTGGAATGGCTCAGAACACAAACTGAGTCACCTGCAAAGCTGAAGGTTACATCTGCCATGCTCTTGCTCCTGGTAGTGATGCACCCAGCAGGGAGGTTCTCTGGTCATCACCCCTGCCTTTTTCAGAGCACACATCATTCTACCTCTCCCTGTATGTTATGCAAGGCCAAACACAGCCACAGATTCACTGGGCTATTATAAAGAAATGAAAGCCAGTTCATGAACTGTAACATTAAATAAATCCAGGGTTCTTTACTGGTCATAAAAAGGGTACAAATAATGAGTTCATACACTTCAGAGTTGGAGTGAGAGAGACTTCTTTTCCAAGATGATTTGGTCTTTGTCTAAATACATTCCAAAGTAGAGCCACAAACTTACTAAAGTTCAGGTTCCCTCCAGCTTCAGAACCACTCAGGAAGAAGAGGAATAATTCAGAGGCATTCAGGCTGGATAACTTCACTCAGCTGATGACCAGGTCATATTCACAGCACAGGGTATGGCATTTCTCTTGGCTTTTCATTCTGCTGAAAGCAAGCTTAAGTTTCTTAGGGAAAGGAAAACACCTCATCAGTTCTTTTCATAACACTAAGTAGCTTCTTGGGTTTCTTTTGTTCTCAGATGTTGACCATTTTCACTTCTTTGTGCATAAGCTGTGAGAAAAATATCAGCCTTTTCTTTCCAGCAGTGAAAGGCTGGAGGGGGAATCTCAGCAGGACAGCTCTAGCACCCAGTGGCTTAACATCCTCTTGGCTCAGCATCCCTCTTTACCTGCTTTCCACCACCTTTGTAATTCATCTTCCACAGGTTCTTTCAGCCAGCTCCAGAAGTATATTTCTGTGGCACTAAGAAATCACAAGAAAGAAATGCCAGTAAAAAAACCTATTCTTTTTTAACAAACCATTTCCTTCAGGGCCCAGGGAGAGCAAAGAAAATATTGCATGTCCCAGGGACTGGCTGGAAACCTCCTCCTCCTCTTCTTGCCCTGCACAGTACCTATGGCAACACTTGATGTGTCTTCTTCAGAGGTCCAGAGGAGACAGAGAGAGGCAGTTAAACTCATCTAAATCTATTGGCAAAGGTTAAGAAGATTGAACCAACCTTCCTCTGGCTTTCCAGCCAAGTCTATTGCTGTTCCTAGAGATCAGCTGCTATGAAAGGAATCACTTGGGCTCTACTCTGACTTGGGAATATTTACAGTTCCTGACTTTCCCCTTTCTGTGCTCCTCACCAGCAGTACTTGAACCCCCTGACATGCAGCATTTACCTTGTCAGAGAAGCATCACTGCCTGCTGGGATACTCTTATGGCAGCCTTCCCAAGCCCACCTGGCATTTCACAGCTTGAATTCTGCTCATCCAGTCTCACCACAGCTCCAAACAGAAAGAGAAGTGGGATGAAATCCAAAGGCACCCTTACCCTTGTGGCAGCCAGTCCATCCCTTTGCCAAATCAATGTCTCAAAGGGGCACAGTTACAAGGCTTTTAACCTCTCCTCTAGACATCCTAAAGACTAAATTGACTCTGGACCACAAGGGCCACTTGAAGGTGACTGACACTGACCTTACCTTTCCTGTACCTGCCTCCCCAGAAAAATAATGAAGGACTCAGATGGAAATGAACATTGAAAGCTGCTGGTGCATGGTAATATTTCAGTGTTTGCTTTAGATCTGCTGATCTGACTGGAAACATGCTGCACCTGGAGCCTTTTACAACACAAAGGAAGTGCAAAGACATTGCTGTTGGTTCAATCTTTCTAAAGCTCTCTCTTTCTTCTTCCCACCCCCCCCACCCCCCATTTTCTCAGTAAGAGTCCACTGCCCCTGAGGACTCCTCCAGTGGTTTGTTCCTAGCTGCCTCACATCATTCTGGACCCATTGAACTACCTGTTCAATTCTTTATTGCTGACATCAACTTGAAAGGATGCAGCAGCTTCCCAGCCACTTCACTGGGCATTCCCTTCCTAGGGATCATCCCTGCACAGCACAGGGTTCCTGATGGAATCATAGAATCATTAAAGCTGGAAAAGACCTGCAAGACCATGGAGCCCACCTGTTAACCTGACACTGCCAGGTCACCACTAAACCCTGTCTCTGAATGCCACATCTACATGTCTTTTGCACCTCTGCAGGGATGGTGGTGACTCCACCACTGCCCTGGGCAGCCTGGGCCAATGCCTGAGCACTCTTGCTGGGGAGAAATTGTTCCTAATATCCATATATATCCAACCTGAACCTCCCCTGGTGCAAGTTGAGGTCATTTCCTCTCACCTTGTCACTTGTTACTTGGGAGAAGAGACCAACCCCCCCACATCCAACCTCTGTACTAACCTCCAGCCTCCTTACAGGCAGTTGTAGAGAGTGAAGTTCACCTTCACAGCATCAAGCCCAGAGGACAGCACCACGTGCAGGTGGGTGGGCATGGGCAGCACACTCTCTCCTGAGCCACCTCCTGCAAGTGGAGCCCTGAAGGAGCACTGTGCTCCCCTTGGGGGCATCCACCAGGTCTTAACCAGTCTTTACCTCCACTTGGGAAGGCAAGCCCAGGGGCTGGTAAAGGTAGCAAAATACAGCTCCCAGCCTCCAAAAGAGGATTAGAAAAGAAAAGTTGATGTTGTAGTTTTGAGAGTCTAGTGAAACATGTTCCAGTTTGGGCAGAGATGGCCACAGACCTGTTTGCTATCTTGGTGTGATGTGCAGAGGACTCACATTTTTAGTTTGCCCTTCATCTGCCTTCCATAAAATGAGTGGGACACTGTGGTCACTGGTCAGCACACATTTAAAGCTTCTGTCCTCCAGCATTGGTTGTCATCACAGCTTGTTCTAGTTTCATTCCTCTGGAAAGCCCTCACAGTTCAGGAAATAAGCACCCTAAGGGCAGGAGCCCCTGGACATCAGTAAGGATCTCTTCATGACCTGTGGAGCCAGCCATGTCCCAGGGTCCACTCCTGAAGGGTACAACACCTCCACTTCAGCTGTGCAGAGTTGTCAGTCTTTGTACTGGAGCCCTGTGGATTGTTTGTACAGTTAATTAAAGCATGGGGGAGGAATTCTGCTAAATATTCATGTGCAGTGCACATATTGACTCTTTCAAGGTGAATACTTCTCTACAGCATGAGCTGTTGAATGTTGACTCACCATGGGCCATTCTCTCTAGCTGACCTGAAGTTTCTCTCTACTGCTTGTTATGATAGAAGGTGGTTTTTTCCCTTACTAACAACATCACTGTCTCTAACTGTGAAGCCCAAGGGATGCTTTGAGCATCCTTGTGGAGGAGAAGCTCTCCTGAGTACACATTTGGGTTGGTGATTGGCTGGTGTTCACCTTCTCTCTGCACTGAACAGCTCTTGGGCCTCTGGTTGAAAACCTGGTGGTCTGCAGTGTACCTGTCAGTCCTGTTGGAAGAGCAGAGAACTGTGTCTCTTCTGGGGTCAAGGTATTTGCTTTCTTCCAGGACTCTGCCTGTGTCAGCAAAGGGTTTAGAATGTTTGTTTTCTGGATGAAATGGGGAAGAAATTGTGTTCTGTTTGGCAAACATCTGCAAACTCTGCAAGAATTCTCACTGTGTAACACCAGTCAGAAGGTTTAAGAAGTTACCCTGGCTTCATGGGAGGTGATAAATGCTCAGTGATTCCTCAGTCACTTGCAAAATCTGTCATTCCCTTCCAAGCCACCATTCAAAATATCCTTCATCTCATAGCATGCATTCAGAGGCAGACTGAGGAGGAAAACTAGCTCCCAAATGGCATTCCCTAACTCCTTGGAAGTTCAGAAAGAGTGAATGGCTTTGAAGCAATTAATTCAGTTCTGCAGCTTAGTGAAACCTCTTGATATTCCAGGCTATGGCTTCAGCTACAGATTTCAAGGAAAGTCAGGGACTTTTGGAGTCCCTGTTATATATCTGTGTATTTCTGCATGACTCTGCCCAGTGGTCAGCATCAGCTGCAGGATCACAAGTGGAACACCTTTTTTTTTTAGCTGGAACACTTCAAAAAAGACCTTTTTTTAGCTTGAAGGCATTTTATCTTAAGTTGTAATAACAGCAGCAGTGAGATTCAAAGCCCAATAGCAGTGGAAGAGAGAGAATATTATCCAAGCTGATTCCACTTTATTTCAATGGCTATTTCCCCACCAGCATGAAAAAGTTTTCCTCTGTGAATTCAAGCAGCATTTAGAGCATTTAAACCTATCTATGGAATGGTAATTGGTGCATTCAAAATTCATGCTCTCTTCATCACACATTAGCAATGAGATGAGAAAGGAAAGAGTGCTTGGAGAAGAGCTGCTGCTAGGTACCAGAGTCTATTGCTGAGGCAAGCAGAGAGGTGTGGAAGTAGCTGTCAAGAGAAAAGAGCTAAGAAACAGAGATCAATCCCAAACCTGAGATGTACAATTTCTGACCACACTGATGGAAAGTTAGGTTGTAGGTTTTTTTTATCCTGAGCTTTGGTGATTAGCTGGTAGCTAGTCCTGCTCATTATTTTCAAGAGAGAAGAAGAGTGAAGTTTTCTTTTATCTGCCAATGAACTAAACTTTTAATTAACTTTCAGATTTGTCTGAAATTAAGACTAATGGCTCTCAGAGGAATTGCCTGCAAATCCTTAAACTTTTGAACAAAGGGAGCAGAGAAAAAGCACTGAATAATAAAAACCAACAAGCTTTGAAAACCAGCCTTGCTGCTGGAGAACAAAATAAGCATCCTGAAACTGGAAAACACAGAGTATTCACATGCATCATGAAAACCAACTGAGAGAAGTTTTAGATCTGTGCTGAACCCAAAGGGTTTCTGCTAGTGATTTCCCACAGATTGGCCAATTACACTGATGATTTCTGTGCTGGGTCCCTAAACTGCAGGGAAATGATTGGGTTTTGACTCAGGAGTTTCTCTGAAGTCTAACATACTTGGTTTAACTTGACTGAACTCGTTTTAGCACAGGCAAATGCCTTCTACAGAACATCTTCCATTTGTGCAGATTTCTTCTTTTCCCTCCTCCCCATGGGCAGATCTGCTCAGGGTGATGGGTGCCAGGGTGCTTTGCAGGGACCAGGGCACTCTGGTAGCAGGATACCAGGTGTGGCAGGCAGAAAGAGCAGTGATAGAATGTCTTGTGCTGTTGCTCAAAGCAGCTTCTGCACAAAATACAGGTTTATTCCAGCTGTAACCCATAAAATACTACTGCAGGAATAATTCTGGCAGCTGTCAATACAGAAACACTGGGTGAGTGTAAAATGAACAAGGAAGGAGGAGCCCAAAGCTTTACAAAGGAATAAGAGGCAGGTGTAAATCCTGCAAGTTTGGGGACAGTCTGCACAGGGCTTAGATTAGGAAATGATCTTTGAAGGGGGAGCTAACCCCCTCTCTGTCTGAGCTGCTGATAGGAGTATGCTGTAGTGTCTGTCCTCATGATGGTGGCAACTGGCAGAGCCTTAGATGATGCAGAAGACAACAAGGGATGTGGCCTTGTTGACAAATTTGGGCTGCAGCTTAGCTGTTTGGGTTTTTTTAATGACAAAACCCCCTGAGTTTTTCTTCTCCTCCTTTTCTTCTGGCTCCTCATGTGTGCTTTCCTGCTCTGCTATTGACATGGTTGCAAGCAGTCCTCTGAGCAGGATTGATTTATCATACACTTTGCAGCCATCCAGACAGATTCCAGTGATGTGACAAAGGAGTTCTGCCTCTGCACCCACCTCATCAATGCAAGGCAAAGAAAGAGCAGACAAAACAGAGCCCCCACAGGGTGCTGTGGGGGGTGCCCAAGCTTCAGGCACAGTGCTCAGCATCCACACTGCTGACATGCAGCTGATTTAGTTATCATATGAGTAGAATATGCCTTTTGGGCTGGGGTAGGGCTGTGTGTTTCCAAGGCAAGAAGCTTTCTTTGGAGGGACAGAGGGAAAGAAAAACATAGATATAACCCCAGATCAATGTGTGGAGATGGACTCCAAGTTTAAGAGATGGAACATTAAAGCCAGCAATTATTACTATACCAGAAGAAGCAAAGTGTAGAAGAGTCTCCTGTATCCTCTGATGGTTGGGTTTTTTTTTTTTCACTGTAATTCAGCTGAGCTGCTAACCTTGACTTCCCTTTGCCTGTGCAATGAGGGGCTGGGGTGAGGGGAGGCCATGGTGTGTGTAGTTTACAGAGCAAATGACTGTGTGAGGTGAAGGCATGAGAGAATTAGGTTCTCAGACAGCATGCCATAAATCTTCCTTTGTAGGACAGGATGCTCTGGCTTGCTAGAATTATCTTGTTATAAAGCCAATGAGATAGAAAAACAAATAGTGACTCAGTTTTGAAGCACTCCAGTCCCTTCAACAGGTGAAAGAAATGTCTCTCAGATCTGTCAGCCCCAAATGCATTCCTCCATGAACAGAAATGCATCCTCACATGCATGTTTCTCCCCCCAAACCCCACATTTAATGTGTGTGGAGGCATTTGTTGCTCTGCCCTCTCACTGGGGGAACGTTCCCCTTGTTTCCTTCCTCTCTAAGGAGATTCTGCTTTGTGACACAGCTTGTCAGAGGCTAATTATAACAAATGTTTGGAAAGATTTGCTCCAGAATAACCTTTGGCTGGAAGATGGATCACTTGTGTGAGGCAGGTCCCCAGGAGATCAAGTTCTGCCTGAGAACAATGCCTACAATTCAATAATGGCAGTGTGTGCTCAGCTGACCAAGGCTGGTGGGTTCTGATTGATTTCTTCTCCTCCTCAAACCTTGCCTGTCAGGATCAGCTAATTAAAAGTGCAGTAATCTGATCTAATCTGTTTCCCAGTCGGGGTGGCAGTTGGCTACCTCACAGAAAGAATTGATTTGTAAACTGCCAAACCCCAGGCCTTTAGGACTTGCATTGTCTCCTCCAAACCATGTCTAACAGGCAAAATGTGTCTCCTGATACATCAAATGACCCACACAACAGAATTAATTCAGCCTTCACTACTATGGAAAAGCAATAGAATAGAAATAGATAAATTCTGAGAAGGTAATAACAGTCTGGAGGGAAAGCAAAAACACACATGGCCAGAGTCTGGTTGTGCTAAGTCAGCAGGGTGTCCCCCTTTGGCTCCCCTCACTTCTCTCCCTGCTGCTGCTAAAAAGGTGGTGGTGACTTTCTCACTTCAGATGAAGTTGTCCTTACACTTCAAACCACACTTCTTATTTGAAGTTCATTTTCTTTTTCCAACTCTCTGGCCATAAAGGTGGCTTCCAGGGGCTGGTGACCCACACCATCCATTCTTTCAGCCAAGGAACAGCACCCATCCTGCTTGGTTTTGTCTTACATTACAGATACTTAGCATTAAAGGACAGGACAGCCTTCCCTAAGTATCCTTAATGCAGGCCAATACCTCCTCACTGTAGGACACAGATATCTGATTGAGAAGGGATGAAAGTATCTGAAATCGTTGTTCTAGCACCAAATCCTTCAGCAGAGGTGTCTGCTGCCTCAGAAAGTTTGCTTCTTCATCTTCCAGCCTGACAACAAGCAGAAGTGCCTGCTCTCCTCTCAGTTTATAAATGAAGCAAAAGGAAGCCAAACAGGGAAGTGTTTCATGGAGCAAGTTATCACAGTTGTTGGAAAGCCATCTTCTCATCCAAGCATCCTAAACCACATCTGAAAACAGTCAAGGTTTGAGGAATAAAGCAGAGGTTTTGCACCTCAGAGTGGAAATGTGCTAGAAAACCTGTTGCTGTACCTAGAATATGGGAGTGTGTGTGGGTAATAGATCTGTTTCTTTGGGGGTTTTGTCCTCTTTTGATAACTGCAAAAGATTTTCTTTTACATCTTTAAATCAACATTTAAAAATTAGCTTATACTGAAATGAAAAGGAATGAGGTCACATCTGGAGCATTGTGTCCAGTTTTGGGCTCCCCAGTTCAAGAGAGGCAAGGAACTACTGGAGAGAGTCCAGCAGAGGCTGGGAAGATGGTGAGGGCACTGGAGCACCTGTGGGAGGAGGAAAGGCTGAGAGCCCTGGGGCTGCTTAGCCTGGAGAAGAGCAGCCCCAGAGGGGAGCTGCTCAATGCTGAGCAAGAGATGAAGGCTGGGGGCAAGGGGCAGTGGACACAGACTGGAACCCAGGAGGTTCCAAGTGAACAGAAGGAGAAACTTGTTTGCTGTGAGGGTGCAGAGCCCTGGCCCAGGCTGCCCAGAGAGGCTGTGGAGTCTCCTTCTGTGGAGAGATTCCAACCCCACCTGGAGAGGTGATCCTGGGCAACCTGCTGTGGGTGACCCTGCTTTAGCAGGGGGGTTGGACTAGATGACCCTCAGAGGTCCCTTCCAACCCTCAGCATGCTGGGATCCTGGCATTCTGTGTTCCTCTGGGAGGAGACCCCAAAGCACCCCCCACAGGACCCCAACAGATCCATTGTCACTCAGACCCTGCAGCACCTTAGGGCACAGCTACCATGTGGAAGCTTCCAACTCTGCTTAGCAACATCCTAAACTAGCTGATTTTCCTCCTCACAGCTCTCATACCAGGAGGATCAGCTCCCACCAGGTTGCACCACTGGCTTCTGTGGTTGAGTAAATAGCAATTCTCCTCGAGTGTGTTTGCTCCTTTTTGATCCCTGTCAGGAGTAAACACAGTTTACTCATGGCTGCTACTCCAGGGCTCCCACATCTTCCTCTCCCCTTACAAACACTCTCACTCAAATGCATAGAGAGATGTATATTTGGCTGGAATATTTACATACACTTCATGTGTATATAGATATAGAGAGAGAGAGATATATATATGGATGGATACAATGTAAATATTCAAGCTGAAATGTATATATTTACATATTTGCATGAGAGTGTATATATACAGAGCACATATGTCTATTTCTCTGCATTACAGAGCTCTGTGTAATGGGCACATGGATAACACACTGTGAATTTCAACCACATGGCTATTTAAAACTCTGGGTCCTATACACAGCATGTGGGTTTGGTTTTTTCCCCCCCCCCACTTATGTCCTTTACTCTTCTTTTCTGTGAGTACTCTCTGGTTTTGTGTGTGTGTTCACAGTTAAATCTCCACAGGTAGTACAATGAATTCTGAATAAAATAATTAATAAGCTAAATAGAACAAAACAGTAGCATAAAATCTGAATAAACTTTACCAGGCTCAAGGGTTCACCTCCTAAGGGCTTTGCATCTAAGAGATCCACATCATTGACTGATTTAGCTCTGATCTAGTAGACTTCCATGTCCAACTTGCCTTTTAAGAGCAGTCAAATGGGGGTAACTGAAGCCTGTGGATGGTTTTGAGATGTTCAAACACCAGTGCCTATTCAATTAGATACATTTTTAGTCCTGTATGCAAGTTATACACCAATATTCCAAGTTCATGGTAAATACCTAAGAAACCTTGTCCACATTTCCCCAAAAGATGTCCACTCACCCCAAATACCTGCATGAGATCTCAAGCTCCATCTCAAATCAGTGACAAAACCCTAGAGACTTGCAGGTAACATTTGATGTTCTCCCTTTTTTTTTTTTTGCAGTCAACTACTGAACCCATTTAATTATTTCTTTCCCTTTGTGTTGTCTAATTTTCCATCAAGTCAATATTTTCCACTTTTAGGGATCTGGGAGCTTCAACACCACCTTTGTTTCTCCAGGCTACCAGTCCCTGACCCCATCTTAGGGTGTTGAGATGAACCTCAGGGAGGTTTCAGGGCAGAACAAGTAGCTTGGCTCTGGCATGGAGCTCCCAGAAAGACACAGCCTCTGCAGTTCTCCAGGGCTCATGGAGGTAGCCTCCCATGATGGATCCCACCACCCACCCTGGCTCTCAGGTCTGAGAAGATCATGGAGAAGCCTAAAGGAAGGCCCCAAAAAGCCACTATGGGGCAAGTGTGATCTGGTGGCCATAGCAGGAGCTTGTTGGCAAAACAAAAGGGACAAGGAATCAGGGCAGGCACCTACCCAAACCAGGTGAGGTTAGACAAATCTGTGTATCACAATCTGAATAATGCTTTGTTAAAAACAAAAATATAGGACTGCCTCTAAAATAAAACAGCCAAAAGGATCCTTAATTGTCTCCCATCCTCCTCCTCTCCAGCAAGGAGTTCAGCACTGCCTAAATTACCTTCCTGAGTCAAGCCAAGTGACATTGAGGAATTAATTAGTGAGGCATTCAAAGTGACTACCCAGAGATTTCCTGAAGGACTCCTATGGATTAATCATGTCATCTCAAGGTGCTACCCTTAATAGGATTTCCAAAGGTTTGATCTATCAGTAAATTTTGAGCTCATGAATATCAGGTGAATCTGGATGCCTTGTCCCATTACAGGTGGAACTGCAGAGACTCACTTAGCTCTTACTTTCTGAGGATGAGTTATCCACTCTTAATTTGAAAGAGCTACTATTTATTCCATAAATAGTGAAGCTTTTCACCTTCAAGCTGAAATTACACTAGCTGGAGATCTATTTTTAGAGATATATATATATATATATTTATATACAATAGGACTTGCTTTTCTGAGTGAAAGAATGGAACTGTGTGAAGATTTACTGCTCTGGAAAGTAAGTCTCCCTAACACTGGTTACCAGGTTATTGGTTATGTAGCTGCACAACTAATTTATCAATAGAATTAGCATAAAGAATCAATGGCAGATAATCTGTGGGAATTAATTGAGCTCCAGAATGGAAGTGAAAGAGATTCTCAATGCTTTGTTCTGGCTTCCTTCTGAGAAAGAAGAGGAGTGGCTGAGGGAACTGGGGTTGTTTAGTCTGGAGAAGAGGAGGCTGAGGGGAGAACTTCTCACTCTCTACAGCTCCCTGAAAGGAGGCTGGAGCCAGGTGGGATTGAACTCTTCTCTCAGGTAACAAGGGACAGGATTTCAGGTTGGATATTGGCAACAGTTTCTTCCCTGGGAGAGTGCTCAGGCATTGGCCCAGGCTGCCCAGGGCAGTGGTGGAGTCACCATCCCTGGAGGGATTCAGAAAACCACTTAGATGTAGTGCTTAGGGTCATGGTTTGGTGTTGGT
This sequence comes from Galbula dea, assembly GCA_013399015.1. Lineage (NCBI taxonomy): Eukaryota > Metazoa > Chordata > Aves > Piciformes > Galbulidae > Galbula > Galbula dea. The sequence goes on from VWZX01005505.1 coordinate 663,524, forward strand.
CTTAGCAGTGTTGGGTTGATGATTGGACTCTATGATCTTGGAGGTCTTTTCCAGCCTTCCTTAATAATTCTAGGAGTCTAAGAACATTCTAGCATGTCCTAAAACTATGATTCACAGACAGGCATCAGTGTGAAATCAGTTGCTTTGAAGAGGAGACTGAGAGCATTCAGATTCTCACAAAACCAAAGATATTGTGATGGGCTTGAAACCCACTACTAAAGCAAAACATTTATCAAGGGAAAAATGTCCAGAAATCCAAGTGACCACTCTCCCAAGTGCCATGGTTTAACCCCAGCCAGCAGCTCAGCCCCCTGCAGCTCCTCACTCACTCCCCCTGGTGGGATAGGGGCCAGAAGGGGAAGGGTGAAAGGGAGAACAATCCTGGGCTGAGATATTTTAACAGGAAAAGCAAAACCCAACCAGGGAATTCATTCCCCACTCCCCATGGCAGCAGGTGTTCAGTCACCCCCAGAACATCAGGGCTCCTTGTGATGGTGACTTGGGAAGACAAGGACCATCCCTCTGCATGTCCGCCTTAAGAAATGAAGAGGGGAAGAAGATGCCTGATGTTTTGCTCCCTTTTTGGATGACTCTTTGAAAGAATTCAATTTTCACAGATGATTTTTGCATCTTGTGACCATTTGAAGCCCTCCATCATAGGGTTTGGACATGATTTATAGGCTTCACAGTGATAATTGTATTTTTACTGAGACAAAGACCTCAGTCTTGCAAACACACACCATTTATTTTCAGAGCAAACAAAATGCTCTTATCTTCATAAATCAAAGCCTATCCAAGTGAGCATTAATTTCCATTCAGTGGCAACATGGCTTCAGTTTTGTGGGGGTGGTTTTGTTCTCCCAAGTTATCTTCACTTTACTGTTCCTGGTAAAGGGACATGGCTCTTGCTGTGTCATAGACAAACAACTGCAGGTCAGCTCTTTCCCTGCTCCAAGCTCTTGCTGTCCCACACAGCTTCAGGCATGCTCCAATATCTAATACCCCCCTAATCACATCTGAATTACTGAGTTTTGGTCTGACAGGCAAATGGGGGCATCAAATCTACCAACCTTGGGCAGAAGGAGTTTCCATTGGCAAAATTCAGCTCTTCCCATGAGCACAGGTGCCAGAGTATTTTGGAAAGGCTTTGATGCAGCTTGCAAGAGGTTCATCAAGGTGTTATGTGTGACCCAGAAAGGTATGCACACATAAAATGCCTCCAGGTTTAACTGTGAGATGTGGCCTAAGCATCTGTGTTCATATGATCCTCAGAGTAACAGCAAACCCTCAGTTAATCCTCAGATTTCCTGAAGTCTTTACTGGCTCTGGCTAGAACTTGAAATTGAAGGTGTTGGTCCCTGGTTTTACTCCCAAAGATGAGCATTAAGCACCAGGAAAAAAAAAAATGATGGCAAAACTGAAGCCTGAGTGTTTGGAGGCTGGAGTGAGCTTGTTTTGCTGTGAGGGACAGGAGTCAGCAATTTGGGAGGCACCATGATGAAATTCATCAGGCTGTTGCTCTAAATCAATAGAATTTCACTGGAAAGAACAGAGTGAAGACACTTGGTAAGGTGTGAGGGTCTGGTAACAAGGGTTTGCATTGTGGATAAGAAGAATTAGAGAGGTAAACAGTTTATTTGCATATTTATATGTGTGTACATGGAGGTATAGGTAGGTCCAAAGAGATTATAAAAACAGATACACATTCACACTAGCAGAAAATAGCCAAAAGAGAGGGTTTCAACATTCCCTTCATCCCACAGGGTTTTGATTCAGGTTTCCAAGCCCAAATGAAATACAAATGGCAGATATTCACTCACAAAGCCATTACTTTCAAATCTATCAAGCAGTCCAGAACAGAGCAGCTCTGAGCCATGTTGCTCTGCTGTGTATCTCACTGGGCATGGGGCAAAAGCTCTCAAATCAAATGAGCATTCCACTTTTATAAGACACATCTAATAATAATGCAATGTAATGTTAATAATGCTGCACTCAGGGGCACACAGATGCTTTTCTTGGGTGCCCAAGGGTGATGGTATGTCCCGTGGTCCATCCTCAAAAGATGGGGGTTCAAAACAGGTACAGATGTGGTACTTAATGGCCTGGTTTAGAGGCATGGGGGTGAGAGATTGACTGTTGGACTTAATGATCTTAGAGGTCTTTTCCAACCTTATTGGTTCTAGGATGCTTTGAGCAGCAACCAGCTGGAAGCTAGCATCCCTCTTGGGCTGTCAGTGCCCTCTCCTGCTCAGGGTATCCTCAGCCTAGCTGCTTTCAATGACTTGATATGTCAACCTATGATCACCTGATAACCCAATCCATGCTGAAATGGATAAAGCAGGTTCCTACAGTCCATCCCACCCACTCTTGATCAAACCCAGCAGAAAAGACAACCTCAGAGTGACCCAGAGCACACCTTTGGCTTACCTTGGGCACTGCCATGCTGAAGTGAGTCTTCAACATAGCCAATCCCTTCCCTGAATCCTGTGCTTGGGAGGCTGCTAACACACACACCTCAGATTCAATCTGGACAACAAACATCCTCCCCTTGTTTGCCCTCCTCTTTTTTTTCATTCCACAGTTTGGAAAAGGTGTTGAAGAGGTGTTCATCTGAGCAGTTATTTTTCATTGCAGATCATTGTCAAACCAAGCACTGCCAGGAGGAAAACACTGCTCACTTATTCCCTGCTCTTTTACCTCTCTCTCTTAAATATCTTCAAGTCCTGCAAGCAGAGGCTGGTTTTTATTTACTAGAATTGCTTTTGATTTTTCTTTTTTTTTGGTTCCATTTTAGGACATTATTTCTACACCATAAATATCAGTGACACCTCAATAATGTCAGGTTTCAGTCAGTGGGAGGTATCAGCTCCAGATGTTGGTATATGAGGTCCTTCTGGGGGACTCAGTCCTTAAACTCTTATTCCCTCAGATAAAATCTTGTTCTTAAGCAGAAAAGGATTCTGCTGTGGTTATAGTACATGGAAAAGATAAGAGATAGGACATATATATATATATATCAGAAAAATATGTATGTCAGAACCCCCTGTAGGAGCCCATAAGGTGGGGAGATTTGCCAGCAATGAGCTGCTGCAGGACACAGCTGAGGACATGGTGGGACTTGCTTCCATCCTACCAAAGCACAGGAGCTTTGCTGTACCCTAGGCATGTTTGGCTAGTGCCTGAAGCATGCTAGGCTTCCTATTTTTCCATGCACCAGGACAAGTTAGGGATTGACCTGCTGGAAAGAAGCCCTGCAGAGAAGGACCTGGGGGTCCTGGTGGACAAGAAGGTCACCATGAGCCACCAGTGTGCTCTTGTGGCCAATGATCTCCTGAGATGAGTGAAGAAGAGTGTGACCAGCAGGTCAAGGGAGGATTTTCTCCTCAGCTACTCTGCCCTAGTGAGGCCACATCAGAGGACTGTGTCGAAGACTGGGCTCCAGCTATGGGCATTTTGAGTCCATGGGCAGGGGGTCCCCTGTGTGACCCTGCTTTAGCAGGGGCAGTGGGCTAGCTGATCCCCAGAGGTCCCTTCCAACCCCTACCATGCTGGGATTTCTAACCTGAAGCTTTTTGGGTAGCATTTCCCATCTGAGCAGTGTGCTGGGAGCTGGACACAAGGGCAGTGCTCTGGGCAGGGGTTAGCCCACAGCTGGCCCAGGGTCTGGTTGTGAAGTTGCCTGGGTGGGACTTGGGTGGAACCTCCCACCCAGGGGCTTATTGCTGCCTCATCTGGGGCAGCTGGTGTCTTTTGTGTGTGCCTCTGGTGGAGATGGAGGTAGTTCTGAGCTTTGGAAAGAGAGTGTGGAAAAGAAAGAAAGAAATTGTTTTGGAAAGGAGCTTCAGCAGTCCTGATGCAAGGGCAAGAGGGTTGCCTCCCCTCAGGTAAGAGGGTGGTGATTGTTACTGTTGTATGGTCTTTATAAACAGATTAATGTATCTAATGCTTGGAAAGGTAGGAGGAGACCTGGTGAGGCAGGGAATTAGGTGTTGCTGTAGAGTTTGTGGTCTTGTATCCATGGGGAGGACCTTGGGCTTGGGTGGAGTTTTGTTTTTCTAGCTGAGGGAACTGAATTTGAACAAATAATGACAGCTACAGGTTGAAGCTTTCCTTCTGTGTGGATTCAGACAGTTGGTCCTTTTGTTACTACCTACCCAAGCTTTTTGGTTAGTGGTCTGAGGGCTTTACACTGCATTTAACACAACCAGTTTGTGAAATGTTGGGCATTTGTGCTCTTAATGGGCAAACCCAGCCAGGATAGGAAGAATTCAACAAACAGGAGTAAACAGGTTTGATTATATCCTAGGAATTTATGTAGCCAGTGCTTGAATCCTTTCTTTTTGAGAATTGAAAGGGCAGCACTGGCAGAGCTGATGGTTTGTCTCAGCTGTGCCTCTCACCCCCTTAACCCTGCTAATGAACTCTGCCTGGTTGGTCCTGAAACAACTGTCAGCTGAGTGTGATTCTGGAGGCTGCCACAGGTGCTGGTGTTTTAGACACCCCTGGAGCAAACATCTAGAGTCTTCTGTGACTTGAAGAAGTAGCTGCTGAAAGGCAGGAGGTTGAGTGTAACCAACTTTTAACAGTTTCCTAATGTTCACTTTCTGCTTTGGTGGAAAGGCAGTGAAATTGGTCAAGGGTTTAGAGCACAAGTGTTGTGGGGAGCAGCTGAGGGTTGGTTAGCCTGGAGAAGAGGAGGCTCAGGGGAGACCTTCTCACTCTCTCCAACTCCCTGAGAGGAGGTTGGAGTGAGGTGGAGGTTGGTCTCTTCTCCCAGGTTTCATTCCAAACCTGCTGAGAGAGGTGTTTCTCTCAGAAGAAGAATCCCAGCCTCATTCAAAAGCCAATTTTAACATGGTAAAGTAAAATGCGATCACTAAAGCCAACACTGAGGATATAAATGTATATAATTATGGAAGGTAACAATGCAGAACACAGTCATTTCTTCAGCTGCTGACCTCATTGGCTGAGTCTTTTTTACACCTAGCAAAAAAACCAGTTCATGGCAGACAGGGAATAAATTGGTCCTTTCACAAGCTTGGGACTTTCAGTCATTCTGGGAAGAAAATTCTTACCTGGAGAACACAGAAAATAGCTAAATGTACTCACATGTGAATGAGACACAGAGACTTTTCATTAGCTAAATTGGGATTATATTGGAGGTTAATTTGGGCTGAACCTTTGATGTATAATAATTCCAACAGCTTGAAAGCAGCTCTTCAGTCCTGGAGTGCTCATCTCTTGGAGTCCTCATTTCAAAGCTGAATGAATGGCCATCAGAGTGATTTCCCAGATCACCACTGTGAGTTGAGAGATGTGCTGCTAGAGAGCTAAGCATGCAGTGGTTGTTGAACTGTAATAAGCAACAATATCTTAAATATCCCATTAAAAGCCCCACACAATCAGGAACTGTCTGAAAAGCATTTGAGATTGAACTTGCCTTCTGTTTTCTTGGAGCAGAGAAAAACAACAACTGGAGGAGTTTAATGTGCTGCAAAGTTTAAATCTCTTCAGAAAACTCACCAGCAGAACTGTTCCAGAATGAATTTGGGAGCTTCATAAGGAAATCTTGCTTGTAGTTCAGATTTGTCCCTTCAAGGTGGAGCTTTTTTGTGGCTCTGAGGTGGTTTTTTAGCCTGTGGTGGTGCATTTCATTTTTATTTACAGTGGGGAAGGGCAGCAGAACCAGCAGCAGCCTTTCTGAATCAAAGCTGGGTCTTTATTTTGTTCTCTGGTCAGTGCCCATCAAGGTCCCTGACAGCTCTGAGCTAAGCAAGGTATTTTAGTCTAAGAAAACTTGTTTTAGCTAAGAATCCTCAAACCCTTCTTGATTCAGAGAAACAAGCAATATATTTGGCAGCAGTTGGTGTAGGTAGCTCCCTCCAGTGCTTGAGTCTGTGCCACTTTTGGACTAAAAGAGTAGAAATCAAAAGAAACTTTGGCTGAAAAGCAAACCTGAGGCATTGCTGGCCTTATTTTGGGCACTACACTGGTGTTGAGGGGTGGAGTACTTTGAGTGCCAATGATTTAGTAGGTGATTAGCTGCTTTTTGTCTTCCTGGTCAAAAAAAAAAACCTCCTCCAACTTGGTGACAAGTGATGGCATTGAAGCAGTTACTGTGTGGAAAATAGAGCTTGTTTCAAAGAGTCAGCTTGACACTGACAGAGGCAAACAAGCTCCAAACTGGAGAAGGGACTAAACAGTCATAAAAATCAGACCTTGTCCTGCTGCCTGTCTGCATCATTTTGGGCTCAGACATGCTGTAATGATCTTTCACATCAGCCTGCTGTAGCTTAAAAGCCAAACAGTGTTTATAACCCTTGCCTGTGTCTCAGTTCTTGGCCTCTTCTCTTCTCTTCTGGCCAATACTGTAATTTCACTGAGTAGTCTGGTTATTTACTGCTTTGCTCATGTGGCTGGCTCCAGATAATTTGTGCATGTTCAGAGTGAACTCACTGCAAGATTGGTTATTGACTCCAAAGCAGAGGTTTCTTTTGTTTAAATAGCAAGTTTCAATCCAGGCTGTGAACTGAAGTGGCAGTCAAGTTACCACTGACTGCTGGAAGGTGGAACCTCCCCTGAGAGGTTGCTGTGTGAGAGCCCATCCAGAACTAACAGCACCCTGGTCCTGTTCACTACTGGCTGCTGCCTTTCCAGTTGTCTTTATCCCAGGTCTGTTTATTCCTTTTCCCAGCTATCTGGAGAGCTCATCTAGCCCCTTGGATGTTTAGCTTTGGCTTAGTCTGAGGTCACCTTGGGCATTAATCTGTATTTGGCAGTTGCATTCTTGGTTTCTTCATTTGAAAAGCCACTCAGATGGCTTCAGATCTCTCCTTACCTTGCTCACCTCCTAAGGATTTCTACATGTTCAGGCCTGTGTAGCTGTCCTAACCTGCTCAGGGTCTCTGGACCAGACTTGGTGCATGGAGAGAGGCTTTCAGGAGTACATCTCCCTTCTACTTCTTCCTTCTGACTCTCAAAGTGTTAGTGACCTGGTAACTGAGAGGGAACAGGGATTACCAACTTTATTGGGTTGGAACACTTCTTTTTATCACAATCAAATTGCTTATGGCAAATTTATGTTAGTGTTTGATCTGATTGTCTTGGTCCTGTCTGGTTTTTGGGGGATTTGTTTGGGTTTTTCCAAGCTCCTATATAAACTAACAGGGGAAAGGGAGAGCCTTACCTTGCTGTGTTTAACCAGGTAAGACTCTGATGTGTGATACAGAATAAAAATGAAGAGCTATGCAGTCTAAAATGGCTAAGAATGAAAGACAGACATGATTTTGTACCTGCTCAGGTGTAACTGAGCTTGTTTGGCTGTGCAGAAAATGGGAGGAGGATGCCAGTGCCAGCACCACAGCTTGTAAGGATGACAGGAGTCATGCAGCCCTATTCAAAAGCAGGAATTTGCTTTCTTCAGCAAGAACTGGAAGTTGGGAGCATGGTGGGTTTACCAAGTCAGGAAAAGAGAGGAAGATGTCAGCTTTACTCCCCCATTCATAGCAACAGTGTTGCCTGTTGATGAAGTTAAGGTTTTTTCCCCCCCTCTTCAAAGGGCCACTGAAATGCACTGGCACATTGGATTCAAAGTTCAGTCTTGATTTTGGTCCTGATCAAAGGGATGCCCTTCAAGTATTTTAACATCTAATCCTCTTGCCTCTCTTGGATTTGTTTCAGGCTGAGGTCCAAGTAACCACTTCCACTACCTGTGTTAGCCACGAAGGGAAAGCATTTCACCTGCAGATAATGGCTGCTGCTGCTTGCAACTCCAGCCCCTTGCTATGTTACTCTGAAGGATGTCTCTCTCCTGTTGCCTCTGGTTCTCAGCACTGCTGCACAGCCTCATGGGAAAGCAGGTACTTCCAAAAAATTAATCTATTAAATAATCATATAGGGATAAGAGATCTGAAGCCATAAGAGGCTACCTGTGCAGTGCAATGGGAATGAGCCCCTGGAGAGGAATAGGAGGTTAAAGCAAACAGGTTCTTTATGGTTGCAATATAAAGTTTCTCCTGAGATGCTATCATTAGGCAGATCATGACAGGCTTCTTCCTTTGTGTGGCATGAAGGTGAGCTGCTGTTTGCTGGGGCTGGTGTCTTACACAGGGAACTATAAAAGGGGGATTGATGGAGGCAGCAGAAGCCACACAGAAATTGGGTTGTGGTGTTGAGTGCTAGAGATGGGCTCTGGAAACTGCTGAGCAGAGGTCTCCCTGGGTGCTAGTTCCCTCAGGTGCTGGAGAAGGAGCCAGGAAGGTTCTAAGCAGTGTGGTGACAACAGCAGGTGGCTTTGAGAAGACAGCTCTTGCAGTTGTGTTTCCCTCTTGGGCCTCAAAGCTGGAAGAGTTAAACCCAAAGCACTTACCTGATACATCCCTTTGTAAAGAACAATAAAAATGCTGGGGAAAGAGATTTCCTGCCTTAGCTTCCTGCTTTTTGATGTGCCTTTAAAAATGCAACATGACTTGGTATCTGCTTCTGGGGAGAGATGGAGTGCAGGTGAAGTACCCTGTGGATGCAAAATGGTGCTGGTTTACTCTCACCAGGTTAAGAAGATGGGTTTCATTCTAGCTTGTTTCCTGCCTCTTCACCTTCCTCAGACAATGTTATTAAGTTTCTTTAAGAGGCTCAGTGAGGAAACAGTGTTTCTTTTCCCCCCAAGGGTATGTAGGGAAGTGTGGAGAAAGATGAGTATTAAAGCTAAGGCATCCCCTCAATATTGAGATGTCAACCACAGCTGTTAGCAACCAGTTTCATCTTTCCCAGTCCTTGTGGCTGATTGCCTTCCTCCTCTGCATATTTCCTTTCTCTACCATCAGCTTTTTCCTCCCCCTTGCCCTAATTCTCTCTCACTTTTCCCTCTTGAAGCCCTGCTCTTCCTCCAGAGCTGGACCTCTGCTGGAGAGGAGGGAGATGCTAAGGAGAAACCTTACTTAGTCTTGCTAATGAGTGACATTTCAGCTGCCAGGAGTGACAACAGGGGGAAATTAATCACTGTCACTGCAGAGGAATGGTGCTTGGCAGATCTGGAATAGCTGCCATGTGCCTGGGTCCTTCTTTCTTTGGGTTTTACATCTCTACTTTGGGTTTTGGGCTGGTCTGGCCTCTAGGAGTTGAAAAAGCTGAGAGTGGCTTTGTGGAGCAGATCAGTCAGTGCCCAATGCAGGAGTTTTGGGAGACTTGAAGGGTGTTTTTCTGTGGGTTTTTTTTCCTGTGGTTTATGAACAGCAGGGATGGGGGGAAAAAAAAGGGAAGAAAGAAGTGCCAGCAGGTAGTTTTGTGTTCCAAATAGTCCAAGTGTGAAAAGTGTGAGCTCCATTTATCATTCCAGCTGAGTCTGGGGAGACTGACCTGCTGGTCTGTGCCCACTGTTTTTTTGTTTTTTTGCTTTTACCTTGACTAAATGTTGCCTGCTGGAACAAACATTTGTGAATCTGAATTCCTAAGCATGCCCAAATGATAAATTGCTTTCTTTGTTCAAGAAATGCTTTTGTAGGAATGTTTTAATTGTAATTAATAAAGAGAGAGAAAGGGCTATCATTTGTTGCAGGCATTCTTTGTAAGCAAAAAAATAGATAGTGTTGATACCATCCAGGAGGGCAGCAGATGTGGGCAGTGGGAACTTGGAGGGCTGCAGAGATGTGGTTTAGTTTTACATGCAGCTATATTAGAAATCCTTCCTTTACCATCAAATCATTGAATGTTTGGGTTGGAAGGGAGTTTAAAAATCACCTAGTACAACCCCCCTGCCATGGGCAAGGACTCCTTCCACTAGACCAGCTTGCTCAAAGCCCTGTCCAGCCTGGCCTTGAACACTGCCAGGGATGGAGAACCCAAAACCCCCTTGGGCAACCTGTTCTAGAGCCTCTCCACCCTCACAGTGAAGAACTTCTTCCTTACCTCTGCTCCATCTTTCCAGTTTAAAGCTCTTATCCTTAATTCCATCTGTTTTTCAGAGGATGTTAGTTTTAGAAAGCTCCAAGCTGTAAAAACTGAGCTTACCACAGCTTGCCACCACCCTTTATCAGGTCTAGAAAAGGCAGGAGAGCAACACAGGTTTTGCACAGTTTGAGGACTGTTCTGGCAGGTCAAACCTGGTACAGGTGGTGCAGGTGCCACTCTGTGGCACCAGAAAAGGGGCTCAGCATGTTCTGGACTGCTGAGGACAGCTGTTCCACTTCATCTTCATCAACAGGGCCTTCCAAATATTTCAGTCATCTTTCTTGTAGCCATAGAAATTATCTCTGGACCTTCTGGTCACCCATCCCTAGAGGGCTTACTCTAGGGGTTGGGGTTTCCTCCTACCTTCTTGGTGTCCCTTTAGCCATCACCATAACCCTGCACTTGCAGCTTCCTCAGTGGAAGCAGAGGCCAGCACTTGGATATTTCTTTCCATGGAGTTTCTCCTTTTTTTTCCCCCCTGTCCTGAGAGCCAGGAATAGAACAGAGACCTCTGATCCTTCTGGCATTTGTTAGCAGCTTTCAATGGCACTGCCAAGCTGGGTGAGCCTGCCTAGGGAAAGAGAGCTCCTTCTCTGGAAAAAGGGCACACCAAGGCTTTGTTCCAGGAGGGAACTAGTTCTTCAGGTTGTCTCAAATCACAATCTGTGACCTTCTGCAAGAACATAGAGGTGAAATCCTCTGGAAGTGAAGAGGTGAAGCTGTTTCACTGCATTAAGATAGCATTTCAATATCCTTAAAGTAACCAAAGGGAAGAGATCCTCTCATTCCTTTCACCTGCACTGTTTTGGTGGCATTTGCTGTTGTGCAGAAGCAGTGATCTGCTCCTTCATAGCTGTCTGTGGCTGCTTCTGCATGCAAAGGTGGAGAGAAGTGGGTGCCATAAAACCAAAGGCAGCAGAGAGAGATGCCTGAACAACTCAGAGTGCCTTTAGTGAGCTTTCTTACCCTAATTTCTTAGAGGGAGGGAAAAGCATCTCTTCCAAGCTTGGCTAGGCTTAGAATTCTCTGCTGCCTTCCCTCCAGTGTCTCTGGAGCTTTGCTGACCTGCTAGCAGCTTCAGCTCATGGAAAGCCAGTCCTTGTGTGCAGAGGTGAGTTTCACCTCACCTTTACACATGGATTGCTTTGTCTTGGAGAGCTGTGAGGAAGGTCTCAGTCTTAGCTTTAGTTGGGAATTGTTTAGGTGGTTTTCCCTAGTAAAACTTGTTTCAGTTTAGCTTGCTTGGAATGCCTCCATGCTGTTGCTGAAGAGAAAGTCTCTCTTTCTGTGAGCTTTCCTTTCAAGGTGTTAGAGAGAACCTCAGAAGCCTTTGGAAGAGCTGCCTTCTTGCTTTCCTAAATGCAGCAAGTGTGTAGTTTTCTAGGATGAAGACTTTCCCAAATATTTGTAGAGGTCTCTTTCAGTTTCACCAAAGCCCAAAACCTAAACCAAAACTCCTTTGTGTTGATACATGAAGCATTTGTGTCCACCTTAACTTGGCAGCAGCCACTTGGGAAGAAGCTGACAGGTGTCTCTGGAGGAGGAGGGGGTCTGTATTAAAATATCTTGCAGATGCTAACTTGTTATTTTCAGGCATGTGCTGTAAACATCTCATCTGTTTCATAACTATCAGTATTTTTAGTTTAAGGGCAATAACTCAAACACTTGGAGCTTTGTTGAGAAGGAGCCTTGATAGGGTCATAAACCTGCACCCCTGTCTCTTTTGTTCTCTTTCTCCCCAAGCTAAACCACTTCATAAAATGCAAAGTTTGGGTGTCAGAGCTTTTCAGACATCAGCTCCCTTTAGGTTGTCCTGTACACAGGGGATGGTTATTTCCTGAGCTCTCTGTGAGGGTTTCTTTCTGCCAGAAGGCACTGGAAGTGCAGGCTCTTGGATGCTCTTGCACCCTCAGCACGTGGGTGTGAGCTGTGTACAGAGGCTAAGTCTGGTTTTGCTGCCTGAAGTCCAAGGGTTATGTGCTCTTGTGTAAACCTTTGCTATTAAAGGACTTATCCATGCCTTTCTTCATGTGGGTTTCATGTTTAACACCTAATGCAAGAGGTGATTTTTGCCCCTTGAGATCTGTTTGAGTTGCATTTTGCCAGAAGGATCTGTATTTTGGAGTTGGCACCTGCTCTGTATTTCCAGCTGTTGTCCTTTGTAACACAAACCACAGAGGTCAATGCTTTTCTGCATCTCCTGGAACCACAGTGCCTAAAGACAGGTTGTAAAGAGATGGCTGGCTCTGACAGCAGGCTTAAAAACTGAAACAAACACCCTTGAAAGAGTGTATTTTTGATGGCATGTAGCCTTATGTATGGTTCTGATTGCCTTCTCCCCACCTTACTGAAGTGCTGCTTACTGTGTGTGGAGAAACATTTATCAAGCTGCAAAACTGAAGGTAGAAGGAGAAAATGAAGACAAGGGGCAGAAGAAACCCTTAGCTCTGCTGCAGGGTGTCAGTGTTCTTCAGGACCTCCTGGATGGAGGTGTTCAAGTCCAGTCTGCTGACTTCAGACAGAGTGGCATGACCTCAGAAAGTTAAAATCCCAGGAGGGTGAAGGGGGCCACAGTGCTGGGCTCGGGCTGCTCAGGCTCCTGGAGCATGCAGGTGGTACAGCCCTGGAGGAAAGGGCTCCATCCACTTTTCCAAAAGCTCTGCAGTGACTTGCTAGTGTTACCATGATTCCTTGTGGAGCTGCAGTAGCTCTCAGAGGTGTGTGTGATGTACTCAGATCTGTACCAAGTAGTTTCGACTCGTTAATTATAGCTGCTGTGACACCTTACAGCTGCTGCAGTCAGATCTTGCACTTGTCTGCTTCTCATTGTACAGAGAAGTGGCTGTGCCCTTTCCTTCAGAGCTGGCTATTGCTTTTGGGTACAAAACACTTACCTGCTTCAACAGCAAAACTGGTTTTCTTCCTTTACCAGCTACTCCTCCTGCCAGTGTGACAGATCTGGAGCTGCAGCAGGCTCCATCCCAAACATAACTTCACGTTTGCTTGAAAGTCAAGGAAGATCTGAAGGAATAATGTTAGGTGTTAGGTTTAAATTGATTAAGGATGTTCACCTCTGCTGAAAACATCATCCTGATCCCTTCTGCTTTTACATTTTTAATGGCTTATATTTTAATATTGCTGTGCTGTAACTCTGGGAAACTTAATTCCAGCAAGATTCTTAACCATAATAAGTTGCAAGACAGATACTTGAATGCTTCTGACACAAAGAGAGAAGTCAGAGAAACTGTCTCATGACTGAGCAAAGCAGGAGAATGATTCCAGGATATTGAGGTGGTTTTCCACCCTGTTTGAGGCAGATGGATGGGGAGTTTTCATGCCTAGGTATGTTACTCTGTTCAGCCTCTGGTTTCTGAACCACCCAAGTGATATCTGAACTATCAGAGAGTAACTTAGAGATTTCTGCCAATTTCTGGGGCTATTTTGAAGACTGAATCACTTGGGTTTAATTGGCTATGACCTTTTTTTGCTTCTCAGTGACTGAGGTGGTAACAACACAATAGGTCATACCCACTCACGTTTCACACAGTATATAGGAGCTCCACACCCATGGAAGAAGCTGGCAAGTAATTCCTTCATCAGTTAGGGCTATTGCAGGGAGGCAGCTCAGAAAAGCTTCACTGGCCCTAGTAGAGCATGGTTCCATCCACTTGGCAATGCCAGTGGAAAGATAAATGGATAAAAGAAGAGAAGGAAGCATCAGATGGTAATGGTAGAAGATGATATTGTCTGTGGGGTAGGATTAAACCTTGCTTGCCAGAACATCAGTATTTTCCAGTTGCCTCAGCTGTCTTTCACCCTTGTCCCCAGTGGCAGCTGTGCTGCTGGCTCCACAAAGCACAGAGTGCTGTTTTTTTATTTCCCCTCCTGCATCCTGAGGCAAAGATGTCCTTGAAAAGAGACATTTATGAGGCTTACTTCAGAAAAGCTGGGGTTTGCTGCACTGAGGCTTTCCAGAGGCAGAAGCTGCAGCCCACAGTCAAGGTGCCTACAGTAGGGAGTAAGTTGTGTCTGAGGACCCTTGCTCTACAGCCAGGTAAAGAGATGTTTCTGGAAGCTTTGGCCACATCCAAGAGATTAACTTCTGTTTTGAATGCAAGACTTGGATTCCACTTCCCCAAACTGGCAACTATTTCTGCACTTTACTCCAAAGCTGTTGGTTTGCTTGGAGAGCCTTGGGGTAGGGAGGAAGGGCTGGCTAGGGAGGGTGACAGGCAAGCTCTTGAGCAAGAGGTGCAAAGGTGGCATTAAAACCACAGGATGGGAAGATGTTTTCTTTTGGCACAGTGTCAGGCAGCCCAGTTTTTTTTACAGGATTCAAGAAAATGCTATGAGAAATCAGCAACCTTTTTCATTTCTTAAAGACAAGAAGTTTCCAGAGATATTAACTGGGACCTTGTGGGGCTGGCTTGAAATTCTTTTTGTTTCATATCTGAACACTGAGATAATGCCCCAGCATCTCCTAATGAGCCCCTGCAAGCCTTTGCACCATCATAATCAGGGAAAATCCTCTGGTGAAGAATAGCTTTGCTAAGTATTAAGCTAAACACATGTATTTGCCTGGTTTTGACTGGAGGATTAGTGCTTTGTTTCTTGGTGAAACTCTGCAGCCAGCTCTTCATTAAGCTTACCAGGCACAAGTGCACTTCAGGTGATCCAGATGACCTTTAAAAGGGCCTGCAGCAGATGGTGGAAAGTCTGTGTTCTGTGCAGTATTCTGCTGTTTTGTCTGTTAAATAAGTATCTAATTACTCCCAGTCTTATCTTATTTCAACACAGTGTCACTGAATTACTGACAGGACTGGAAGTAAGCTAATCCCTTGCCAATCTGATAAGCTTTCAGCTTGACTTTTTGGGAAGTAAACTTGCACCTGATGAGAATTTTCTTTGGAGCAGACAAGAAAATCTCCCAGCACTTTTCCAGAGGCTCTTAACACCACCATTCACTGTCTTTCCCCTGTTAGATTTTCTTTCAGCTGCTCTAAATAAATTGCCTGTGACAAATTGGGATTTAGGTTGGGGGGTTTTTTTCCCCCCAAGTTTCTTGAAGGCAAAATGGTTTTGCTGGGAGATGTTTTCTACTCTGATGGGCAAGAGGATACAGTAGCATCAACACTTAGTATTGGTGGACACAGAGCCATTGCTCTGTTCATCTGTTGAAGGCAGAAGGGCTGCCATGTACAGCAGCACTTAGGCAGGTGGTTGAGTCACCCCAACTTAGTTTTCTCTTTCAATATTGTTCTGAGGAGCTCTAAGGTGTGCAAATAAGCAGGTATCTGTTGGAGTCAGTACCTAGATTATTTTTTTGTTCCTTCACCTATGAATTTTTCCAGTCTTGCTAATTCTGATATGGTGTGTGGAAAACTTGGCAGCATCAGGGAGGCTGTCCCTCCTCTCAGCTTTCCTCTACTGGTCCCTTCTGCATGCTAGAACACCTGCAAACCTGCAGAGGAGAGATCTTTGCCATCAAAGAGCAATAAAATGCATTGTTGATATGCACTGTCCTGCATCTGAAAGAGGGGACATGTCCTGTGGTGGGGAAAAAACCAACCCAGAACTTCTAGTCTGCAGATAGTGAAGCTTTGCTCTCTAGCTCTATCTTAAATATAATCTGGTGGCTACTGCTCTGCATGCCAAGGGAGTCCTGCAGGCATAAGTCATGGCATTCACATGGAGCTCAGGGTGGAATGAGGCTCCACAGGCATCAAATTGCTCTCACTTCTTTACCTCAACAGCTTTTCTTCAGTAACAGTATTGAGGGGGGGAAATAAGTGTTTGGGAGAAGTGTATCCACCTACTACTCCATTGGTGTTGTGTGTTAAGTAGTTCATAAAACAGTTGTCAGATAGAAGCTGGTATAGATGTTTGGTGTAGACAAGCTAGGTCCTTAGGACAATAAATACTGATGTTTATTTTTAAGCTCTTTCTGGTTTTTGAATGAACTTGTTTAGTCAGAGTCATTCCATTACAGTGGTGTGGGAAAACACTGGATTCAGCCAAAACTCAAGATGACACCTTCTAGCAGGTGTGGCTGGTGGCTGTTTTGGACTTCAGAGCAAGGGAGCTCTGCTTCCACCTTGGTATTGTAATCTCTGAATGCTTCCATCTCAGTACCCTGGGATGCTGTGTCCTAACTCCACAGCACCCTGTCCTGCTGAGGTGGGTGGTTTCCCTTTGGTCTCCCTGTGCCTGCTGGAGAAGCAGAGTGCTCCATCCTGCTGAGCTGAGAACCACTGCAGCTCTTGCTCTTCCCACTCCTTTAGCACAGCAGAGTCATTTCCTCCTGTGGTTTCCACCGTGAACAACTGGAGGTGATCTCTTTTGCTCAAAAAGCAGGGATCTTTAAGTTGTGTTGAAGAGGAGGTCAGAGGAGATAATGCTGCCTTCTGTCCTTCAGAATCTATAGATGTAGCCAGTGGAGCAAGATGTCTTATTGCTCTAATTTTAGTCATTGTTCTTAATCCAGTTCTCAGAACAAAACCAAAGGCAAGCTCCCCAGCAGCCTAACAACCTCTTTGACTTCAGTCTCTTGAGTTCCCATAAATAGTTTACAAACTAATTGTCTTGAAAAGAAGAAAACCTGTTACTAAGGGCAAAGAAGTTTAATGTGCTTCTGGTAAATGTGCAATTTAATCTAATAGTACTGTTCTTAGCTCTTAATATCCATGGATGACCTGTTTGGCAGGAGCATCTGAAAGCAGAGCTGTCCTATTAACCTGCCAGGGTATCTGTTTGCCTCATTTGGAGAGCCATTTGGAAGAGCTTGAAGAAGATCACTGTAAAAATCAGAGCATAATGCCAGGGAAGGACTACCATGAGCATATTTGCTGCTTTTATTGGATGATCTGTTGTTCAGGAGGTTGCTTTGTTTATGTTTTTGCATTAGAAATCACACTGAGCTACAGAACATTTTTACCTCCCTCTGATATCCTGTTGGTAATTTCTATTCATTTGGCTACAAGCTCCAAATGTAGAAGGTGAGCTTTCTTCTGTGGGTTACAAGCCACCTGAAGGAGTTTGTCCCCTAAAATAATATCATTCCCTGACCTTGAATGGAATCTCCTATGTTGAGTGGAGATGGAGCCTGAAATCCATCTCTTTGGAGAGCTGAAGGGCTGCCTGGCTGTGGTATTGGTATCATTCCAGGCTGTGCCTTGTTTAAAGGCTATTTTAGTTCTTGTCTCCTGTAGAACAGTCACATTCTCACTGCCTTTGTCTGTCATTAGATGGCAATGATTCTACTGAATCAAGCTGCTTGTGCAGGCTTTCAGTGTTCTGTCTCCATGAGGATGCTTCCAGCACACATAGATTTTTAAGGGAGAGCTGGGGGAGCTGGGATTGTTCAGCCTGGAGAAGAGGAGGCTGAGAGGAGACCTTCTCAATGGATAGAGTACCTGAAGGGAGGGTGTCAGGAGGATGGAGCCAGGCTCTTCTCCACGGTGCCAACTAATAGGATGCAAGAGGCACAAACTGGAAGCCAGGAGGTTCCATCTGATGGTGAGGAGGAACTTCTTTGCTGTGAGGGTGGCAGAGCCCTGGCCCAGGCTGCCCAGAGAGGCTGTGGAGTCTCCTTCTGTGGAGAGATTCCAACCCCACCTTGAGGTGATGCTGGGCAGCCTGCAGCGAGTGCCCCTGCTGTAGCAGCAGGGTTGGGCTGGATGATGACCTCTGGTGGTGCCTTCCAACCGTAACTGTTCTCTGTGAGAAACCCTGCAGAGGCTGTGTCTTTCAGCCACTACATTTTTAGGGGTTAACCAACCCTGTGGCTGTGGAACTGAGGGCCCACGGATGCAGCAGGGTTGCCTGTGTGCGCCCCAGCCCTGGTCTGTGCTCAGTGAGCTGAGAAGGGTCCAAGTTTCCAATCCCTCCTCCTGTTGGATGCTGCTCTCTTAAATCTCCTGGCTCAGGTAATCAATCTCAGCTCTGAAGCAATCAATCAGGAACTGGTTGGAGTCATTCTACTCTGGCTCTCCATTTCCTTAATCACTCTTGTTCCTACAATTGGTACTTCAATGATCAGCTTCAATATCTACAGTAAATGGTTTTCCTCTTCCCCTCTCCTCCCTTGCTGAGCTTGACCTGGTTGAATACCTGGTGGGAGCTGTGTGTGTGTGTGTGTAAAAAAATCACATGCATGTAAACCTATTATTCCAGGAGATTTGATGATGTTGGCTATGTACAACATAGCCTGAACTCCAGCAAATGTAGAATTTCATTTTCTATTTAGGATTGCCACTACAGGGTGTGAAATGGTTGTTGCTGTAATGAAACTGCACCAAATGCAGTCATGAATTGAACAGCCACATATGCACCATGGCAGAGCAGAACAAGACAATTTAGGCTTTGGTCTCAGGAAGCACTGAGAGGTTTTGGTTTCTTTAAAGCATTCACAATTCACAGCTGTGAACTCTCCTGGCTTTGGATATGACTGTTTGGTTTTTTTTCCATGGACTTCTTTTGTGTTTAGTTTTTGATTTTTCTCTAGTTTTTCAGGCTTGGAAGAAAAGTTAAAATGCTGAAAGACTTAACTCAGTTGTTCATGGCTTCTCTGAAAAGGACTCAACTAAAATGAGAAGGGAAGTATATGTGCCTTGAAATTAGATGTGCTTCTCTAGGATCCTAAAGAGAAGCCCATCAGAAGCTGAAAGCAATGAGGAAAACTTAATTCTTCATGGTAGAAGCAACATTTTAGACTTCCAGGGGATTTTCTGTTTAGGTCATGTAATGTATTCACAATTCCTGTGTTGGAGAAGCTGGATTTCTCCTAATATATCTAAGCTCTTGCTCAGTGCTCACAGGGTAACTACATGTATCATAAGGGAACTGAAATATCCTCAAAGGCTCATCCAAACCCTGGCCTTAGTCAAAACTCTCAGTCTCTATTTCCCAGGCTAGGAGATGAGATGTGCCCCAAATGGTTCATTTCCAGAATGACTCAGGGACTGGATCATATGGGAATAAATCTCAGAAACCATTTTACCAGTATAAAACCAAGCTTGAAACTTTGTCCTTTTCATGTTTCCTGTTCCCATGGTCAATGTTAGAATGGGAGTGAGGGTTACTTTGGAAGATGCTGCTTCTCTGCTCTTGAGCTTTGGCATTCACCCTTCAATGGATTTCTGCCCTCAGCCCCATTCATAAAGCCATGTGAATTAAAACTGTGTCCTATCAAGGGGCTCTCTCAACAGGCTGCCTTTCAGAGAGGAAAAAAATAGTTCCTGCCTGCCCATTACTCTGGCTGCTTGCAAAGGGGAAGATTAATGTGCTTTTCATCTTCAGTCATGACAGGGGAAACAGTTTGCTGTTTCCGAACGACTCAGCTCAGGCTTCTTCCCCCCTTGGTTGTGAAATGCTTGTCTCTGGAAGGCAGGGAGCAAGCTCTGTCATTATTAGATGATAGAAATGTTCATTGATGGTTGTACAACAAGCCTGAAGTTGTCAGGGGTTGTACTGCTTTATTTTTTCACCTTGAAATTCAAGATAATTCCCATCTATTGCCAAGCTGCACAGATGCCTGCAGTACCTTGCTGTCCTCAGTTAAAAAGAGGGGGTGAAAAAAAACCCATCCTGTGAGGCACAAAGTCAAATTGCTGTATGAAAAGGGTGATGCTAGCTTGGTTTACCTATGAGGGGGTTTAAACTTTCTCATGTAATAATAAAATTCAAGATGATTTGTTTCCAGTTTGGTAGCTGTGAGATGGGTGTCTGTAACTTGACATTGTCAGGAGGCAATGGGGAAGGTTTGCTGGTGTTATTGTCACCTGGAGAATGGCAGGAGTTGGGAGCTCTGAGCAGAAAAGCACTGGAGATGGCTGCATTTGAGAGTTCTTTCTAAATGATAAATGGCTGGAAAAGGCACTCTAAGTCCAGAACTGTTCCATGGCATTTAACAGAATCATTTAGATTGGAAAAGATCCCCAAGATCATCAAGTCCAACTGAGATCATCCCATCTAATTTTGCAGGTGTCCTGTAGAAGAGCAGCCTCAGCCAAAAGCTGTTCACATCAAGATGCTCATGAGCAAAGGTGCTCTCCTCTTAGCTAGTGTTTCTGCACAGCTATTGTACAAATCTTCATCCTGGAAAGTGTTTTGTCAAGCAGCTCTAATCTGCTTTCAGGCTCCTCTCAGCTCCTCTGAGTTGCTGTTTATCTTTATAACAGGCCTGAAATAAACCAGTTGAGATGAAAATGTGGCATGAGCAATGTGCAAGCCAAGCAGCAGGCAAGGGAAGAACAGAAGGGGTTTGAAAGCAGGACAGAGAGCAGATCAGAAAATACTTTGTTCCTTCATTCTGACAATTATTTGGGCTATTTCTGAGAATGGGTGGAAGGATTCCTTTTTTTTTTTTACCTTTCCCTTTAATAACACCCAAAATGAGATTCAGACATTCTTTTTTTTTTTTTTCTACTGAATTAAATAAAATGGGCATGGGAAAGAATGCAGCATATGCTGCCCCAGATTCTCTGATATACCCCTAAAATACCTGTGTTGAGGCACAACATGCATGCACACTATTCAGAGGTTAAGATGTTCCACTTCCTCAAGGATTCATCCCATCCCTTTCAGGTGCCAGATTTCTCTGAGCAGTGTCTGACAAAGACACAGTGACTAGGAGAACAGTTTGGGGGGAAAGAGGTTGTTTTCAAAGAAGAGTGAGGACCCAGAACTAAAGAACCACCAGAAAACTGCACTCTTCTCCCAAGGGTTAAAAGACTCTGCCACAACTAACAGACTTGAAGCATGTTTGTGCTTCACAGGCTCCTTAGGATCTGGAGGTCATGGAGTTGTTCTCCAAAAGAACTTTAAGCCCTTCAGGGACTTTCTCTGGGACCTGCAGTCTGTCTCTCTGAAGAGAGAGTCACCCAAAATTCACCCAAAGAATTTTCACCTGGAAAAAGTGGCTCTGACAAGATGTTGGGATGGGTCTAATGCAGTCAGTTTAAAGATGATGCTAAATTTGGGGGAGCTGTGGCCTCCATGCAATGCTGCAGCTGTGAAGCACAGCTCAGAAGAAGACATTAAGGTGTAAAAGAAGTGGAAGGCAGCAATGTCACCTGTTCAGGAGCAGAGCCAGTGTTTGCACGTGGGCAATAGCAGCAATCCTTGCTCTCCTGGCACTCTGCAGGTTGTCTCTGATGCTTTGCAAACTCTGTTCTGACAGCCATGGAACACTTCCAAACTCTTCAAGTAGTAACTCTGACTTTTTCCATCTCCTGTTCCTTGCAGCTCCTAAGTCTTTTTTTTTGCAACAAGTCCTGCTCAGGGAGTTAGTTTGGTGATGATAAACCTTATAAGGAGATAGTTTTTCTTCATCATTTCTCCTCTTGTTAGTTTTTCTTCATCATTTCTCCTCTTGTTACCTGGACTCTCATCCTGCTTTTATTTGTCTGTGTGCTGGTCATGACAGTACAACTTAGGCAGCACCCACAGTAAACACAGGAGCTGTTTTCTGTGTCACACACTCTGAAAGGCTCCAGAATGTGAAAAGTCATGGGTTTGGAGGCAGAGAGAAATGAAGGTGGTAATGAATGTGCTTTCTTGTTCCATCTCACCAAAAGACCCCGTGCCTTGTGACACCTGGTATGGAGGCAGCAGATGGTCAAGTGCAAACAGCATTCCTGATGATGGGAAGTCATCAGGAATCCCTAGAAAGTGTATTTTGGGAGAGTGTTTTTAGCAGGGCAGGGGATGTTACTGAGGCAGGATAACCTTCACCTTCTCTGGTGGAGACTGATACTGCAGTAAACAAGCTCCAACTGGGACTGGCACATGGTAAACCTTGCAGGTGAGGTCATAAAACCCTGGCAGCCATGCAGTTCATGTCCTTCATAACACCTGTAATGAAGCAAATGGGAAGCCAGGGACTGGTCAAAGCAGCAGTGCAAATCAATCTACTTTTCACCAGCTTGAAGTAGGGGGGGGAAAAAAAAGCAGCTCTCTCCTCAAACAGAGAGAATGTCCTACCACAGGTTACTGGAATGTGCAAAGCAAGGTGGGGGTCCAAGGTAACAGAATGAGTTGGGGACTGGTAGAAGGGGAGAAAAATAATTGTTTTTTGGTGTTTAACTTGAGGTATCAGCAAGCCTGGCAGAGTTGTCATCTCCTCTCTGACTCTTCAGTGGGCTGCAAGCTGGGTCAGGACTGTTATGCATACACTGAGGCTTGTTGGGGTTCTGTCCTGCTGCCTGGACCTGTTGTGTTCACACTTCCAGAGGAAAGACAAGTAGAGATTGTCTGGGGAATCAGGGGAAATGCCTCCCTGGCTTTGGAGCTCTTAAGGCAAATTTTGAGCTGAGTTGGAATTGATTTCTTCTGGCATGAGACAAATACTTGGGTCATTGTTAGTTTGGTGGTGGAGGTTCTCTGAGGGACACCCTGTGGATGAAGCTGAGGGAGATGGATACTGCCATGAAAATAAGTGGATGTGCTCAAGGAGGACAAGTTCCCAAGCTGTGGGGTGGGGTGAGAGTTCACAGGCTGGGAGTCTGCACCAGAGAATCATTAAGGTTAGAAAAGACCTCCAAGGTCTTTGTCCAACTGTTAACCAGAGGCTGTCCAAACCTTTCCTGCTCCTCCTAGATAGGAGGGGGATGAATCTCATCTTCCAAAGGAAACTTCCTCTCTTTGGATGAGCTGAGCCTGCTCATTGGGTGATCTTGTGAGGGAAATTTGTTGGGAGGAAAGACAAAACCTCCCAGTGAACTTTCAGAGGGTTGCACCTTGGCCACAAATGTTCCATGACAGGTCAAAAGCTGACAGAGCTTTTTATCTCAACACCCCCCTCCAGATCTGAACTGGTAACTCAAATCCACTGCTCTTTAACAACTTAATTTTTCCTTCAGGCTTGGGGCCAAATCACAAAGGAACACCAGCAATTGTCCAGCAGCTGTCATGGGAGGTGAGGGGGTGGAAAAAAAACCCAAAAGCCTGGTTTGGAAGTCATGGCATCCTCCTTCAGGAAGTATAAAACTTGCCAATGTGGCTCTGAAGCAGAATGGTTCCTATTTCTGAGGGTTGTTTTTTTTCTCTTTCCTAAATGGAAGTCCAACTAGTTGTCAAACTAGACAGTTATTCCACAGATGTTTGGCTGGCTGCAGCTCTAAACAGTTCTGGAAGTAAGGGAGCATAGCTCATGTGCTGTGTGCACAATTCAAATGATGTGTTGAACTTGTCAAGGGAAAGGATTCTGAGCATAAGGCACCATGAAATGAAATGGTTCTTTGGGGACAGTTTTGGTAACAAGGCCAAGCTTCCACTTAAAAAAAAACCAAACCAGCTTAAAAACAAAGCTTGCATCTCTGGATTTGGAGGAGATGAGAGAGAAAGATGGAATTGAGCTTGCAGAGCTCCTTGTTCCCAAGCTGAAGTGTCCAGACATGACTCTGCTTTCAGAAGGAGAAGGAGAAAAGCAAGGCTGTGCTGCCAGCAGGGATGAGATAAGCTGCTTCTGTGAGTTAAAAGAGCATTTGCTGTGGTAACTGGCAGGGAACTGCAAAAAGAAGAGCCCAAGTAAAACTTGAGCTAGAAATACAAACTGTTAGAAATAGAAGGCTGAAAGATCAAGTTGCATCAGAGCTTACCAGCTGCCTCAAGGAAAAAAGAAAGCCAAGATCCAAGTGCTTGCTTCCTCCTTTGGGGGGTTGTGGGGGTTTTAATTGCTTGCTTCCTCCTTTGTGGTTGGTTGGGGTGTTTTTTTTTTGCTGGCTTCCTCCTCTCAACTTGTTGGTTGTTGAGGACATCTTGCTTTTCCTTCAGAACTTTTTGTTCTCCTGAATAATAATCCATAAAGAAGCTGGAATTGGGTAACTTGGTTTCTTGTCAGCCCTGAAGCCTCAGGTACTGGTGTTTGCTGTATCAGGCAACTTGTTGGTTGTTGAGGACATCTTGCTTGGAGTTTGTGAATGGATAATTGTCATGGTGCTGGCAGTGGTTGACACAGTCAAAGACAGAGGTACAATATTTTTTTCCCCCCCCCTCTCATCTTGATGCAGGAAAATTGCTATTTTTGCCTATGGATAGCAAAGCAGCTTTGAAGCAGCTTTTCACAGGCAATATAAATATGTATGAAAAAATGTTTGTGAGGAGATGAATCCCTTTTCTGCACCTGACTCTTGCAGGAGGCCTCAGAATGGGTTTCAGATGTCAGTCAGAATATTTATACCTTTACCTGAACTTTTGATAACATGCTTTCACCAAAGAGGGAAGGAAGGCAGAACAAAATATTGGCTCCAGTTGTGTTGCAGTTGATAAACTGTGGCCAGGACTGAGCAAAGCTCTCAGTGGGTTTTGAATTCCTTTTCCTTTCTCTGCTCTTTGCAGTAGGTAACACTGACCCAGATCTCTTAGCCAATCCATCCTTTCCCCCAAATTAGGGCAAAGTTATGACTCCTCTCCCTGACTGTGCTTACATTCTTGTTTTCCAAGTTTGTTTGAACTAATTCCCAGAGAGCCTTGAATGTGCTAACTGTATAGAATACATTACTTTGCCATCTGCTTTGGGAAAGGCTCTTTTCCCTTTGCATTCCTCTCCTGTAATTATTTAAACTTCACAGTGAGCTCTCCAAACCACAGGTATTTACAGCCTTGTAATCATATCTCTCTTTTTGTTTCAGCAAGAGCACACAAGGAAAAAAAAAAAAGGTCTTTCACTTCTGCAGTGGTTTTGGTTAGCACTCAGGTGTTCACATCATGGCTCAAGCTTGATATTAAACTTCATATCCAAACATTGATGCTTAGATGTTAAATCTGGGTTGAGATCCATCTCTTGTCACAGAAAAACATCTTTGGGGCTTCAGCCCTTGTATAAAACTTGTGTCTTCTGCCCTTTTATTATTTTTTTTGGAGTGTCCCCTGGGCTTGTTACATGTAAATTCAGTCTAGTACTGACATGGCATTCAGAGGGGAAGGGACACTTTCCTTGTAAGCCCATTTTTTTTCTTTCATGAAGAGTTAAGTGTAAAAGATGTGGTTCAGGAGGTTTTCCTCTCATGGTTAAGTTCCCCATCCTATCCAAATGAGTTTCACTGCTATTACACTGGTTGTACAACAGAATCAATCCTCTGCATAGCTCTGCCAGTTCACTGATGGAGTCATTCAGTTTGACCTCTTGTTGAAAATGTAGAAGAAAATGGATTGAGGAGGTGCAAAAATGACTAATCTAGTGTCCTTTGGAGTGCCTAGAATCATTAAGGTTGGAAAACACTTCTGAGTTTGAGTCCAACTGTTAATCTGCCACTGCCAAGTCACCACTAAGTCATGTCCCTCAGCACCACATCCACATGGGGTTTGAACCCCTCCAGGGATGGTGACTCCACCACTGCCCTGGGCAGCCTGGGCCAATGCCTGAGCACTCTTACAGGGAAGAACTTGTTCCTAACATCTAACCTGAACCTCCCCTGGTGCAACTTGAGGCCATTTCCTATCATCTTGTTGCTTGTTCCTGTGGAGAGGAGACCAACTTCCACCTCGCTCCCTTTCAGGGGGTTGTAGAGGGCAAGAAGTTCTCCCCTGAGCCTCCTCCTCTTCTCCAGGCTAAACAACCACCCCAGTTCCCTCAGCTCTTCCTCACAACACTTGTGCCCCAGACCCTTCACCAGCTTTGTTGCCTTTCTTTGAACAGTCTCCAACACCTCAATGTCTGTCTTGTGTTGAGGAGCCCAAAACTGAAGCCAGGGTTTGAGGTGTGGCCTCCCCAGTGCCCAGTCCAGGAGGACAATCCCTGCCCTAGTCCTGCTGGCCACACTATTGCTGATAGAGGCCAGGATGCTGTTGGCCTTCTTGGCCACCTGGGCACACTGCTGCCCTTCTGAATGTGAATGAGTGGATCTTGCAGTGTGCATTTCCTAGGGCACCCTCTAGCTTTCTGATTCCCTGAGCAGAAAGGAAACCAATCTGCTTTGCATCCATTTTGGAGCAGAAGGATGTTATTTTCTCAGTTGTAATAAAGTGTATGATTAGCAGTTGGCATTAAAAGTAAAAATAGCTTGTGGAACTTTTATTGCACAATTTGTGTTTTAATAGCATTTTTAATATGAAAGGAAATTACCCAAACACTGTAGTAAATGGAAGAGAGCAGTGCCATAGTTTTTGCTTTTCATTTCCAGAGCTGATGAAGCTAGAGGTGAATCACTGGGGTGTAATCTGGAGGCTCCTCAGGGAAGTGGCTGCAGCAAGAGGGGGAATTTTGTGGATTCTCACACCAAACTGGACTATTTCTGAACAACACCAAGCTGAGGGATGTCCTCTGGGAAGCCACCCAGTGCACTTCAACTGTTTGAGTTGGGGTGTAACTCTCCCTTTCTTCCCATGTCCCCCAAACCCATGTGCAGTGTGGGTTTTGGGTTCTCAGCAGCAGCTGTTTCATCTTCCTGTGAGATGTGGTGCTTGGGGACAGGGTTCAGTGGTCACCAGGGTTGTGTTGGTGGAGGGTTGGACTCCATGATCTCAGAGGTCTGATCTCAGGTTCTGTGATTCTAGTGATTGTCTTCTCTTGATTCCTGAGGCATCACTAAACCTGCTCCCACAGATATAACCAGTCTGGGTTTAACTTCAGAGCAGAGGCTTGGGGTTGAGCAGGATCTGATCAAGCCACAGCCCTTTGCTGGGGTGGTTATAAAGCAGCAGCACTGTCTTACTGGTTATCATCACATTCCTCCAGGGCTGTAGGAACAAAAACCCAAATACTCTTCAGTGCAGGAGCAGCAGTGACTTCAAACAGGTTGTTTCCAGAAGCTGCTTCCCCTATACATATTCTAAACTGGTTGTTTCTTGCCATTATGTTCCTTTAAGACAGATTTTTCTCCTTCTCTCTGTTCTTATGCCCAACTTGGTTGAGAAGTGGCTTTGTATCCAGCCCAGAAGTGCAAACCCATTGCCTTCTTTGTGGCTTTTCCTCCTCAAAGCTTATGATTTACTCCATGTGTTCCCTGCAGTGGATGTGTGGGCTTTTCCTGGACTGCTTTTGGTTCCTTAGTTCTCAAGGTAGGATAACCAGCACCAGGAGAGGTTTGCAGAGCTGTAGCATCTTGAAAGAAAATCATCTGACTTTGTACCTACACTTGAGTAAGAAAAAAAAAAACCCCAAACAACCCTATGAACCTGTTGTATTATTTACTAAATTGTTTCTTTCCTATCCCATCTAGATTAATTTAGGCTAGAAATGTCACTTTGAAGATCATTTGAGCAAGCTAAACAGCCCTGCAGGTGCTGTTGTTTCAATATGTCTGGGTGTTTCTGACAGGGATAGACTTTGGAGAAGTCTCAAGTGAATTCCACAGGTCTCTGCAAGTAACTGAAGTGGTGTTTGAAGTCCCTGACACTTTGGCACAGTTCATGCTGCTTAATGAGAGTTTTGGTTTTGTTCAGGTTGACTTAATTAGTTCATTCTTCCCAGTTGAAAGCAATGGATTGCTCTCCTCTAAGCAGCCTTTTTGTCTCGGATGGTCATAGAATAGCCAACTTTTCCTTGTACAGAAAACTGCTCTCCTTCAGCTGTTCTTGAAATGCTCTTTTCCAGTTTCTTATTCTCCTTTTTTTCCACCTTCTGTGAACTCACTAAGAAATCTGTTTGGAAACTGGTGCCAAAAAGCTGGGCAGAGCCATCCGTGACTTTTAGCAGACCCTCCTTTCCCACAGTGGCCATGGCCTTTGTGATCAACAGCAACAATTTGTCCCTCTTGGTCAGTGTTGTTATATTTCATTTAGTACCTGTGTACAGACCTGTGATTTCCTGATAACTCCTTGGTAAGTGCAGTTTTGCCAGAGCTGTGCCAGGTTTCAGGAGCAGGCTTAGGAAGCAATGCCAGGAAGCCCTCTCAAATCAAGGACACATCCTAACTGCTGCTGTCCCCTGTCTGCCAGCTCAGTCACCCTGCCAAGGAAACTCAAATAGCTCCATGTGTTCACAGCAAATCTGTTGGCTCTTTATCACCTTGTTATTTACCAGGTGCTTCTAAACTGTTCAGCAAAGGAGAGGGTTCAGGGATTTTTGGTGGGACTCTGGTGTTGCTTGAAGGTAACGACCAGTGAAGGGATGTGTTGGGCTGAGGGAAGCTCCCAGAAGGGCTGTCTCCTGCCTGAGTGCAGTGGGTGGGTGGGAGGTCTGGCTCTGGCTCTCTATAAATTGAATTATACAGGCAGCTTTGGGCTCTTTTATCCTGCTTTGCTAAACACAGAGGTACAATAATGCCCTGGGGCAGCGAGTGCTCTTCAGTTGGGACTGCCCTTTCCTTTCTTGAAGTGGAGCTGTGATTCCCCAACACTTGAGTTGTGTCTGTAAAAGGCCTAAGTGGAAATTTGCTGGAATCCAGCTTTTTTTGACTCTTATAACATTGGCAACATGGATAGAGTTTCCCATTTTTGAATGCTGTGCTTCTGTGAAGAGGGGAAATCCCTAATGGAAAGTTTATCACTCAGCTTGAGAAGAAGATTTGGTTTCCTCCCCGAGTAAGGAACCAACAACATCCTCAACACCTTTAAAAATACCTTTAACTAGTTCAGCAATGGAAATTCTTCTTAAAATGGTATTTCTCTGTGTGAGAGAAGGTCACTTTATTTGGAATAAACTGAGTTAAAACCAAGAAAACTTTTTTTTTCTGCTCTGCCCAGAGCATGTTAGAAATGTGAGTTGGTGACATGTGAATTGAATGTTGTGTGAGAAAGATTTCCTCTTCTGCCAAGGACATTCTCTTCCAGCACTTAACCTACCTGTGTTATGCCCTAGATGAACAGCAGATGTGGTTTATGTCCAGTTTCTCTTGTCAAGGATCTTTTCATCCCCTGAAGCTTGTGTTAGTGGTTCTTTGTTCCTTTATGTTTCCTGAGCTCACACCCAGCTGGAATCGAGCTGTTTACACACCTGCAACAAGAGACATGAAGCAGGTCATGAAGTTGGCAGAAAGCACTCTAGATAATAGCTGAAACCTCTTAGTTTCTTTCTAATTATCAGACTATTTTTGTAAGGAAATGGATATATGAAACCATGTGAGAACCTCAGTGTGCCAGGAGGAGACATGATCCTGTCTTTTCTGTGGTGGTGCCTGTCTTAGTCACCTAAAAGATACAACAACCATGGACCAGGTGAAATGTTCTTCATCTCAGTGTTGTCCTCACTTATCTCCTGCAGAATCCAATTTCTCAGACACCAGCTTTTCTCTGTGTGTCCATATAGATAGAGTGGAAGGTGATTAAGGAGTTACTTTGTGCAGTCCTTAGCACCCTTTGTCCATATGCCACTGCATGCAAATGGCATCCCATTCTCCTTGTGAGCACAGCAGATGGGCTGGTTCCTTCTGAACAACAGTAATTCACCATGTTTCCTGACTTCTCTCCCATGAAATTTGAGCTAAAAAGGTTGTCCTGGAGTAATAAACTTTGGAGCCAGCTGGACCTAACCCTTTGAACTACACAACCTTACAGCAAAAGAAGTCCTGGAAAATATGACAGGAATGTGTTCTTTTCAGAAGTAACAAATGGGGAATGGAAAGCTGGCAGGAATGAGGATATCAAACTATGTTTCCTGCTGAGAGATTTATTGTTGTTTCCATTACAAATGCATCTCTTTTTTTTTTTTTTTCCCCCAATGATAATGTAGAAAAATCAATGCAATCTAGAAGAGGAAAACATCCAACCCATTGCTCTAAAAGCTTGCTGCTTGTCCAGCTGGCAAGAGCAGGGGGAGGGAGGAACAGGGGCTGCCACAGACAGGGGGTAGGGTGGTGGTGATAGGTTGATCTTAAAGATCTCTTCCAACCTTAAGGATTCTGTGACTTTCTCTCCTGGGTGAACCCCAGGTGAGGGGAGATGGATGCTGACCAAAAGCAGGGCAGGGAACTGCAGGGCTGGCTTCTGTGTCACCTGCTGTGAGCCAGTTTGGAGCACCAGTGCTGGAGGCACCTCTTTACCTTCTATTACCTTCTGCAAGCTTCACAGATCTAACCACTAGAGAAAACATACTTTATTTCAATGATCTGAGGTCTCCCCTCTGAGACAACTCTTTGTCCTTCCAACATGACAAGCAACAAGTTAACCTTTTCTCTTCCCCAAACTAAACTTTTCTTGAAGGCTTCCTCTTATGTTACAGATGATATCAAGTAACCCTAACCTGTGACTCTCTCTGGCACTAATGAACCCCAGGAAAACAACTTGGTAGGTCAGATATTTGGGGGCCTTTAATCAATGGGAAGTTTGAGCTTCTAGCTAAAACATGGATGTGGAAGAGGGAGAAGTTCTAGGGTAAGCCAGTCATCTGGGGGACTCAGGTTCAAGGCTGTGCTACTCAGAGTTCCCACTGCTCTCCTGCAAGAGTCCTGTAAGCATTTTTTTGGGGCTATTAAGAAGTGCATCTGCCCTTTCTAATTCACTTGTGAATGTTGCTTTGGGGTTACTTCCCAGTTCTAAAAGGAAGACTCCTGGATTTTTGGTTGAAAGCTCCTGGCTTGCAGCTTTAGGTAAAAGTAATTTCCCCTAAAATTGCAGGAAATAGCCCTTATTTGTTTTTAACCTGTTGTATTCCTACAAGGGGTTGTTGAAGTAAGAAGTAACTGACTTAAGGTTGGGTTTTTTTCCCCCCAAAGCAGGATATTTCCAAAGACCTTGCTGTGTGTCTGCACGTGTACACACAGACATGTTTTCTTCTGCTCGTCAGGCAGATTGCTCAAGCAGTGGGTTGGGGAATGTGAAACAGGTCCTTATCTCCTGCTTTCCAACCCAGGCCTGAGCTGCAGCTCAGTAGAAGCAGGAACAGTTGACAACTGATAGAGCAAAGGGTTTGAGTCAAACTGGGGCCAAAGAATGCTGGAAAATGTGGCCAGCCAGAAAAACTTAGCACAAGAAACCAGTTTTTCTCTAGTCTTTGGTCTGGTTTTGGGTGAATAGATGCTTCCTTTGCAGAGTTGTTCCAGAGTCTTTGAATAGTTAGTTTATCCCATAGAATATTTTATCTCCTTCAGAAGTAGTTGATATGGTTTCCTTTATAGCACTGAGTTGCAACCCATCATTTTGATATGAAGCTTGATATTTCTCTAGTCAATGATTAGCTTGATTAAATACATTTCATCTTACCTGCTTTCCCATCTATCACAATTATGCAGAACATACTTTTAATTAGAAAGAGGCATCCTTTTTTTTTGGCTTGGCTTCAGACAACCCTCCAAAATCAGCTTACAGAGGTGGGAGCTGTGCTTTTCCTTCTCTTTGGATGCTGTTGCACTAAGTTGTAATCACTTCTCCCCAGCTGGTAATTCCCTTTCCCAGATAAGGTTGTGAATGTCTCAGTTCTCTTTGTTTTCAGGATGAAAAGCCACTGTGCTCTTAACCCTTCCAGGATTTTCCCATGGGCTCTTGTCAGACATCCAAAATATAAGGAGTTTGGTTTGGAAGGGAACAGTTCTGGGAAGAAGGGAGGCATTCACAGGGAGAAGGCAATTGTGGTGCATTCCAAATGTGTGTTCTTTTTGTTTCCAGATCAACTTTGGCCAAAATAATGTCTTTTGAGCAGATCCAAGAGCTCAGCTCTTGGCTAGGAATGAGTCTTATTTGAATTTCCAGGAGTTATCTCACTTTTCCAACCAGGGGCTGTGTTTTCCTGCAGGATAACTCACCTCTTGCTCAACAGCAGCTTGACAGTTGCTTACCCTCAGGAACTGAACAGTTCTGGGGGTGGGGGAAGGAATTTGGGCTAGCCACAGACAACTCATTGTAACTGTCTCTGTTTTGGTGTTCACCTACAGAAAATTATTTGTTTTCCTAATGTCAGAAGGTGTTCTGGATACTTGGGTTTCAGAGGTGGTAATTTTGAGCTTCCAGTGCACTAGCCTATTCTAGTACTTTGGTTATCAGTTGTAGCTCTTTGTTAGCTGAAATTGCTTCCACCTTAACCCTGCTCACATGCTGCTGTGCTGAGAGCACTGAGAATTGTCTGACTGTTCATCTACACATTGTTGTAAAGAGCCATTTGAGTTGTGTTGGTTTGGGATGTTGCCCTGAAGCCCTTTCTAATGAAGCTCCAGTTAAAAACTTGAATTTCACTTACAGAAGTGCCAAATTATGCTTAGAATTGTAGCACTGTCAGAGTTGGAAGGGACCTTCAAGATCATCTAGT
Organism: Galbula dea; assembly: GCA_013399015.1. Classification (NCBI taxonomy): domain Eukaryota; kingdom Metazoa; phylum Chordata; class Aves; order Piciformes; family Galbulidae; genus Galbula; species Galbula dea. The sequence continues at coordinate 695,586 of VWZX01005505.1, forward strand.
TCCAACCCCCCCCTGCCTGCCAGGGACACCATCCACTAGATCAGGTTGCCCAGGGCCCCATCCAGCCTGGCCTTAAAAGCTTCCAGGGATGGAGCTTCCACAACCTCTCTGGGCAACCTGTTCCAGTGTCTCCCCACCCTAATTTTGTGAAGAGGAGCAGTTTGGCAGGCTGAGGGCAATTATTTTTTTCCCATGTGATCAATGAAGATTTGAAAGTAGGAAGTTCTGATGAGAACCTAGGAGGAAAGATGTGTAAATCCTCATTTGGGGTATTCACAGTAAGAGAAAAAAAAGCCAGAAACAAATATGTTGAGGAAAAAAAACCCCAACCCACAAACCATGGTAGAGGCAAACCAGCAAGGTCAACTTCATTGGAATCCAGGATTAATCAGCTTTCAGTCTAGTGGGATCATAGAGAGGAATCTGACAGTGTAATTTAACCAGCTTCAAAATGCTGAGCAACTTTTGGAAGGCAAGAAGTAAGCACATGAGCTCCATGTTCTGTTTCCACTCTCTTGATGAACCCACCCAAAGGACTCTGCAGGGTACAGAGCTACAGCTTCTGAGCCCTTGTTAGCATAATGTCTGTTCAGTTTTCAGGGGGAAGATGATTTAGCAAGCAGAAGGGATCTGGAAAGAGCTGGGTTTCTTTTTTTTCCCCCCCTTCTCTTAACCATGAGTTTGGCATATCAAGGACTAACACTGGAAGCACAGGAAAGATCTGAAGGCACACTAGGAGAATCTGGTCAGTGATTGTATTTATGGTTCATCTCCAAAGCCAGAAAACAAAGAGCTGAAGAGAGTCAGAAGGATAACCCTAGCCATACAGTCCCAGTGCAATGGCATTCTGCCCAGCCTGACATCTCCTCTCAACAGCAGAGCTGACAATTCACATTTGTGGGATGCTAGGCAAAAATAAATACATGGCAGAGTCCAAAACTCTCCAGGCTGAAGCTTTGTTAGACCTCTGTTGAAATATTTCCTAGGTCTTGGTGGAGTTTTGCCCTGAGTGTGTCCCAGCTGCAAGGAGTCAACCCCCAGATCACAGTCACCAGGGGGAAATGGAAATAGGACAAAAGAAAGGAAAATTCCTCTTTCTGTTTCAGGCTTTTACTTCAAGGCAGTGACAGTTTATTAAGCTTTTTGTCAAAACATCTCATGGTAATTCAAATGTGGTTAACTTTAAGGGAGAAAGCTGCTTTACTTCAGAATAACAGCAGAGCTGTGTAATACACACGTGTTCATCTGTGTTCTCAACTGTCACTGCTGAGCAGCCCAAATGCTTCATTACAGCCATGTTCTATCATTAGGGGAATAATTACATTACTCTAAGTGCCATCCTGGGCTGAGAAATGAAACAAATGAGTGCAAAAATCACCTGTGATGATCTAGTTTCCAGCATGATGGAATAGAATGCCTTCTGTCAATGTAAAGTGCTAGCCTTTGGCAAACGACCTAGTTATGGCTTCAGAAGTGTCTGTATTATTGGAAAGGGCATGGGTGTCCCTCACCTCACAACCCTTGAACAGCAGGTTTGGGCAAGAGCTTGTTTGCCTGAACACTGATTGGGTGGCAGTTTTTAAATAAGGAATCTGCACTAAGTGAAATTCACCTTACCTGGTAAGATAATTGCTATATGCTCATTACAGCATTAAAACACTGAGTGTCTTTCATAAAAGAATAATTACATTGCAGTTTCCTTTTGATATGTTTCTGCTTAATGGTGATGTGAGTACTGTAATTATCATTAGCTATTCATTTCTTATTATTTCCTTGGGATTTTTTTTCTGGCATTTACTAATGTTCTGTAATAGAATGCAATATTTGTTCAATTAATGTTAGATAATTTTACATTTCCCTGACTGAACACATGCATAATGTGCTTCTGGTTCATGTAGTTATTCCTTTGGAGGTGTCTGGGATGGTGTTTCCCTCAAACAAATACAGGTGAATCAAAGATGAACTGATGGAGAGAGAAGTGCTTAGCTTCAAGCTAAAATAAATCTCATTTTAATGTGACTGGAGGAAACCAGCACCATCTCTATGAAGTCCTCAGGCTGGACATCACCTTGGACAATAGTAGCTCCAGGAACAAACACATCCAGGATAAAAAAACCCCCATGAACAGTTTCAATGATCCTCAAATATTCATCTGCCAGTAAAAAACATCCACTTCAAGTGCTTGTCTAACCATATAGCAAGTGAACTATCCTGTTGTTAATTGGATGTTTAATTGAGTCCAAGGCACCCAGTGACACAGTCTAAAGGGCATGGGACCAGACTCTTCTCAGTGGTGCCCCAGGGATAGGCCAAGGGGCAATGGGTACAGTCTGGAACCCAGAAAGTTCCACCTAAACAGGAGGAAGAACTTGTTTGTTTTTGCTGTGAGGGTGGCAGAACCCTGACCCAGGTTGCCCAGAGAGGTTGTGGAGTCTACTTCTGTGGAGAGGATTCCAACCCCAGCTGGAGGTGATGCTGGACAACCTGCTGTGGGTGCCCCTGCTTTAGCAGGGGGGTTGGACTGGATGATCCCCAGAGAGTCCTGTCCAACCCCCAGCAGTCTGTGGGATTCTGTGAATGCCTTAAAAGCTGCTCTTCAAATGCAGGACTACATCTTGTGCCCAAGTCAATCACTCCATGAATATCTGCACCAGGAAGAGAAGGGAAAACCTTGGCAGGAACTCAATGAAAGGGCAATAAATAGTCCCCAGCTATTCCCCAAGGAGGAGAAAGCAATTGCATTTCCTAGTAAAGTTGGGGGGGGG